>CM059832.1:14736069-14872210 GCA_030444775.1 Atalantia buxifolia
ATTTGAAATTAATAAAGTGGGGTAGAAATTGACTTACAATCTTACATGTTGAAGCGTCATAAGATTTTCCTCAAGTAGTTCTTCCGAAAAGCCAAATCTTCCGTTATTTCTATCTCTAGTGAATTTGCATCTCTAGAATCTTGTTTGCTTTGGTTCTAAGTCCTTCATTTCAACTCCTATCTAATTGTGCCTTGATTCTTGGACTTGATCTTTGTTGGGGCTCACCAACATGTCATCCACGCATACAAAAAATGATGAAATTATTATCTTTAAACCTCTTGTAATATGCCTGATGGTCTGAACTGAGTCTGCATTGTATCCAGGGCTTATAATGAAGGAATCAAATCTCTTATACCAACACCTCGGTGCATTTTGTTTGAGACCATATAGAGATTTGTTCAACCTGCAAAACCAAGTTCTCTTTTTCCTTTTTCAGCAAAACCTTATGCAGTTTGGAGCATATATATTTCTTCTTCAAGTTCTCCATGAAGAAATGTAGTTTTCACATCTAACTGCTCTAGATGTAGGTGAAATGTAGCACATATTGCCAAAACTACTCTGACTGTAGTGAGTCGAACCACCGGCGAAAATATCTCGTTGAAGTCAATACCTTCTTTCTGAGCATATCCTTTCACCACCAATCTTGCACGATACTACTCCACTTAGTCATTATCATCACGCTTGATCTTGTAGACCCATTTGTTACTAATGCTTTTTCTTCTATGTAGTAGTGGTACAAGTTCTCATGTCTCGTTCTTATGTAAAGCTTCAATTTCTTCCTGTATTGCTGTCATCCACAAAGCAACATCTGAGCTGTTTAAAGCTTCATGGAAAGTTGATGGCTCTCCATCCTCTGTTAGAAGACAGTATGCAACATTAATCTCTGTGACATACTGAAAAGTGCCACGTTGGCGATCGTCTCTCACGAGTTGACCGACGAACTTCGGAGCCTCGACTCAACCGTTCTTGTTCCTCGTGCTTTCTGTACTCTTTAAGAATCAATCTTCCGGATTATTTTCTACAAATATCGGGATAGTCTTTGACTTTTCTTTTACAAAGTCATCTCACATCTCCATCTTTTGTCAGTTGATCTTCTCGCAAAGATCACATCTCTCGGCCGATGACGATCTTGTGGGCGTGGGGTCCCACAGACGATACCCCTTAACTCCATCAGCATATCCCAAGAAAATACACCTCCTAAATTTTGGATCTAGTTTTGTTCTTGGGCATTGTACATCACGTATTACGAGGACATCCGAATGCATGTAGGTGAGAGTAATGTCTGGTCACGCTTTCCCACATCTCCATCATTGTCTTTAGCCCAATTGTTGTGGATGGCGATCGATTTACTATATAATGTTTTTAGGCTGCCGCTAAAATGAATTAGATAGACCATGATTTCAACATAGCTCTTATTTTTTTCTATAAGAGTTCTGTTCATCCGCTCTCACCACCCCATTTGTTGAGTGTATGCTACCGTGAACTGCCTCTAAATACCTTCTTGCTTACAGAAAGCAAGAAATTCACCATCTGTATACTCTCCACCATTATCCGTCCTCAAGCACTTGATCCTTTTCCCAGATTCAAGTTCAATCCGCTTTATCTTGTTTGAACACTAAAAATACATCTGACTTTTTCTTAATTGGGTACACTCAATATCTCCTGGAATAATCATTAATGAAAGTCACCATGTACTTTGCACCTCCCATGGATATGTCTGGTGATTCCCAAACATCATATCTTGAACTAAGTCTAGAATGCATTTATTTCAGCAACAAATTTATCAACTTTAATCTATACCTGCTTTCGGTAACACAATGTTCGCAAAATGGTAAACTTACCGATTTGAGCCCGGAAGTAATTTTCGCCGTAGAGAATCTTCAAACCTTGTTCCGACATGTGGCCGAGTTTGAGATGCTTTAATCATCGTTGACTCTTCTCCGTTTGATGCAACACACGCATCCGCTTCTGTAGTGTTTCCCTTTAAGCATGAGCAGTTAGACCGATCTTTTCTGCCTTTATCAATACAAGCGCGCCTCTAGTAATCTTCATGATCCCATTTTCAACATGAGTTTTGCACTCATGACTATCTATTTATCCCAAGGACAATAGATTTTTCTTCAAGCCGTTGACATGTCGTACCTCCCAATTATGCGGGTGTACCATCAAACATTTTGATTTTGATAGTACCAATACCAACAATCTCCAAGGCATGATCATTTCCCATATAAACAGATCCTCTTGAGATAGGTTCGTATGTGTGGAACCATTCTCTCTGAGAGGTCATGTGCCAGGTAGCTCCTGAGTCTATAAGCCAAACGTTAGATAGTCGTTTTCTGCCTTCTGAAACAGTTATTGCCTCACCGTAGTATTTCGCCATCATCCGAGTACTTGCGCACATCCAGAGCATTTGATGACTCAAGTTCTTTGCCCTCTCTTCTCTTTTGGTTGTTCTAACACTCTTTCTTGACGTCTGCTTTTTGCTTGCCAGTTGTAGCATTTAATATTCTTCTTACTGGATTTTGACTTACCATGATTATGACTCCTTCGGCCACATTCTTGATCTCTCTTGCTCACCAATAACGATTCTTTGCTTGAAACTTACTTGTCTGTCTTCCTTACTTTTCCGCCCGCTTTCTCATTTAATACGGAGAGGTCGCACATCGAAAACTAGACTATCTGTTTGGATTGTTGTTAAATCGTTGATGATGAGTTGATCATACGAATCGGTAAACTTTGAAGTAGAAGCTCTGCGTTCATTTTCCTCTATTTTATGACCCAACGATGTGAGTTGTGAAAATAGAGTTTTCAAGTGTTGATATGGTGGAGTCCACCGCAAGGTGATTCCGCCATTCGTAGAGTATAGAGTTTCCTCTTCAAGAAGATTTTGTTGTGTAGTGACTTGGCCTCGTACAATTTTGTGAGAGTGTCCCATATTTCCTTCGCTGTATTTTTCTCCTCTACACTGGATAATACCCCGTCCGCAAGCGCCAAGTGTAGATCAGAAATGGCGTTGCCATCTATCTCGTTCCATTTGTCGTCAGTTATCTCCATAGGCCTTTCTCCAATTGCTGCCAAGCAATTATTTTTCCTCAATACAACTTTCATCTTCATTTTCCACAACGGAAAATTATTTCCATTAAACTTCTCAATCTCATACTTTGCCGCCATTTTGTTAATAAATACAACACACAAGCTAGTGTACCACCCTGAATAGTTGTGAGTATGTGTGAGAATGCATACCAAGAAAGTTCTCAGGAAAGACTGGAGGGGTCACAACGATCCCACTTAAAACCCGGGCCTCCTTAGGCTCTTATCACCTTTGTGACAGAACTTTCCTAGACATGTACAAAACCACACATTTGCTTTACTCACACCACTACTCCCTGCTTTGCACCGCAAAATTCTTGGATTGCTCCCACCGTTTCTCGTGAATGATCAGATACGTGAATAATAAGTATCGTGAACACGATCAGAGTATATGTGAATAAGATCTGATACGTAAAATGACCAGACTCCAAAAAATACAACCAATAGCTCTGATACCACTGTTAGGAAATTTGTGGGTGAAGCAGACACGCAGTTAAAGTAAAATTGAGAAATAATGAGACAACAAAATCATACAGGGACACCAGAAAATTACGTAGTTCGGCTTTTAGCCTACGTCCACGGGCGAAGACAGAAGGAAAATATTTCACCAGTAAAAAGGAATTACAAGTATTGTGGTATTTTAGCTCACTTCCCAAAACCCCAATACACCCAAACTCTCAAATCACTAGCACTAGAGTTTTTAATTATTCAAGCTCTTTAAACTCTCTCTCTAAAATTGCTTATTTGCTCTCTCACAATAGAATGAATTAAGCCGATGGGAACTCCCCTTTTTATAGCCAATTGTTGGCTAACAAATTCCACAAGTTAGGTTTGGCAGCCACCTAACTCAACCACCTTCATTTCATTTGTCCATGGTCGGCAATTACAAAATTAAAATGTCAAAAGTCTTGCATTGATTTTCTTGCTCTTCTAGAAAGAGTAACCCACCTCAATTGACACATTATCTATGTGTCTCGAATCTTGACGGTCCCGCTAGTCCTGAAACATGTTATGATTGGAACGGCAAATTTTATTTGTGATATGTTGCTCCTCCTATAGTTATATTATTGTATGAAACTAATATCATAAAGGTTTCTTCGATTCATTATTATTATTATTATTACTAATGCATTGAGGTTATTGATGTCTGGCTAAATCTTTTGTCACGCACGATGCATATATGTGACTTAAATGTTTGCTTTTTCTATATGTTAGTGTGTTTCATGAACTGATTATTTACTATATTGTTCCTGTTATTCGACAGTGAAATGAAATTGCTGTATTAATTGTTTAAAGTATGTTACAAAAACCGTTTTAATTGAGAATAGAATAAAGCAAAATCATTGAGGCTGCACGAGATATCTAGCTATTAATTAAGTTTTAAATGGGAAAATCATGGCCGGTTAATTAACTAATTTGAGTTGATCTTTTCAAAATATACGTATAAAAACTACATTATATTACAATGCATCTTCTAGCACATACATGATAAATTTTATGAGACTATATATATATATAGAAATTTTCAAGTACGACATCCCATCTGTATGAATACACACACGTATATATAAAAAGAGAGGGAGAGTATTGATTATTAAGTCGTATAGTTTAACATGGTAATGCTATTATACCATTAAACTATATGATTTAATAACTTTCTCAATCATTACTTAATAATAATTTTTTCAAACTTTCACAAATGTAGGATCTTAAATTAGAATATTTCTATAGATATATATATAAATTCAATAATCTTCTTTTGCAGAACAGATCGGATTAGTAATAAAATGGTATTAAACAACTTAAATAGTTAAAATAAGTGAAAAATGACAATCTTTCTAGTTAATTATATTTTGATCTAATTTTCAGCCAGTCATTTTATGGATTAGACATATTAGTACGTTTTAAGCGGACACAGCATTTAAAATATGAGAATATAACAATTAAATCATTGATTTTATTAGCCACTGCAACCTTACCGACATCAATTTTGATGAAGCGGATGTGTGTGAAAATTAAAGTTACAAAGCTGGGCCTCGATCATGATTCTATCGGAAATATGGATCAAAATGATATTAGCCAAAAACTCAAGCAGTTATTTCATCAGCACACTTTTCCCCGTAAGGTTAATTTTAGGAATTAAATTTCACATTCGCGTTAGATTTCAATGGATTATAACTTCGTAGCACGCGAGTCGAAATCACCCCTTTGGTTTTCACTTTTTCTCTTCCCCTTGACACAGACTGCCACAATTGTTAATTCTAACTCTCAGTTTATTGCAAGCGGCGGGTTCTTTATTTTGCTGCTTGCTGCTCATGTATGTATTTTCTTTTTTTTTTTATCGTAGACGCAGCATAATATTTCTGCTAAAATTATTTTGGAATATTTATTATATGCAGTGCGGTGCGGGGTTTATTTTTCATTTAAGCTGTCGGTGATTGATTGATTGTTTGATTGATTTTTCTATTTCTTGAAGACTGATTAATTGATATTCGATCTGTTTATATAAAGATTTTAGTAGCTTTGAGTTGACGATCAAAAATGTTTGAACGGAAGTTCTACAAAACGAGGATTTGCGTTTTGTATCAAAGGGTCGCTGCTCGCGCCCCACTTGCTCCTTTGCTCATGGAGACGCTGAGCTTCGCCGCCCTTTCCGCTCCCATCACGGTAACTTAGCTTCTCCTTTTTATTATTTGAACCTTTTTTTTTTTACCCCTTTCAGATTCCGAGCTGAAGGTTTTGTATTTTCGTTTTGTTTATTCTCTTGGTATTTTCACTAGTTTGATAACTATCAAGGGTGGTTTGAATTTGATGGTAGTTTTTGAGAAATTTGTTGTACCGTAATACAGTGTGGCTTTTATCAGTATGAAACATCCACTAACAGGCTTAGTATTGTTTTTCATCAGAATGGATTTTGCTGGTTGGTAATTCTTAGAGGCGATCATATGGTATTTCTGGTGATGAACATTATCTTGGTTTATCATTATGCATCTCTGAAACTGCAAAGTTTTGTTGACGCTTCAGCATTAACTATTTTCTGGATGTTATATTCTTCCATAATATTGAGACCGACGGCCAGTTTTGTGTAACCATCGAAAGCTATTCGTAATTTGTCCTTTGGACATATGTTGGCAGAGCATATGGCAACCACTTCATTTGCAACTTCTCCTCGAATGATATTCTGAAGGGATTTCCTGGATGGAGAATTTATAACTGTTATCTTTATATCATAAGGAAGAAATCATTGTTGCTTATTGCTCAACTGGAAGCTGTGGATATGCCAGCTAACATTTATCCGATGCTACTTTGATATGTGATGGATAACAGTTCAAATATGGGTTTTCTGTTTCTATATTTATATGAGAGAGGTTGTTTCTTTGTCCCCATTGGCAATGACAAGGATGTACTGTTACTATTCATTATTAAGTTACACGTATGTTTCTCTGTGATGGTAAGATTAGATCTGTACTGTTTGTGTGCCTCTGCTTATTTTGACAGAAAAGTGCATTGAAAACGACTATTTTGCTAAACTGGAAATTCTTTGATTCCCAATTGCAGGTGGGCCGGACTACCGAGTTGGTGACTTGAGGGATAAGCTTGACAGAAGGCTGTCTCCGCAGAAAATTTATTCCCTGGAAGAGATACTAGAGGCCGGAATAGATTTCGTGGTCAGTAATTATATTCCAAGTTCCTTGGTTGTTTTGTTTGGCTATAAATGAGTCTAGTTTGGGTTCTTTCTGATAAAGGCAATTGCTTTGGACCATTCTGGTTTTACCAATTGATGATTTGTCTTAATAGATCGTTTTGTTTTTTGTTCCTTTTCTTTGTTCCTTTTGTTGTGCATTTACTGATCAAAGTTTAAATTTCAGGACTTAGCCCTTCAAGGTCCCCTGAGAACAAAAGGTAACTAAACAAGAATCCTTTACGCAATCAGTTTTCAGTTGACGATACTATTTACAAAAAGAAATTTTTGACTTGGGTGCTGACTCTTTCCAAAGCTGTTTTCCACGTGGCCACCGTGGGTTGCTTTTTTGGTTTTCTTTTCCTATTCTTTTTCAAACCAGGATGATTCATAGTATTATTAAATACAAATTCTATTCATCCATTGAATGGATAGTTGACATCACACTGTGTATCCACATGTCAGTGCAATTCAACTGCCACCTCAATTGGGATAAGAAGTTGCAAACGTGTAGCATTTCTCAGTTTCTTGTAGTGTGTATTAAATTTTTGGTTATATTTGAAGTAAACTCGGCTGCACTTGTATCACCTATACTTGTCCTTAAGGAAAGAAATATTTCATACTATTTTTCTTCTGGTAGACATATAGTAGTATAAAATTGTGTTATACATTTATTTATTCTCCATCCCAGTACATTCAAACTTTGAGCTCAAAATGCATATTTATTAAAGTGATAGAAAACGCTGGAAGAAACAGCATCTTGATGGGCCAAGAGAATTTTCTGCAAGTCTGAAAATCTCAGATGGGATTGATGATAGAGTTAAAGAAGGAAAATTTACATCTTCTGATTCCAAAGTTGTTCTTCTGGAGCAGGTTAGAACAATTTGGTCAAATACTGGCATTAATTTTGTATTCATCATCTTCTCCGTCTTTATTTTGTCCAAAAACAAAAATTAATTATTTGAAATTATGTGCAGTTAAAAGGAGTGCAGTTGGATATCAACATGCTTGAGCACCGCAAACTTCAATTGGAGGTCGGTCAATCTTCTGTTTGTGATTACTTTATGGCTTAGGAAGTGTGGACAAACTTGTTAAATTACTTAAGCATTTATTTTAAAACATCATTAAAGCTAGTGCTTCCACCCAAGAATCTAGGCTGCAACTTGAATGATTTCATTGGTCATCCCAAAACACGTATTTTTAACAGTGCATTGTTTCTTTCCACTTGCTTATCGCAAACACACTTTCAAGAAATACATTATATTTAGATGATTTACCATATCTTGTTCCAGATTACTTTAAGCATCTTTGTTTGTTGTGATGGTGACACTTATAATCATCATTATTATTGTTTGCCTGCATTCCTATACATGATTTAAGCCACATAATTGGTGCTTGATTTATTTGTTTCTCATAGACTAACGAGGAGGAGAAGGGTCAAGAAGCAGATATTCTTTCTTCTAGAATAAAGGAGCTCGAGATTCAATTGCAGAAAGAGAAAGAGGAATCTAAAAGGTATCATGAATATAATAATTTATTTTCATCTTTGTCTATCAAGATGTTTCGTTTTTGTGGGTGGGTGCCCTCTTTCACTCAGTTTCAATGGACAATTTAATATTCAGGATAGCTTCAAAAATCAAGAAGTTTGTCAAAGCTCATAATCGTCACTCACAGATGCAAGATGAGCTTAAGAGGCAAGTTATGGCTTGCTTTGAATCACTCTCCTCTGTGCAGTTCACTATTTTGATATGTTCTTTGAACTTCCTAGCATTTAGCTTTTAGTTTATACTTTATAAATTCATAGGTCACAAGCTCGACTTCAGAAGTTGGGATATCAGCTTGGCTTAGATGCCACTAAAGTTGGTGGTAATGAAGAGGATTCAAGCATCAATATCATGAGTGATGGGGAGACCACTAATTACCATCTAGTCGACCCACAGAATGATAAGCAGACTATACCGTCTCCTAACAAGAAAAAACTGCATGTTGATAGGGATACTACTAATGGATTTGGGCCAGAAGGTACTTTATTTTGACATTTCTCTGTATATAAGGTTTGTTGAATATTACTTCTGGTTCCTAGACCTTTTGTTAATACCTTACTTATATGTTTTGTTTCTCATATTACCACTTATTTCTGGTTTTTATTTGTCTTCAATCTGTTTGCGATCACTAGTGTGTTAGTATCACTTGATTTCGGGAGTCTCATTCTGTTTTTGATTTTTTTGTTTATGCTGCATTTTTGGGTGTTCTAGCCAATTTAACGAAGGATGGAGGACGAGTGGCTGAATCTGTTCACTTAAAGGAGGTTTCTCGGTGGAATCAGCATCCTACTAATCATGGATCTGTGGCTGATGAAAGCAAGCTGAAAGGGAAAAATGTCGCAACCAGCTGCTTTTCCGCACAGGCAAAGAATGTGAGATCAGCAAATGCATTATCGTTACCATCAACTGGTATAGCTGCTCATGTCAATGATGAAGAAATAGAAGTTGAAGCAGAGCAGATTGAGGAGATTGAAATGGCTTCAGCTGGAACTGAGAAAGGAGCGACTTACATTGCAAAAGGCTTGCAATTTAGGCTGCCCCCTCCTCTTCCAATCCTCGTAATGCTTACATAGAGGTCAGTTTGTTGGGCATTGCCTATTGGATCTATAGCATCTGTCCACATTTGTGCGTCCACAATTCTTAAATCACTATGGTGATTTAGCGCCATATCAAAGTATGATCTACTCTTTGTAGAGTTTTTATTCTTATTCCATTATTAAAAGTAAGCTCAACCATTTACTATTTCTCCTTTTACTTTTTTAATTCGTTTTAATTTTGCATCTGACTTCAGCTTTGACTTGCAGTGTGTGGGTGATGATGAAAACGTGGATGTGGTGGGCTGAACGTGATGGTGAAGAGGACGCCTAGCATGTGGTTAAATATTTGATAGTCTTTGCAGAATTTCTTTATTTTGGCAAATTATCTTTGATACATATGTAGAACAAGAGAATTGTTGACTTCATGTATATATCTCTCCATATGTAATGTAACAGTTTGATTTTTATCCTACACAAAATTCCCTTTGTTGGCATAGCTTTGGATTCACGGAAAATGTGGAGAAGGTTCACTTTTTTTAAATTAGTTGCATAAATAATTTACAATCACATCAAAAGATGGAGAGAATCAAATTAGTTATTTTTGAGGGAAGGGAGGGCAAGGACATGTCACTGACTGGTTTGCTTTAAAACCTTTCCTAGCAACATGGAAAATTTGAACTTCGAATACATTTGGTTGGAGTGGTAAAAGTTTAAGATTATGTTATTTTTATAAATTTTAATCTAATAACTTGTTTGGTGCAAAATTTAATCCCACATTTTAATAAGAGAGAGAAGAGAAAAAAATAATCTTATAAGAATAGTGTTGCAAGACATTTTAAAATTTTATTCTAAATTTTCATATCAAATTATTTACTCAACTTGAGATGTAATTAATTTACTTATAAAAAAAAATTATTAATCATTTGATGAATGACACATTACATTTTATATCATTTAGATAAATAATTCTAGATGCATTAAAACTAGCTAATGTTAAATAATAAAATTAATTTTAGTTAACGATTGAATCCCGGAGAAATATGATATTTCATTTATGTGCCAAAACTATAAACAACATATCATACATATTCCATAGCCTATGTGACATGTCATCTCTTGTTAGGAGATTACTGTGGTTCGTTTGGTTGGTCGCTTGGCTTGTGGAAAAGTTTTTTCCAAAGATTACTTTAAAGAGTTACAAGAGACTTTTGCTAAGTTACACTATGAGTAACTTGTAGCCCAACTATTTAGAAGGTGTTTGACCTCACTCTTGTTACCCATATTTGCACAAAATAGCTGTAGCTGGACTGTAAGTCACTGATATTAGCATGACCCGAAGAAGAACACTACTTGTCAGGAGATGTTCTTCTGATTGGCGGACCGACCAAAAGTACATGAATGTGTGGAATATTGCAATATGTCACGTATATGAGTTGTTAATGTCATTTAAGATACTCTATGTTTCCACACTAGCCATATGACACTAAGCGTTTTGTGAATATGAGGTATGATATAAATATGTTCGAATAATATTCTTTGATTACACTATGGTCGTTAATGGTTATAAAGTCGTTTATAGTTCTAAAGGAGAAGTATAAATTCAGACGAAATTTCATTTATGCGCTGCAACTAAGATAAAAGTATTCAATCTTAGTAAGAATGAAAACAATTCTTAACAATTATCTTAAGGAGTCTACTTTAAAGTCTATGAAAACTGTTCCGATTTACTTCGATAAAGTCAAGCGAGAATCAATGAAGCATGTTGGTAGTGTTACTGGTATTGACGTGTCAGAAATTATTAAGGATGTTGTAGTTGTCGTGCTGGCTTATGACATTGATAAGAAGGACGAACTTTTTACTATTTATAATAAAGGAACATTTGAATTTTTCTGATTTCAAATGATGTCACTATGGTATAAATGTTTTCCAAAATAGATATTCTTTTTTTATTTCTTACAAGTAACTCATAATTACATGGGTAATTTTTATCCAGCACCCAAATATTTTGACAAACAGCACAGCGCACCTAAATATTTTGCCTATGAGCACCGCGCACTTATTTTCGTTTATTTTTCAATTAATTATAACGGATTAGTCTGAAAGTTAATTAAATGACAAATACACCCTTGTTTTTAACCACAACCATGCTTTCCTTTACAAAATTACAAAATCTTGAACTAGGAAATTTACCACACCGGCCATGATTGAAGGTGTATTTACACATGAAGACCAACTATAGATGTTAATTTATATTGACTATAACACCCTTGGTAGAATGATTTATTTCCATATGCATTCAAAATCCAACGGCTATAAAATTTGAGCAACAAAAAAATAACGGTTATATGGTTACATGATCAGTAAAAGAAATAGATAAATTTGAGTTGATTCCTCACTATAAGCTATAATATTCAACAAACATAACTACCCATCATCTTCACACCTCAATGATTTTCAATGTAAAACCTGAAACTCCATCATTATTTTTAGTCAACAATAACTTACAGTAGCATAACATCTGCATTTACCCTCTGAAACAATACAACATCATCATCAGCTTCATTCACACACAAAACGAACACAACTTGAAGTTCAGATACGTTGTGTTGTATTTCACAAAGAATACAACAGACACAACACTGTAAAATTGAAGAAAATGTCCACTTCAACGAATGCATCAAGTTCATCAACCCATTATAGAAGAAGGAATTTACCTAAAATCAATGGGGGCATCATCAAGTTCTATAATATAGTATGCCATTGTCGAACCAGGGCAGAAATCAAAGTGTCAAAATCTAAAACAAACCCCAACAAATTATATTACAGCTATCGTAATGACCCATCTTGTGGTTTCTTTAGATGGTAGAAACCATCTACAGAAGAGGCTATAAAAATTCCAGTAGCATTACAAAGGTTTGAAGAAGAAGCTGTAAATGACAATGCAAGCTACAATCAGCACTTTGACATTAAGGATTTCTGCAACAAGTTTATCAACATTGAAGGTTTGCTTCATCAAAACAGGAAGTATCAAATCACCATCATAGTGATAACTATACTGGTATTGATTGTATTGTACTATCAGGAATGATAGAACAATGTGTAGAATGAAATCTTACAATAAATAAAACGCATATGTTTCTTGACATCTATAATCTAATCAAATATGATACACATTGACAGCAGCTTACAATTGTTAATAACATCTAGTCTAGTGTTTACATACATGTAACAAAAAAATAAAAAACAACAAAAAACAAGTGTTGGCTTAGTTGATATCTATCCTAGTTTGAAATTTAATCCCAACAACTTTCAAAATGTCACTAACCACCCTTCCAATCATAGTTATACGAGGTGATCACAAAATGCAGCTCTATAATGCTCAAGTTTAATGTCCAACCACTTCTACCAATTTCAACTCCAAAAATAAAAAAGAAAAAGAAAACAAGGACATGCTTGTTCATTACATGGTCACTTCATCCTAATGAAATCAGAATCCATCCAACCTTAACCTTGTGCCTGTTGGTTTGATGTAGCATTGTGGAAGGTGTCAAAAAATAATAATGCTGCCTCTAATATACGTTAATAAGTTTGATGCCAATGTCTCTATCATAGTCAAACAATCACTACAAAACAAGTTGCAAATTATAAATATCATTTTCAAAATCAATATTAATTTCTATCAATAGAAAACAATGATTTTACCCTCGACGAAGGGAAGGCAGGTGTCTTCCCTTTGTCCAAAAGCTTCCTTGCAGTATATTTTCTAACATCATCCTCTCTGTTGAAGGTTAATCTAGCAGTTGACATTACTTTTCTACCATGTTCGCCTACCCATGGAGCTAGAGACATTACCTTGTTCATCTTTTTCCCAATGATTTCCTTTGCTCCTGATAGCCTACTCGATTGCCAATCTTGTGTTTCTTAGATGCAGTGTGTTAGTCTTCTACAGTTACTTAGACCAGCTCATTATCTTGGCTTTCCAAGATAGTTAAGGTAATTCTATGAACTTGGCCTTATAAAGTACCAATAAAGTAGCATGAAATAAACAAGTAATTTAATATAGTTTGGTGATACTCAACTCTATAATAGTTGACTAATATAGCTTAGTAAATTAATCTTATACCTTCATTTTGCTCTCCACTTGTCCTTGTCACGTGCTTCTTTAGGTTATTCTATAAACAAACAAACAAACAAATAAGGTAAATTAGCCGTCATCACATGGGGGGAACATAGTTCAAAAAATAATTGAATCTTCTCTTACAAGTAGACACACTGACCTTATATTGTCTTGTTGTCTTGTTAGCATTTTGAGGGTTAACAGGACGACCTCTTCTGTTGTGTCCAAATCCTTTGCAAACAGTGCATTGCATCTTGTATCTCTTATTATGTGCTGGAACCTTATTAGGTTTTCTTCTTGTTGTCATTTTAGGTCGTCCAGGAGGTCTTCTCACTAAAGGAGACAGACAAGATTTCATCGATGTGAAAGATCTACTCATGAGGTCTTATTTGGAATTGGATGAATCATTCTAAAATAGCACCTTAGGTAAGTATCCTTCTTCAAACATTGACTAATAAACTCAGCTTGATCTTTTTGACTAGTCATAATACACGACATTACATGTAAGTATGGAATCCCACTAACTTGCCACTGTCCACAGTTACACATATGATGTTCAAAATCAACAATATAAGTCTTAATATTCTCATCCATTTCATATATCCATTCACTAACTCTACAGATAGGGTTTGCACTTTCAATCTGTAAATGTTTCATCATTTATGCATAAATTCCTCTAGGTATATCATTGTCCCAAGATTCTGCTTTTTTTCTTCTTCCAATCATTCTTTTCATCAGCTTCTACCTGATCCACTCCAGCATTAAGATTATTGGAAAATTCCTTTGAATCTCAATCCATGCAGTAAAGGATTCAATGACGTTGTTAGTGCAATGATCAAACTTACAATTATTCTCAAAGGCATGCCTTGACCAGAAATTTAGTGGTATCCTCCTAAGTGTCTCATATACACCCTCATCTGCTGCTCTTATATTTTGCATAGCATCATCAGATGCCTTTCTGTTTGATGCTTTTGCCGTTGCCCAAAAGTGTGCCTTAAAGTTAGATTGAGGATACTTTGACTTCAGATTTGCTAAGATATGTCTAGCACAAAATTTAACATGTGCATTAGGAAACTCTAAGGCAAGAGCATTCTAAATTCCTTTCTGTCTATCACACATAAAGGTTAGTTGCCTTGTATCTTGTAAAAATTTCCTAAAGTGTCTTAGAAACCATGTCCAGCTAGTTGTGCTCTCAACACTACATACACAGAACGCGAGTGGGAAGATCCCATTATTCGTATCAATTGCAACAATTGATAAAAGAACACCCTTATATGGACTCTTCAAATGGCATCTATCAACACCAATGAAAAGTTTATATCATTGGTTGAAACTATCTCTGAGTGCAGGGAAAGATATAACAAAATTGTCAAAGTGAGTCTCAGCCTGTTGACCATGCAACCTGAAAACCTTAACCAATGCCAAGGCCTGTGGCATTTTTATAAGTATGGCCTGAGTATAATTTCTGATCAACTTGTAACTAGACTCATAATCAGCTCTTTGTCTCTGTAAAACCTTCTTCTTTACTCTATAAATTTTGTACTTGTGTATCTTGGCTTCATACATCGTTCTAAGTTCACTTTAAATCCACTCAACCTTTGTATCTAGATGCTCAATTATAGTTGCATTAAACTTGGCAGCAATAAACTCTGCACTGCATTCAGGATTCTTTAAATCTCTTTGACATGTATACACATTGTGAAGCCTCCTGACAATAAAGGTTTGCCTAAATCTGGTCTTCGCAATATGTAAAAACCATGGACACCTAAAATAATTACATCCAACAGTAACTCTGGACTTTTCAAACTTGTGCTTGTAAACTTTAAACTTGTTCTCCACAGCATAAGTTCTTATTGCCCATGCCAACTGCCTGAAGTTCCTAAAACACTGCCCAATAAAGAATTGAATAGGTGCATCACTAGGAATGTACATGTTTTCTCTCAAAACAGAATCCATTTTAACCAACACTCAATCAGACTTTTCATCAGATTCTTCCCCAAACTCATTATCATCACCTCATAATCAGACAACATACAATCTCCATCACTGTCATCAAAAGGCATACAACCTAAGTCAACATTCACGGAACGTTTTTTAGGAATATTATTAATGTTTGGAGCACCTAATGGATGATCTGAATCTTCATCACTATCAGTTACACTATAATGGTTATCATCTGAGTTATAATCTACTAGTGCTGGTGTAGTGGCTTTTGGTTGTTGTAAATTTTCACCTTGTACAACTTGTGATTGAGGGTTTTGAGTTATTAGTTGAGATCGGAACTCAGATGGGTGAAAAGGTATGGATTCATTTTGGGATGCTTGCCATTTATACTGCTGGATTGAACCATGCTCATGCAATGAAAAGGACAAGTCAGAAGATATGGCAAAGTTTTGTTGAAGCTCGCCAAGAGAGTCTTATCTGTACCAAATGAAGATATGTTATCACTATTACTATTTTCGGCACTAGTTTGGGCAGCTGATGGTGTTTGCGGTTGTGGTGATGATCTGAAATAGGTATCCAAAAAGTCTTGATATAGGTCAAGGTTGGTATCTGGTTTGGTATCAATTTTTGGTGTGGACTAATATGATGGTACATATGGTTTAGTCTGTGATTGAATGCTATCAGGTGCAACCATATGCATAATTATGCTGCTGGTGTTCTTCACAGTGGTTTCATGCTTTAAATGGCCATTGGTGTCATTTTCAGAAGGATTTGTATTGGTGGTTAGAGCATGTGTATCAGGTTTGTTCAAGTTAGTAATGGCTAGAAAGTTTGTTTCAGGATTTGCTTATAAGCTTCTTCTAAGTGTTGAAACAAAGCCCTTCTAGGTACAAACTCATGAGGTGAATGGATTTCTTCAATATACAGTTGCATGTAGTAGAACATCATCTTGTTATGCTCTCTCAGTTGAAAAATAAAGTCATGATCAGACATAATCTCTACTTCCTTATAGTCCCACGGTACCCAAACACTTAGCATAAACTTCTCATGAGGCATCATCTTTCTTCCATAGGCTCTGACTAGAACCTTGTTGATTAAAGAAACTCTACTAAACTTATCCCGATCAATTACACCAAGATTATGTGTCTTGCCCTTGAATGTACATAGAATAGTTGTATCATCATCATCATCCATTTTCACCTGAAATGGTCATTTATTTTTTAATTACTTCTCATGAACATGGTGTAAATTGCACGAGCTTTGGATTGATTGCATGAGCATCGTATTTATCCGAGAAAAATAATTAAAAACCACTAACCTTTACAACAAAATCACTGCCATTCACAACAAAAGTATTAGCATTTACATCCAAATCACTAATATATACCTAAAATCACTACTATTATTGATATACAGTAAAACCATACCCCAACAAATACACAGTTGTTGTGACATATGTGCATGAACAATCATCCTAAATAATAAGATTTGGGCAATATGTATACTCATAATCATCAATAGAAATTGAAATCAATAACGTAAACACCACATTATTCAAGTATAAGGGAACATGACTTAAACTTACAAACAACATTGAAGAGTAAATTATGGCTAATTTGATTAACAATGATTCAAGTTTTGTAGATAAGCAAAATCTAGCTAAATATGTCTAAATAATTGATATGCAAACAAAATGGAATAAATTAAAACAATTGGGCAAGAAATGAAACTGACCTCAGCTTCTTCAGTAGCACACTCAATAGATTCACTTCCCTTAAAGTCTCAAACAAACTATTGTCTTATAAATCTAGCAATGTCTTCAAAACAGAGCAATATCATTTACTACTGCAACAAAAAAGTATTTAAACCATGAAATAAGTTCCTTGTACATCATATATGAATGATTTTGTCGCCAATCTATCTTCACCCACCTCGATTTTGGCATCAAAGGAGGTATGGCCATGCTTCTTGGGCTGACACGCAAACTCAATGAACATAACCACAATAATGTGAAATGATTTTAGCGCAAACATCGAGTTTAACTCTTTTTTTAATTTTAAAATTTTGATGCGTTATTCTAAATTTACCCTGATCTGTTATAATTAACTGAAAAATAAATGGAAATGGGTGTGCGGTGCTCATAGGCAAAAGACTTGGGTGCGCTATGCTGTTTGTCAAAACATTTGGGTGCTAGGTAAAAATTACCTTAATTACATTTATCTTGTATAGGTAAAATCAAGTGATAGATGCTTGTTTCGTGGAGGGCTGGACTTCGACTTCTAACTAATGCAACATTTTTTGAAGAAATTTAATTATGTTTATGATGCTTCAAGGCACATAATTGATGTTTAGAGATTCTTAAATAGATTTAAACAAGTAAAAGATAGATTGTCTGCAAAAACTAAAACTGATAATATTCTTCAGTTTCTACTAAATATTGAGGTAGAAAATTCTTTTGAGTTAATAGAATTAAAGGTCAGAATCACAAGATCTAAGTTTAATAAGTTTAAATCAATGTTCTATAAATATATCAATGTCAACAATTTGTAGAAAAGGTGAACATCACTATTAAGTATATATATGATATTATTATATTTTGCTGCAAACTTTTGGTAAGTGAATATGTCGCACTCTTCTTTAGGAAAAGTCCATTAGGAGTGTCTCTTGATGAGGCTGTTGTTATTAGGGCTTCAATTCAAAGTGCAAATTTTTTAATGGGAAAATATCCATTGATAGCTCAAAGTCGAACACTTTATCAAAGGTATACATGTTTGTTGGGTGGTAGAGATGGCAATAAAATCTAGATTCGATCCGTATCCACTAGAATCCGGAAGATTCATATCCCAAAAAATCATCATCCGCATATTAAAACATACGGATCTGAATGTGAAAAGTTGAGATCCGCACAGATTTAGATCCGAATCCAAATGCAAGTGCATGTTATTCATGTTGAGTTATTAATTGTTGAATTATAATTGAATTTTATTTGAAATTATTAGGTAAATTATTGAATTTTATTTAAATTAAAAATTAAAAATAAAATTTTATTTGTGAATTTATGATTTTTTTATATGTTATTCATATGGAATTATTAATTATTGAATTATGATTGAATTTTATTTGATATTTTAGGTAAATTATTAAATTTTTAATTTATATATCAAATTATTGATTTTTTATTTTTGCGGATCGAAATATCCGAAATATCAACCTACATCCATTGCAGATATTACCAGTATTCGAATGCCTTTTTTTTGCGGATCCGGATCCAGATGTACCTACATTCAAATCCGAATCTGAATTTTGCCAACCCTAGTGGGTGGACCAATATATTGCGTCTTTGAGTTTTACATGTCATTTAAAATTACTTTGTATTTTGCAATCTCATTTCTTGTTGGAGCATTTTTTTAATGATTGTTTGCAAAATTTCTTATTGAATTCTTTTTTGTTATAGTTTTAAACCTTTGAGAAAAATTCTTGACATTTATCTTGGAACTAAAAATTCTAGTGTTGTACTTCTAAAACACAAACTTAAACTATTGACTTGAAATGATATTCCTTTATTTTGTGGCTTTGGCTGCAAACCTTTAGTACATGAATATGTGGCCTTTGAAAAGCCCAAGAGAAGTAACTTTGATCATGCTGTTGTTATTGGGGCTCTAAATTCAAGGTGTATCTTTTTTTGTTGGTATGAAAATATCCATTGGCCGTACAAAGTTGAACACTTTATCAAAGTTACACAAATTAAAGGTATATACGTCGAAGGCATACATATTAAAGGTATATATATCAAAGGTATACATGATTGATGGATGGACCAATGTATCACATCTGTGAATTTTACATCTCATTTAAATTATTTTATATTTCTATGGTCTTGTTTTTTGTCAGTGCATTTTTTTAATGATTATTTATAAAAAAAATTTATGAAATTTTTTTTCATTATAGTTCTAAGCTTGCAAGAAAAATTCTTGATATCTATCTTGAAAGTGTTGTAGTTCTAAAACAATAACTTACCCCTTTAATTTTTAAATATTTTACCACACATCTATACATCTTTCTAATGTAATTTAAAATTTGTAGCATCTCTTGGTCATTGAAGAAATAAAAAATGTTTATGGTATTATCAAGTCATTTCACTCCATGCCCTTAGTAGTGTACTTTAAACCAAATGACGAGTTGTGTGTGGGTAAACAAGCAAATAAAATGTTATTTTTCACCCGTCTCGAACACTATTTAATACTAAGCATTTGGAGTGGATGACATATGATAGTTACTATGTTCAGACAAATGCCTCTTATTACCCTAAGGTCGTCAATAGTTTTAAAAGAGAAGCATGGATTAGGACGATATTTAACACATGCTCTCAAGCTATAATAAAAGCATTGATCTTCGTTAAAAAGAGTGTGATTATCGATAATTATTTTAAAGAGTCTACTTCAAAGGCTAATAATAATTGTTTCAACTTATTTTTTACGAAGCTAGGAGAGAAGCAGTAAAGTATGCTAGTAGTACTGCTAGTTTTGATGTGTGGAGAATGATTAAGAATCTAGTAGCTACCATGCTTACTTACGGCATTGATAAGAAGAATGACTTTTTTACAGTTTATAATTTTGAAGGAGCATTTGATTTTTCTATGATCTTAAATGATGTCATCATGGTATAAATGTCTTGTAATATAATTTTTTTTTTATTGCTTACAACTAACTCATATTAACATCTATTTGTTTAAGTGAAAGCAAGTTATAAATCCTTGTTTCGTGGAGGGTTAGACTTTGATTATGAAGCATTTATGTAAGAAATTTAGCGATATTTATGCATTTGATGTTTTAAGTCACATGATTACAATTCAGAGGTTCTTAAATGGATTTAAACAAGCAAAAGTCAAATTATTTGCATAAGCACATATTGTTGTTAAACTTGAATTTCTGCTAAATATTTAGGTGGATAATTCTTTTCAGTCAAAAGAATTGGAGATCACAATCACAAGACATAAGTGTAAATCAATTGTTTATACATTGATCAAATAGATGGACCTCATTGTTAACGATATTTGGAAAAGGCAAACATCATCAGTAAAAAATAATTAATTAATTATGTATATATTTTTAAACTATCGTTTTGTTCTTTGAATGACATGAACTTAACTAAGAATAATAGGACCTTTCTTTGCTCTTGCATCTGGAGCTTTCCATGCCCATCTCCATATCGGTATGAGCATTGAGCTATCCAAGCGAGAAAGTTCTCTCTACAAGTAGCTTTTCAAATGAATGCTCAATCAATCTGTTCCTTATTTATTTTTCTTTCAAAATCTATTAACCTTACTTCTCAAATTTTCTGTCGTTAAACACATCCAATTCAAACATGTAAAATCTTGTTGAACTTGTAATTTCTCCTTTCTTCTTCAATTTGCCTATGTTATAACATTACAAGAAAACAAGGATATTAATGTGGAAAATGAGAAATGTTAGCTATCAAGTTAGCTGGGAGACTTCTAAAATTAATTAATTTAGTGTTGAATCTTAGCAAAATCATACTCATTCAGCAAATGGATATTGATTATCAACCCTTTCCTTATTCACTTTCTACCAAAGAACTCTCAATCAGATTCTTTAAATGCTGTCGATCAACTTCTTTGGAAAACTATTTTCATGCATGAAACATAGTATCGAACTCCCTGTTTCACCTCTTTCTAATTTAGCCTATGTGTTAATATTGTTAATGGAATTAGAGCTACAAATAATTTCGGCAATGATTGAATGCTTTTGAAAATGATGAAATCGAATAATACCTTTGAGATAGCTAAACCATTGGAATGTCGAGAAATTGTGGAGGGCCAACGGATGAGATTATGGTATTTTACTAAGGACTCAAGTGCCTCCTTGTTAACACTTGGACGCAGTAAAATGTTGGAACGAACTAAGAGAAATCCTCCTGATGATTATGGCCAAGCATTCTCAAGATATTTCTCAAACATCTGTTAGATAGAGTATGTAATTAATTAAATTGAATGTATAATTTAAACAATATGCAAACAAGATCTTCTAAATACAGCTTTAATTTGTAAGTACGGAACGGTTATTTGTCCCTGTTGATTAAGATTATAATAAGCCATCTCTTAACAGTGTTATAGAGAGCCAAGAAGCTTAACTTCATGTAGTTTGGAAGATAATTTACAGCATTGATATCCCATTTGAGACAGGTGACACAACATCAAGCATTCAAATTTATGAAAGCAAATGGCCATATCATGTGTTCTTTACAATCAGCACGAACCTGTCAACACGTCTATAAAAAATTTCCAGTTCATCTAAAGTGCCATATACATCATAAATGTTATCAATGGTAGTTATAAACGGTCCCACCTTTATTAGCCTTTTTTTCGACAATTACCATATTGTCGTTCAGCAACCATTTCAATGGTCCAAATGAAGCAGCAAACCTGAAGATCTTCTTGGTATACTAATTGCTAAGTATGGCCAATGGGCCATGCCAGCCATCAACATGCAGCCCACGTCGTGCCGTGCCTAATTTTTTTTTAGATAGGCACGGCACAATCTACAACAAGAGCCCGCTCATGCCGTGCCATGGGCCATATCCAAAAAAAGCTCACTAATTTTTTCCCCCCACGTGCCTGCCGTACTTTTTTAAGTCCACCAGTCTACTAAAATAATAATAATAATAATAATAACAACAACAACAACAACAACAACAACAACAATAACAATAATAATAATAAATTCATAATCATATTAATATTTACATTTTATTATTAGTTTATCACAATTTCACAACTATATATTTAATTTCAAAATAACTAATAATTCATAAGACAACGATACATAAATTTAATTCCATAGATCATAATAATGATCATTTAATAAATTATAAACATAAAAAATTAATTAAATAAATATCATAAATAAAATTAAATATCATAAATAAAATTTCCTTCTGGTATTGTGATAAACTATTTTCCTTCTGGTATAGAGCCAAGGGGAGGATATTGTAATATAGCGTAATGTTTCTGTGTTGTTTAAGTTTAAAATTGTTTTCTGTGTGTGTGCTGAATTTTTACTGGTAGTAAGTCCCGCTTTAGGACAGGGATTCGTTTAGGACAGTAAAACCATACCTGTAGGCATTCATATAGATTTTAATTGAAAATTTGAACACCATGGATTCCCTACTCTGTAGAGCATCGTCCTTTTCTAGCTCTTCTTCCGGGAAGACTAGTGATTCAAAGAATATTGTGAATTCAGAAGAATTCGTAATCGAAGATTTTAATAAAGCAATTGATAATTGGGAATTACCAAAAGTCTCTAAAGAAATGATTTATAAAACAAAAAAACTTGATTTTCTAAAAAATGATTATGTTATAAAGACTGAAGATCGTGATATTACCCTTTCAAAGCCCTTTGAAACAATTCATTTATTCTCAGAACAATCATTAAAGAAGTTAAAAGATAAAAACTTTAATTATATCCACATTGGTTTAATCCAAGTCGGAATAAAACCACTAACAAAAGAAGGATTGGATACTTCAATCCCTATTGTCCTAAGAGATGGCCAATTCATCTCTTTTGATGATTTTTTACTAAGTAGTATAGAATCAAGTCTCTGTAAAGGTCCCATTTCATTTAGTTGTTATTCGAACATAACAATTTTCTTTAAAGACAAAAACATCTTGAAAAGCATGATTTTACAAATCAAAACCCATAATTACAACATGATTGAGGGATTAGTTCCAGTTGCCTTAATTTATAAAATTTCTTATAAAGCAATGATCTCTGCGTTTATTACGCAACACAAATTCCAGTCAAAAAGAAATGAGACTCTTCTCTTGCAGACTGACCTTTCTAAAGCAAATACTGTTATTCCAAAACCTATCCAATGGAAAGATGTCAATCTTCCAGACGAATGGATACTAGAAAGAGTTGCTGCTCCAGTAATTCCAAAACAACTTGAGCCTAATACAGAGTTGCAAAATGTGACTCAGTATTCTGATGGTAAGGTCAAACTTTCCTTCAGGAGATCTATATCTTCTAGATTCTCCGATAAAGATTCTAGTGCTAGTATTTCTTCACTAGAAAGAAAATTTACAAAAGTCCCTTATGTAATAAATCTTCCTTTCCAACCAGAAAAGAGTCAACCTAGGTTTTCCACTTCGGATATACTTAGCTCTTCAATCCATTCTGTTGACTATACCACTAGTGTTCCTCATCCAATCTACACTAGCAGTCAACACGAACAAAGGCAGGAAGAGAAGGAACCTTCTCCTCCGACTTCTCCTACATTTTCTGCTGTCACAGAAAATGTAATCAGTGTCATTGAAAAAGAATTTGAGTTGGATAAAACTCTACTTCATAACGATTTTTATTCTGACACTAATAAAGAAAAAAGACTTTGGTTTTTCAAACATTTCTTAAACCAAAGAAAATAAATACAAGAAGAATATTATAAATTTGTAAATTCTCATAAAGTTCACATCATGTTTTTTGATTAGTTTAAAATTCATGCCTCTAAAAACAACATTTCTTATCCTTTTAAAGAAACAAATCCAATCACAGTCAGAAATAAAATCACTGAATGGAACCTTCCTGATAGTGATAGGACCATTGAATCTGAACATCCCACATTGAGGAGTTTAACCATTGATCATGGTGAACCTCCTGTTCAGATTAAAGCATCACCTTATAAAACTCATCGTCCTAAAGACCCAGATACAGATTTAGATAGCATTATTCAACAGAATAATTTCTGTAATGCTAATCTAAATACAATAGGAAAACAGTTGACTAGGATAGAGAGTCAATTCCAAAAATCAACCATAGTTGTTTCTCCTGTTATATCAAAGACTGTAGCATCAAAATCGGATTCTGACAAAAAGCTTAAAAAACTTATATTCAAACCTTTCCAGGTTTCGAAAAATAGTCAAAATCAGATTTTGCTAAAACCATTAGAGAACAATTAGATAGGATAGAAGCTTCTTCTTCCTCTTCCAGTAAAGTTCAGATAGCTCCTGATAGTGCTCAATCCAACAAGATTGGTGTACTAGAACAGGATAACATTTTGATAGCCTCTTCGGATATAGAAGCCTTCAAAGAAGAACCAACTCCTAAAGCCAACAAAATCCATTGGGAATTAGCCCTACCTACTGTCAAATCTCCACCTGACTTAGCTATAGACAACAGGCCTAGTGCATTAAACCAATCTCGTTTTAATGCATCCTCTGTCTATAAGTGGAATATTGATGGTATGTCTGAATATAACATTCTAGGATTGTTGTAACAAATGACCATGGCAGCAAATGTCTATAAAACTCAGTCGGGAACTTCTGACAAAGTTATTGCAGAAATTCTCATTGCTGGTTTTACTGGTCAACTTAAAGGTTGGTGGGATCATCTTCTCACCAAACAGCAACAATTAGATATTTTAAATTCTATTCAGATAGATGAGGATAGAACTCCCATTCTGAATGAATTCAATAGTCCAATTCAAGATGCAGTTGCTACCTTGATTTTGACTATATCCCTTCATTTCATATGTGACCCCTCTCACCTCAGAGATAAAAATGTTGAGCTTCTACATAATCTAAGATGTAGAAAACTTAGTGAATTCCAAAGCTATAAAACCACATTCTTTACCAGACTCTTCCTTAGGGATAATGCAAATCATATAACTTGGAAGGAAAAATTCTTTGCAGGTTTACCTACCCTATTAGAAGAAAAGGTTAGAAATTCCATTAAAGCCTTGTATGACAACCGTATTCCTTATGATAAGCTAACCTATAGTGAACTTGTTAGTTTTGTCAATAAGGAAGGATTAAAAATTTGTCAAGATTTGAAATTACAGAAACGTCTTAAATGAGAGCTTAGAAAGTCTAAGCAAGAATTAGAAAGTTTCTGTAAACAATTCAATTACGACCCCTTTAAAACTTCTACTTCTAAATATTGTAATGGTAAGTGTTCAATAAATCCTTACAAGAAACATTACAAGTCCAAAAGGCATAGAAAACCTTTCCAGAAATTTAGAGAATCTTTTTATAAGAAACCTTGGAAGCCTTATAAAAAATAATTCTCTAAAAAGAAAGAATTCAAACCCAAGCAAAACGCTCAATTTAACTACAAAGAAGCCACATGTTTCAAATGTGGAATGAAAGGCCACACTGCAAAATTCTGTAGAATGAGTAGAAAGCTCCATGAGCTTGGCCTTGATGATGAGATACTTTCCAAAATAGCCTCTTTAATGATAGAGTCTTCTGACTCTGAGTCTTCCATGATAGGAGACAGTGAGCCCTTACAGATTGACGCGTTAATCGACTCTGACCCTGTAACTGAAAGTAGTAGTGATTCTGAAACAGAATCCTACTTAAAGAAAATCAATGTGTTGACTAAAGACCAAGAAACCTTTCTTGAATTAGTCAAACACATTTCTGACCCTACTCTTTAAAGAGAATACCTAGACAAATTTCTAAAAACTTTAGAAGTAAGTGATAAAGTAGAGACTTCAAAAGTCTCGATAGTAAAGAAAAATACTTATGATCTTACTGAAATTTTACATAAAAAGAAAACAAAAAAGAAAACAGTTCCTAATATCCAAGACCTTCAAAAAGATATTAAAGAAATCAAACTTGAAATAAAAGATTTAAAAGAAAAACAAAAGAATGATTCTGAAACCATTCAACTTCTCTTACAAAAACAACTTCAAGACAATACTGATAAAGAATCAGAATTAGAATCTGATAATGATGATAATGATAATCAAAGCCTTGAAAATATTGAGTCAATACCCAATGATTTTTTTTTTGTTTTAAAACAAATTACGACAAGAAAATATTTGATAAAAATTATTTTAAATTTTTCTAAAGATTTTGAAATTGATACCATTGCCCTTTTTGATACTGGTGCCGATTTAAATTGTATAAGAGAAGACATTGTTCCTAAAAGATTTCATGAAAAGACCAAAGAAAGACTCTCTGCCGCTAATAATTCAAAGCTTAATGTCAAATCTAAGGTTGACGCCTCTATTCTTAATGATGGTTTTAAATTCCAAACTATCTTTGTTCTTACGGATGATATACACCATACTGTCATCTTAGGAACTCCTTTTATAAATCTTATTACTCTCTATACTGTCAATTACGATAGTATATCCTTTAAAGCAAAAAACAAAAAACTAATTTTTCCCTTTATAGAAAAACCCAAAACCAAGAACTTGAATATCGTCAAAGCATGTTCTGTTTATCAGAACCAAGTCAATAACCTTCTCAAATCTAAACAAAATGATTTAATTTGTTTAAAGAAAGATTTGAGCTTACAAAGAATTGAAAATCAACTACAAAATGACTTTATAAAAAGAAAAATCTCTGATTTTAAAGATCTCATTGAAAGAGAAATCTGTGCTGATTTACCATATGCCTTTTGGAACCGAAAACAATATATGGTAGATTTGCCTTATGAAATTTTTTTGATGAGAAGCAAATAACCACTAAAGCCCGTCCAATTCAAATGAACAAAGAATTGGAACAACATTGCAAAAATGAGATAAAAGATTTAGAATCAAAAGGTCTCAATATAAAATCTAGATCCCCATGGTCTTGTGCTGCTTTCTATGTCAACAAAAATTCTGAAATAGAAAGAGGTACACCTAGACTTGTAATAAATTACAAACCCCTTAACAAAGCATTAAAATGGATTAGGTATCTCATACCTAATAAAAAAGATTTACTCCAAAAACTACATAATGCATTCATTTTTTCAAAAATTGATATGAAATCAGGTTTTTGGCAAATTCAAATTCATCCTAAAGACCGCTATAAAACTACTTTTATTGTTCCTTTTGGACAGTATAAATGGACAATAATGCCATTCGGTTTAAAAAACGCGCCCTCGGAATTTCAAAGGATTATAAATGACATTTATAGCCCTTATTCTGAGTTTTGTATTGTCTACATAGATGATGTGTTGATTTACTCCTAAACAATTGATCAACATTTCAAACACTTAAAAACTTTTTACTTTGCCACTAGAAAGGCTGGTTTGGCCATTTCTAGTTCTAAAGTTTCTTTGTTTCAAACAAAGATGAGGTTCCTAGGTCATTACATTTCAAAAGGAACCATCACTCCTATTGAGAGATCTCTCGCATTTGCTGATAAATTTCCTGATAGGATATTAGATAAAACCCAATTACAAAGATTCTTAGGAAGCCTAAATTATGTTCTTGATTTTTGTCCGAACATTAATAGGATTTCAAAACCATTGCATGATAGGTTAAAAAAGAATCTTGTTGCATGGACAGATGAGCATACAAGAATTGTTAGATTAATAAAGAACTCTGTAAAAATATTCCTTGTTTATTTCTTGCAAATCCTGCATTGCCTAAAATTGTTGAAACTGATGCATCAGATTTAGGTTATGGAGGAATATTAAAGCAAATTGAGAATAATAAAGAACAAATAGTACAATATGTTTCTGCACATTGGAATAAATGTTAAAGAAATTATTCTACTATTAAAAAAGAAATTTTATCTATTGTTTTAATGCATATCCAAATTTCAAAGTGACCTATTAAATCAGAAATTTTTACTTAGGATAGATTGCAAAGCTGCAAAACATGTTTTAGAAAAAGATGTTCAAAACATTGCATCTAAACAAATATTTGTACGATGGCAGGCTATTTTAAGTGTTTTTGATTTTGATATTAAATTTATTAAAGGAGATACAAATTCTGTTCCTGATTTTCTAACAAGAGAATTTCTTCAAAATAGATAATGCCTCCCAAAAAGACAAAAGATAAAGGGAAAATGATCCTCAAAGACCCTGTGTCCCAGACACCCTCTAAAGCCTCCTCTCCTCCTAAAGAAAAATTATTTTCATCAGCCATGCCAATCAGATCTTGGATTGACATGGTCGAAGAAGAAGATTCAAAGTCTAAAGTCTTTGCCTCTCAAGAACAGGTAAAAGAATAGATGAACTCCATTACAAAGTCCCCTGAACTTTTATTAGCTTTAAAAAATGTTACACAAAATGCTCTTTCTGAGCATCATATTTCTCATGATTCTGAGAAAGAAAAATCTAAAGAAATTATAAAACTCTCTTCTTCTAAAGAAATTATTTTCTGTGAAAGTTCTTTCTCTCAGGTCGTAGTTTCACAATCAAAACTTTCTCAAAAGACTTCGGATTGGTATAATAAAACTCATTTTCAAAATATTTTATCTATGGAAGATGGATTTTATCATTCTGATCCATTTCAAGCAATTACAAAATTTTTCCCCAAGGTTTTTTAAACCTTGGGATTTAACAAAACCCCAGCCTTATTATCAAGCCATTCTTGAGGCTACTGAGTCTGTTAAGTTTAAACACTTCTTTCTTAGTGAATCACATTCTGAGCCGGCCTATTCTACAGCCACTATATTAAAAGTCTTGAGCCCAAAGCAATGGGGTGACCAACTCCATAGTCAAAAGTCTTTTCCAGCAAATTTTCTTATGCGTCTACCACATTGCTTGACTTTCTCATACTGGGATTATCAACAAGCGTGGTTCAATACATTTTTCATATAAAACCCTAAAAAATCCCACTCTTGGTTATTCTTCTTCAATTCGAAGATAACTGTACAAAGCTTTCCAAATTGGTTCCAACAATGGTGGAACTATTTTGGGCCAACTCCTCAAATTTTAACCCCTAATGTCTTAAACTGCTTAAATCTTTTCAAAGCCCATTATACTCCTTCAGAGTCTGAGAAAAGATTCCCTCATTTTCTCTGTTTCTGTACAAATTTCTTCCTTCCTTGGGTTTGGATGTGGAACCTTCAATACCACATTCAAGATACCCAATTAATCCTTCAAAGAACCTTTAAAGTAAAATGGTGGTCTAAATTTGATGAAAAGTCAAAACTATCTGAAGCCACGATCCAGACCTGGCTTAAATCAAAAGGCCTCCTAACCCCCACGATTGAAGAAACTAAAGCCCAAAGCATTTTCCTCACACAAAAATCTAAAGCCCAATCTCTATTGGCCAGCGCCAAGACTGAAGAGGAATATTTCAAAGTCATGCATCAGCTCCTTGCCTCAAGGTCTGAGACGTCTATCGCCAGTTCTTCAGACAATGATGAAGAGGAGCCATTCATTTCCCTTGGAGACGACAATGAAGATGACTGCTTCGAAATTTTGTCTCCAATAAAGTGTTGTAAATAATTTATTTACTATTGTAAAAAAAGAAAAAAAAAGTAATTTTCTTTTATTTTCTCTGTAATTTTCTTTGTATATTTTCGGGTGGTCCCTTGGACACAAGTGAGAGCGCACATGTCTCTTCACCTGATTTTGTATTCTGTATTCTTATATTTTGTATTTTGTAATTGTCCTTTGTAGTTCTTCCGTATAAAGACACAATAAAGACGTATGAAGCTACAGACTCGCTACGGTGGTGAAGCTACAGTGGCAAAGCTACAGACTCGCTACAGTTAAACTCCAAAAATTTTGTATTTAAAGACGAATGGAGACTAAGACCCATTCAGATTTTTTTGACTTCTTTCTCTCTCTCTCTCTCTCTGGAAAACCGGAATCAAGACTTCAAGGAATTATTTCCTGTCTTATGAATTTTTTCCCTTTCTTCCCTTTCTTTTCTCAAAGGAAATCTGGAGAAAGACTTCAAGGATTCAATCCTGTCTTTCTAATGTAAGCATTTAATTTTGTAATTTACTTTAAAACAATTAAAGTTTGTAATTAATTTTATGTCTAAAGTCCTGCAATTTACTTTTCTGCAATTTATTTTAAAGTTTATTTAAATTTTATGCATGATCTGCAGTCTGATCTTCTATATCAGATCTGCTTTTAAAACTTGTACGTTCCTCTGAGGTATAGAGACCGGATCTCTCCCCTCAGTTGTATTCTCTTCTCCCTCCATTCCTTCAGAGCACTAGATCTGGGATCCAGATCTAGTTCTGTGTATGAGCCTTGTGGTAAACAAGATTGCTTAAAAGAATAATAAAAATTAAAATCAACTAAATCAAGGTATATAGGCTGGAAACCAGAACGTGCGGGCTATTGATCTGTTCTAAGTCAGATCTAGGTCCAAAGACAGATTAAGTTCTGCATCGATCTAGAGGGACAACGCCATGTACCTCAACTCGGTAAATGTAATTTCCAGTTTCGTTTGTTTGTTCAAAGTCTTCATTTACAAAGTTTTGTCTGGAAAAACACATCCATCCTTCGATCCTATTTTCCTTCTGGTATTAGAGCCAAGGGGAGGATAGTGTAATATAGCGTAATGTTTCTGTGTTGTTTAAGTTTAAAATTGTTTTTACACTTTACTGGTAGTAAGTCCCGCTTTAGGATAGGGATCCGTTTAGGGCAGTAAAACCATACTTGTAGGCATTCATATAGATTTTAATTGAAAATTTGAACACCATGAATTCTCTACTCTGTAGAGCATCGTCCTTTTCTAACTCTTCTTCCGGGAAGACTAGTGATTCAAAGAATATTGTGAATTCAGAAGAATTCGTAATCGAGGATAGTGTAATATAGCGTAAAGTTAAACTCCAAAAATTTTGTATTTAAAGACGAATGGAGACTAAGACCCATTCAGATTTTTAAATATCATAAATAAAATATCATAAATAAAATTATTAAAACCATGATATTTACTTATTCATTTAATAAATTATAAACATAAAAATTAGAATATTTATTTAAACTAAGATTTAAATTAATTTTTAAAAATCTATGGTAAAAAATATATTAAAAATTTAATTTCAAGATATTTTATTTTAATTTCATAACATTTTATATTTACTTTTTATTAAAAAAATTTACTTTGATATATTTTTGGCCACGCTGTCTTTATTGATGGCCCTGGTACGTCTTCCACGTTAATTTCACCAAAGAAGCGTGCTTATTACGTGTCTTTTCTCATGCCGTGCTTTGGCCCATCTCTAATCATGTCGTGCTTTTTAAGCCCGCGTACCTAAATTCTAAGCCCAGCACGGCCCACATGCGTATCGTGCCATGCCGCGTGCCCTACCGAAATGTCTTTCATACCGTCACATCAGTGTTGTACACGGACACATCTTGTCACAGCGTCCGCCCACCATCGCCATATTTACTAATTGCACTCTCTTGAAATCCAGCTTTGGCAATTCCAGCGACAAGTGATTTGAGCCTTTTCTTTCTTTAAAATTCAATATAGCACCGTGCTTCTAGTTTCGGCGTTCTATGATGCAACGGAAGCTCAAGTGAATGACTAACAAGTTCTGACATGGCCAGGTCATCTATTTTTTTAGGATAAAACCACATTCACAATCATTATGCAGACGGCATTTGGATCCAAATGGTTGATTGATTTAAATAACTATTGACCTGGATCCAACAATTTGATCCAAACATGTGATGAATGCAATCTGTGTGTCTGTAATGATCCTCTTTGTTATGTTAGGTTCATTAACACGTGTACAAGATCACGTCTCTTTCAAAGGCAAGATGTGAAGTCTCAAGCAAACTTAGCTTTCCTTAGACGTCGTTTTCATAATGTGCCGTGAACTTGCCTTCATGGTCCATCAAAGTCTTGGGTTATCAACTCTTAGTTGGTTTGATACGATTTGAAAGTAATTAAATAGGAATCATAAGCACTTGGGGGTGAACAGCTGTAATGTGAATGAACGATTCTAATGATTAGTAATTAAGGAAGTGAGCAGTGAGCACCTTGAGAAATTTCATAGCCGTGTTGCCAAAGCAGCCTGAATCTGAGAGCAGCAGCGCGGAGTTTGTTTGTGCATCAATGTGATCATACTCTTCCCAAAAGAAAATTCTGTCAACAGCATACTTTATCTCATTTACGCAGTGGTACCCGCTGATTATCTTGGAGAATTGCCAACCGCTCTGCATTTCCCTTGTTTATCAAACACCTCACCTCCTTTTCTAACTTCTTTCCCTTGTTCTTGTACTTGCCATCCTACAAAATTATAAGAAGCTCAGATGAATGTGTACTCCAGTACAAGTTACATAGTTTCATTATATACGGAATGAGCAATGAGTTGATAACAAATACGAAGGTTATAATGTCACTCAACACTAGCTACATGATAATTAATCTGCAATGATTGCAGGACATTGTGACTCCAGATGGTAGGTTGATTATTAGCTGACCGTCTTTTATCAGCATTGCGAGGCTTTTGATTGCTTATTGAACATTTAACTTCTTGTAACTGAGGCAAGGAAGAGAGATGATCTTACGTTGGCATTGCGTATCGATGCTTGTATGGTCTTTAATTAGTTTCTAGCTTAAATAATGCCGTAGATGCTTGCCAGACTAACTTAAGAGTGACTAAAAAATAATTGTCTTTTTTAAAAACAAAATATACATCAAATATTCTATTTAATAACAACCAAATCGTAATAAGAAAATAGTGAAGCTGAACTGGGGCACGTTGATTAGCATTCGGTGGCGGATGCACGGCTGAAGGCATGATATGCTAAAGGAGCAGCTTCCTGTATCCCGATAGCGCCATGTTTCAAGCCTGATGTTCTTAATCTTCACTGTATTCTTTTCTAGAAGCACTTTTATGGGTTATGGCTCTTCTTCTAAGCACTTGGGGCAACTACATCTAAAACCATAATCTGCAAGTAGTGTCTGCCTCTCTGCATAAGGAAGGTCCTCGTCTATATATGAAATGGTAACCTGAAATGCCAAATTTAAATACTCTTTGCTCAAGACAAATGGGAATAAAATAACTCCACACCACATCCCAGAAGTTGTGATCTTAAGTTGGGGATTTATAATCCATGAGAGGTTCCGAAGTAATATACAAAAACAGAGTTGGCTTACCTCTTCTCCCTTACAAATGGGTTTCTGTGCAATAATTACTGCTTGGCCATCTCTGTCCTGCAAATGAGAACAAAAAAGTAGATGAGATATAGTCTAGAATCATGAAAGAAACTAAAATAAAACGTTCCTATATGCCAATGTTACACATAAAGCCAGAATAATTGAAGAAAACAAAGAAGAAAGAAATTTGTGTTGCAATGTCAATCTCAGATAACTTTGGAAACTTAGCAATTAGTTGGGAGAGAAGGACCATGTAGTGCATCCTTCACATATAAATAATTAATTAAATTGCCTGCATCCCAATGTCTGCACTGAGACCAATAACAAACACCTTGTATCTGGAGGAAGATTAAATTACCTCTTCTCTTTTGAATGCTTTTGCATTAGGACAGCAGGAATGGTTCATACAACTCTGCAAAGGGAAGAATGCAGTCCCTGATGCATTAAAAGATTTCAAAATAGGGGTACAAAAAAGGCTCATTAAGAAATTTTCACAATAAAGTTTGTATGACCAGCCAAATAAAAAAGGATAGAAAGAAAAAATTCAGTTTGCGACACCAAGTATCATCAAAAGTCAACTAGAACACTATAGTCCAAGCATGGGACAGAAGAAACAATGCACAAGTCTAATTTTTGGTATCTTGGTTAATCTCATTTCATCAAGATATAGAAAAAAATGCAAAGCATTGGTAATTGCCATTTGAGGAAAATTTTAAGAAAAAATAATATATCGAGGAGTGCAAGAGTTAACATATCTTATGTAACAAAATCTGCTCTACATAAACAGCATATACAAGAAAAAGCATTTTCTATTTCGGACACATTTTGCACAAGTTGTTCAGCATTTATAAAAAGAAAATAAACTGAAAAATTGTTCTCCAATTATGATGATCTGTAAGGCAGCTTAATTTATACCTTGACAACAAATTGAATAGTCATCACCAAGAGCATCAAGGATTGGTCGAGTAATTTTCTCAGCCTCTTTCTGCAACAAACCATAAAAGGAAGGGTCGCATACAAAAATGACAGGACTCTAAAATCACAAGATTCATTCTAACCTTTTCGTTATGCAGAAGATCATCAATATACAGAAAGTAATCCTCTACTGGAGATGCTACAACCAAATCACTGTAAATATAGGACTTTGAATTATTATTTGGAAGCCAAAATTAAATACATTATCTACAATTGCAAATTGTTATTTGGAAGACAAATTAAATAAACTTTTGAAAATGAGAGCCTAAATAGTCCATGCCAATATGCTGCCATAACAACATCCTTCCTGCAAGAGTAGTAAACTATCTAAATACGTAAATATGTCCCCTGAGAAGCCTTCATAAAGTGACTTACAGATTATTTAGCTCAAACATGCCAATGATATGTCCATAGATTTCAAGGGAGAATACTTTGTAGAGTCAAGAAATTCAACTTATTAATTCTGAGATAGTAATGCAACAGTACTTCAAAGAAGTGTGCCAATTCAATAAGAACTTTGGGAAAAGGATACATGGCTCACACTCGCTGTCAAAGATGGCTGCCTTGAGGAGCTGCAGTGACTGAAGCAATTCATGAGGATAAAATTTATACATATGATAACAAGCAACTTTGATATTATCTAATATTTATAATAGCCAAATACTAATGCAAGAAACTGAAGATGAGAAGTTAATAATTATATGAAAATGCATCAAACAAGAAGACGAGGGGATTAATTAATGTAATCGGTAACATGATAAACATGACAAGATTTTTATAAGCAACCAGACCAAGGCTACCTCCTTTCAATTCAAATATAGAATTTAAAGTGAGATATGTCAAAGTTAAGGATAAAAAGATCTACGTTCAATTATGGTGAAATAAATAGCGAGAAAGCAAGTTCCCTCACTCTAAGGAGAAAAAGCAATAAATGATGAGAATAATTGTTCCAAAGGGTCAAATAATTTCTAATTCTTCAATCTAATAAAATCTTCTAGTTTTCTCACTATGATATGCTTTAGCAATAAGCAACCACTATGTACAATGTTTCCACAGTATTTGAACACGTTACTAAAAGGACATATCAGAAGAAATGTATAGTCAGGTTTTTCATGCATGCACCATCTTTCTAAAATTGTCTTACAGTGAATGCAAGCTCTCTTATTTTCATCCTGAAAGAGGCTTCATCAGAAGAATCCACATCATCTGGCAAAGCAATGCAGTCCCACCACCTAAGCAAATGATAAGTGCTAGTGAATCTCCTGATACAAAGCAATTTATAAAAATTCTTCTCATCCCTCCCCCCCAAAAAAAAAGAAAAAAAAAAAAAGTCATACCTTATAACCACGCAACAGGATAGAAATCATATAAAACACTAATACTGTTTTGATGTTGCAGCAATTAGAGATTGACATAACATTAACACTCCATTTAGAACCTTCTACACAGATTCATAAACGTAGAATGTTGTAAATCTAACCTAAGACAAGTGAAAAAATGTCTCTAGACAAGATATAAAGAAGAGAACATTAGCAACAACCTTCTCTTGAATCCAATAGATATTGGCTTCCATGCTTCCAAAAGCAAGGAAAGATTAGAACTTTTTGAATTTGCATTGGTTTTTCCTTGTTCTTCAAGATGAGCTGCTTTTAGCTTCCTATATCTTAAAATGATGGAACAAATCACCTGAAAATGAACTAACGTTAAAGTATGTTCTATAGGAGGTAGTTGAAGTATTGTAGTTTGTGCAATGGTAAATAACATATATGGACAATAAATGTATACAACAGAACATACCTTGGCAGCAAGAAGGAAAATATCATTTGTTCCTGAGGTTTAAAAGAGGAATAAAGAACGAGTAGCGAAGCAGAAATCAGTGACTATGGACATTTTACCTGGTTTAAGTACATGCTAAGAGGCAATTACCAACAAATCTAGAGCTTTACCATTAGCGTGTTCTATAAATTTCAATAACACTGCCCTAGATACTGCTTTTGACCTCTCCCCAGTGCACAATAAAGAATGAAACAATTCCCAATCAGCCTCTGCACAAGATTTGCTGCAGCATGTTGACAAGATTAGTACAAGGGATTAAATGGAAAATCTTTAGAAGTCTCAGTAGTACTCACTTAAAAGTCAATTGTACTCACGGTTCGTATTGTTGAGGTGAAAACAATTAAAATGCTTACCTACAGTAATAAGCTTCTCCGCAACCCCCAGGACATGGAATGGTGGAAGGGAAGGGAAACTTGTCGGAGAAGGGTAATTCCAGTTCACCATTCATCAATGATTCAATGAAATCTTTAGGCAGAGAGGTATTATCTTTGGAACTGCCAGGAGCACAATTTCCATAATCTTCATCATTTTTCATGTAAGAATCGTCTTCCATGTCAGATGAATCAGTATTGTAACAATCTTCCAATGCATGTGAAGAGGACCCCATATGACATTTATCATTTGCAGAGTCACCTAGGCTTTGCAAATACAGTCTCCGCCCAATTTGAAGTTCTATAGAACCAATAAATCGAAAACAAAAGCTGCACACAAGACAATCCATCTGCAACATGGAAATAAAATAAAAAATATATATATTTATGCCATAAATGTTCAACTCTCAAGGGAAGCAAACACAATGAATAAATAAAAATAAAAATAAAAAGACCTTGTTTGAAGAATGCTGAATTCCAGCAAGCATTTGGTCCTTCAAAACAAGTTCCTCTTCTTGAAAGTCCACGTCAGCATAGACACCTAAAGTTCACAAATTGCGATCAAGACAAATTAAATTTTAAGAAAGAATAAAAGAATAAAAGAACAGAAAAAAGAGCGCATTAAAAAGCGAAGATAGGCTATAGCCAAAAAAAAAAAAAAAAATCAATTTAGATACCCTTTCCACGGTCACTAATTTGTTTAACTTTAATGCCATGGCAATTTCTAGTGGAAATAAGCTGGTCGAAGTACTCCTGGAGATTAAAAATCAAAAGGATTCGTCAATAAGAAAATTAAAAAGGTGTCAATAAGTTCGCAGATAGAGAAGCACAGTTGCCTGGACTTGAAGAGGTGAAGGAGGTCGCAGAAGATAAGAGACTTCACTTGCGCACTTTTCGTCGATGGGGCAAACACTTTCCATCCTGTAATGGAACCAACTGAAGCCTAAAAGTTGAAAGCCTCCTCTCTTACTTCTCACTCGCGCACTGAGGCCTAAAACTAAAAGTGAAAAAATGCCTACCCTCTCACTTCTCAGTCGTGCGTGCTGTGTAAATGTTGTTTTTGTACGTCCAGTCCCCAGCCCGCCGCAAATAATCTCTCTTTTAGTAAACGACTAAACCTTTCACCCCAATTAACAATTGATTAAATATCTTAAGATTGCTCAGATTAGTAATAAAATAATAAAGATATCAGTAATATTAACCATTTTTCAAAAATTATCTTTCTCATCCATAGATTACTTCCGTAGAATGCATTTGGTCTTCCTAAAATATTCTTGAATTCCTTCTCTCTTTTGTTTTTGGAAATTCATATTTCAAATGTTACAGCAATTTAGCTGAAATTTATTTTTCAAGTCTGTTTATTTTCCCAATCATTATTTGAGAAGAACATTAAATTAGAGTACATAATGACGTCACGCCTCTATTGGCATTTCAATCCTTGCTTGAAATCACATCAGAAAAATGAGGGAAAGAAGAAGAAGAAGATCGGAAATGCCAACAGTGAATTATACTAGAATGTAGAAGAGTGTTGGTTGTAATAGTGAAACAAAATTATTGTTCATGATTGCATATTCATTAAACCGACTGCCGACCTCAATTACAGACTTTCAAAATATTCCAGCAGGCAGACAGACGATGCTCTTTCACAAATTTTAATCAAACAAATGAAGCTTCTCCCTTCCTCTGATAACAAGCAAATTCCAGACGACTGCCAAAATAGACTTTTTTTTCATGTATGGAGCTGCAACACACAAGAACCAAATGGGGATAAAAAAAAAAGATTAAAAAACTCTTTTCTTTTACTTGTTCTTGAGTCAAACACATCCAAAGAATTGTTCCAAGGATGGAGAACTGAACACGTTGGCTGCACTTCGTTCAGGTCTGTTGGGAGAAATGTGAAGCTGATATTTGATAAACCTCTGTAACAAAAATAAGTGAGATCAGATGACAGGCGTCATAACAAGCAGAATATAATGAATTTAGAAATCAGAACCAAATTTATTAAAACACGGCTACTCATAAAAGATGTACAGCTAATTGAGAAACAATTTCGAGATTAGTGTCGATATGCCAATCTGGTTCCAATTGCCGCACGAAAGATGTCCGCCCGATTTCTGTACTACAAAATAGAACCTGTACACACAGTTCACACAAAGTAAAGACATTTAGACATATGCCATGGAAATTAATTGAAATTCTTTAGTCAAGGTTCTATCAACAGCAGTAATATGCATAGTCATTTCTCTTAAAAACAACACAGAGTACTAGGCACAATTTACTTATTTAGTCTAACTTGAACTCCATCATTTAATTTTTCAAAAGCAACAACCTGATGATAAGATTTACCTTGTCTTTTACCAAACCACCAGAAGTGAAAACCCCCGCAGTTTCCAGAGCCAGAAGAACCTTTTTCTGCAAACAAACAGGTCACAAGTGCTTATTCCAAAAACTAAGATGAAAGTTATAAACGGTAAGAATACACTGCAATAAGACAGCTTAAAAGGTAAGCTTCATTCTAAGTCAGTAGCAATCAACAAGGAAACAGAAAGTCCCAACGTGCAAATATTGATCATGAGTTACTTATGAAACCACACATTTAGCAACATTGAAAGAACTGAAGAATGGACATGTGGTAAGAAAAAGGTTTTAACGCACTTCGCTTTCATCATCAAGAACTCTTTCCATGAGATAGAGATCACAAAACTTAGTGATCTCCAATAGCGCCTCCAGCACAGAGGACTTCACGGTTACTTGTTTCTGTGAAGAAGAAAATTAATTGAATTAATCATTTTGAATTCTAATTCAAACACAGAATTCCACAGGAGATAAAATAATCACCTGCAGCTCCTCAGGACTACTTTCTTCCAGGATAACTCCAAGCAAACGGCATGTCACCTACAGAAGATGAGTCATTAAATCACAAAACCATTAGGTTTAGCAGATCAGAGAGGACAAGAATGTTACCTTTCTTCCTTCACTCAGTTTCTGCCTAACTACTTGTCCCAAAGTTGGCTAAAAATGAAATGAAAAAATGAGAAGAGGCAGCAAATTAATGATGGACAAGGTAAATATGCACAAAAACAAACTCAAATGTCGGAAAGTAAAACATACGCTTACCTTTACTGGTTGAAATAATGCATCAGCAATTTGTGTTCTTAAATCTTCTGATGATGAACTAGATCCAGAAGGCGTCGAAGTCGCATTAGCTTGAGTGCTGGCAACAGAATTACTAGTTGAAGGAGCTTGTCTTTTCGGCTGCCTTCTTTGAGGAGCACCTGGAGATCTGAACATCCTCCACGTAAAGACAATCGCAAGGGCAAGCCCTGCAATAGCTCCAACAGACCGTGAATCCTGATACCAAGATAAAAGTGTCAGAACCCACAACATAATGAAAACATAGAAATTTTTCTTTTATTCTCAAAAAATAAAAACTAAAACTTGGGGAGATTAATTTGAGCTTCAGGCTATGCATCTGAAGCCAATCGTAGATTGACCCAGATTTCCTGTGCTCAGATCAAGTGGAGTGGCCTTGGGCTGGGCGAGATACACCAGGCTGGTTTGTATTGCAAATAACATTAATGCAAAAGCCAAAAACTGAAGGAACCCTTTATTAAGAATATATAACTATTCTTTTTACAGAAAGATATACTGGACTAATACCGAATGAGGACAGACGACAATACTTGGTCACATCCACAATATATTATATATATTAGTGGTTAGAAACACAGCAACCCCATCCCAACTTGGACTTAAGTCTAGATCCAAATCATGCAAAATACAATCTTTCCACAGAGAAAAACACTTTCCTCATCTAAGAATCAGTGAAGACTACGGTTATAATGGTCTAGAGGGTGAAATTTTTTTTTTCTTTTACTGACCTAAAACGCCACATATATACACAAGGATATCAAAAGACAACAGCAGTTCCATTAAATTTCGCTTGCCATTCAACAGGCAATATAGTTCCATCCAATTCATGTATATGCTTAATACTCTCCAATGTAGCACCAATCCAGTATCAATCTTTCCAATATATATGTTACTTAATCGCATATCTTAATCCAATTCAAACAAAACAAAAAGCAAATTCTAATTTTGCTATCCCTATTTATTTGGGCAATATCTAATTACTACCAGCAAAGTCACTGACGCACCAACTAAACAACGTTCACAAAAATCACTACACTAATTCATACTCCCATAAATTTCTATCAATCAAACAGTCTCAGATCCGCCATAAGCACAAAAAAATTTTCACAGCAATGCCAAGCAAGAGACAAAAGTACCAAGTTGTGGAAAGAGATCGAGAAGAGGTTGGACATCTTGACCGTGAGATAAGCCCCGAACCGCTTGATCAGCTGAATTAGGTCTTCCTTTGATGATAAAGATGGCGATGACGACTCCGCCATGGCTTGTACGGTATACCAAACGCGACGTCCTTTAAACCCCCCACCAAAAAAAAAAAAAAGCAAAAAAGGGTTTTGCTTGAGGCTTAGGGATTTCAGATTCTTCCTTTCAACTGTTTCATTTGCTTTTAAAATATTCAAAGACCTAGAACAGCTATTTGTGAATTTTATTTGATTTTTACATAGAAAAGAAAATATGCAGGCTCTTTTGCGTCAACCATCGAGAGAGTGCGTATAATTTTCAAGTGCTTATTTTTATTGTAGTTTTATTTGCTGGAGTAGGTATGCTTTAGTAATTTGCGGTTCGGATTTTAATTGGCTGTGTAATTAGGTGTCACTCTGTATGGTTGCGTGGATCGATATGGTTTCTTAATCAGGGCTGCAATCGAGTGAGCGCTTTGCACAGCACCACGGCTCATTCAAAACGCTGCGTCTTACTTTTGAATAATAGTCACCTTCATTACGTACATCACCTTTTTTCTTTTTTTTTTTTAATATTCAATTCTATCGAAATCCCACTATGTGTTGCCAAGTTTTATGCTCATCTAAATGAGTACATTCATGGTTTGATTTCCGTGGGACAATTCGGATCATAACTCAACCATCACCCAATTTACAAATACAACTAAGGTAACTAAAATTTATGGATAGTCAAAATTCATAAACGCAATAAAATTTATGATCAATTTTATCATCAGTTCAATTTTTATTTATTGTTAGATGAGATTGAAGTAGAGTTGGAACGAGCTCTCTATAGTTACTCTAAATCTCTAAATCAAATGGATGTCAGCGTCAATCCATAAAGCAGTGCCTTGATTTGTTTTTGGCTCTCCTTGTAAACATAACCTTCATATTTATCACAAAAAATCAGAGTTTCCAACAAGGAAACTGAAAGTGACCCACAGAAGTAGAAAATTACTCTTGCTCAAGCTCAACCATTCAAAGATGGATTCATGTTGAGAGATTTGTGAGCAAGCAACCGTCCAGCGTCACCTGTCGCCTGTCGCCCTATTCAAAAAGTGCAGAATAATATCACCACAAATCTTGCTTCCAATGACTAAATGTTGTATGTGAGATGCTGTAATAGTTATTGAACATCAACTAATAATGTAGCATGACCAGTTTCCCATTTCTAAGGAAGTTGGGTGATTATGTGCCAACTCTGAATAAAGAACATGAATTAATGGCAAATTTTACATTCAAGTGAAGCAAAAAGAAAAGACAACAAAATTCAAGATAGTCCAATGCTCAAGAGCGGGGAGCAACTCGCTGTATTTTCGGCTGATATTTCAGTAACATCATCTACAGGATTGGGGATGAAAGCCTTTTCAATCTTCTGGGTTGTGCCATTCACCAGCATCTCCTTTTCCAGGTGCAAGCAGTAGCTCTCGAAGACCCTAGAGCTCACCATAACTCCAAAATCTAGAAGGAAAAGCAGTTCCAATTCGAGCCTGTTCAATTCAGCATTGCTCACTCCCCCAACCCGAGCATAGAATGCATTATTGTAGTGTCTACATAACATGTCCACAATTCAATACAAGAGTCAGTTAACACACAAAATCAAGTAATCAACAGAGCTCCTTATGTCCTGCATAAAACAACGTCACTTCTGGGCTGAAACATCAGGCTGATATTTAAAAAATGCGATGCAAATTCTAAATTTAGCTTTTCAAAGTTCCAAATGGCTTAAATTTGAACTAAATTGAACCAATTACGGCATACGAAGAACCAAACTAAACCATTCAAACCTGTATAGTTAAATAGATACTTGAAGAAAGCTTTAAGAACAAAGAGATGTGAAGAGAAAGGAAAGCATGACTCACACATCATCCATCGTCTTGGAAGCAACCATGACACTTGTGACAAGCAATCTGTGCACATTCAACGACACCACAAGAGAGTCAGGGTGCCTATGCAACAGCCTGTCTATGTACACATAACCAACCACAAAGCACGACGGGCTACAATTTGTGTATTTGTATATCCTTTCCAAGTACTTTGCTATGCTTATATTAGGTGCTCTCACGCCATGGAATGTGTTCAAGCTTGTACCAATACGAGTCGACCCACTGAACACTCCATTCCCTTTAGTCAACTGGCGGCTTAAGCTATCCGCTAGCCCGTCATTTCTAGCCACTAGTTTCTCCATCACAGAAGCGATTATGGTTAGCACTCTTGGTGTGGTTGTCTCGTTTTGGCTCGGTTCCGGCAGCCGGCCTTGGTAGGTACTGTCCCCTGTAGCGGCTATCATTTAGGCCATCAGACACACCGTCATACACGTTAGAGTGGTTCTAAAGTGGGTGTACCCGTTGTATGTTTGCTTGTGGGCATTTCTGGCTTTGTAACAGAAGGGATGAATCATGAGCTGTTTCTTTTTTTTTTTTTTTTTACTCTTCATTTTTTTGACACGTGCGCATGGTGAGATGTGATCCAGCACCCACAGATTTTGGAGGGTTGGATGGAGGTTGCGGATGGCATCGAGGGAATCTGAGCCGTTGGATTGACTGGGTCCAGATCGAAATGGGTATCGTTTAAGAAGCAACAATTCAGGAAATGCCAGGTTCAAACACTAAAAAATTCTGTCCTGTTTGTCCTGAACCAGAAAACAGTTTTGAGGACTGAAATCTGAATTACTAGTATGCAGGGTAAAAGGATTTCTAGCATCTATGACTGACATTAAACCGAAATGAACAGATGTACCCATTTTGACGGTTTTAATCAAGAGTCTTATATGAACAAAAGAATTTCGCTATCATCATTTAAAGCTATGGATCAAAATCTCTCATGAAGAATGCTATTTGACTTAAAACCTTGGCTCGTACTGCTACCAAAAAGACCAATTCGTGGTGTCTAACTGTCTATACGTGGTGGTCGTTGGAAATAAGTGATTTAGCTTCCTCGTTTGTGTTGTCTTTCTCAGAGAGCTGAATATTAGACTTGGAGTTCATTTTATTCCACTCATTTTCAACACGGAAAAATGCCCATTGGAATCGACGGAGCATTTCCAAAACAGTGATTGCAAACACAGTAAGGTAATTATGCCGAAGATGGGCAGACAACTTGTAAGTCCAGGTACATCGCAAGATCAAATTGCTTCCTATCACCCAAACATATACCTGCAAAATACATACTTGAATAATTATTGTATAATAAGAGCAAATTTTTATGAAGTGAACTAGTAATGGAACCACATTAGAAGATGCTGATTCAATCAGTGGTTTTGTCCGGTTTACTGGCATTTTTAATACAGAATTTTCCGAATCTCAAAAGTTCACACTGGTTCTATGATTGCAGTGCTGTTAATTCAGGTATTATGCATGCCAGTGAAGAGTTTCATTAGTTCTCCCATAGGAAAGTAAAGAACAGGTACCAGAAATATTACTTCAAATAATGCACTAACACACATATATTATTATTAGATATATTCTTCTTTACCAAGGACAGAGAAAATGTATGTACTTACCCATCTGCGTCCGTAAAAAAGGTATGAGCATAGATGTGGCCTATTGAACTTGAAAATTCGAGTGAAGCAACTGTAGAATGAGTAAAGGCATATCACAAAAAGATATTGAAGATTTAGACAAGTCAAAATGCCTGAGTCTTCTGTGGACTAATTATGACTTGAAAATTTCCACATACACCTAAGTGCAAAATACAAAACAAAATAATATTTAACATCTGTGCAGGTAGAGAAGAGGCATTTGGCATACCTCAAGTCCCAATCTCTGGTTATATCCCAATAGAACGAGTACAAAGAGTTCAAAACACTAGATAGAAGCCAGAGGGGCCGATAGAAATTTGTCCAACTATCAGGGAGGACATGATATTTCAGGGCTGAAAGAAAAATCACTGGTACTGCAGTCGAATATTTTAGTGCTGAAACGATTAGCCGGTAAAGTTACATTAGTATGTGATATAAAACCAAAAAAATACATCACAGCTTACATAAATGCCACACATCCATGCATATATATAATACAAACATGAAAAAAGGTACATAAAAGAAAATATTAACTATATCCAAATGTTTTAAAATATGTTACCAAGAGAATTATCTATATCCAATTTCGCAATTTAATGACTTTCAGAAAGAACTGAATTCATGTATGAGATTCTCTTTTCCTTCACAACACAAAAAAAATTTTGGCCAAAGATATGCAAGTAACAGAAAAAATGGAAACTTAAATGGCTAAAGGTTGAATGCATATACATCCAAATTCTTTTTTAAGTTCCAAGCGATCTTTACCATTAAAAAGGGTTGTTTTCTCTCTTGTATCCTTGTATTGTCGAAGACATTGAAACAGACGGAAAAGGTAAGGCAAAACTAGAACTGAAGGGATTGCAACGGAGTGACTCCCACAAACAGAATCAGCTTCAAACCATGCAATAGTGGCAACCTACATGTTTTAAGCCAGAATCTCTCAACACAAAAAGAAAAGCATAATTATTTTTGATATATGAAGAAATGTCAGAAAGAAAGAATTACAATGACACTTGCAAACATATAAATTGCTCTAGAAACCGACTGCTTTTCAACTCTAAGACCTTCAATTATCTTATAACAGTTGCTTAACCGAAATCAAAGCCTTCAACAAGTGAATCACTTTGGTCATTCACAAAGCATTTACTTTTGTAAGTTGATTTGGCATAACTAAGAACATAAATGTTTTATACAAAGTGTAACAACAAAAACTCATGATGAACCCTAATCTGACTGTGACCTGAATAAAGTGAAACTTAGGAATAGCTAATGTTCAAGATAATGCAGTTGCTCAACTAATATCACAAGTCCTGCGTATGAATAAAATATTGACCTGTCGATGAACCATACGACATACTGAACGCTCCAAATCTGAAAACACCTGCACAAGATTGACCATTACAAATTACCAAAAAGGTATACTAACAAAATACAATTAAGTAATTCATAAACATATAGTAAAATGAGATAGTTATTTTTTGAAACGAGACTTAGAAATATATATTTGATTGACGAAATAAAGCACAAACAAAAATGGACCAGGTGTCCTCAGAGAAAAGCAAAATGGGAAAATTAGAGAAAGGGTAATAGTCTATACAAAAATCTTAGAAAACCATCCTTCTTCTGAGCAAAAATCTGTAGAAGATTAGCCTGAAACCCAATATGGTAAAATGAGTTCGACAGACTACTTCTAATCTTTCACTTGCAAAGTAAAGCTAAAATTAGAATTGTCTAATAACAACCATCCTATAGTTTGCTCATTATATTATTGGTTGTTCTAAATTAAATGTGTGAAAAACACACACACACACATATACTCCCAACCATGGGAGGTAATTAAAAGATTTAACTCATCAGAAATAATTTGTAACCGCCCAAGAAACAAGCTTAACTGTATGCATAAACAACCTAATCCCAGCATAGAAGGAAACAGTCTTTTGGCAGTATTTTCATACCTGTGCCAAACCAAAGTAACTCAACATATTCAACCATCAATAAAAAACATTGAAATTTTTGCAATTTTAAACCTTGCATTTAAATTAACTCTAGCAACACAGGAAAGTTAGAAATCATCAAGATGGCAACAAAAAGCATTACAGCACCATATATCTACAATACAGCATAGATGAAATATAATACATGCAGCCAAATACAAAAGAAACATGACCTATTACAGAGAATGTCTAATTCACACCAGGAGACACATGAACATACCTTTGCCATGGAGGTCAAAATATCAGCCAAGAAGAAGTCAGAAAAAGATATTGCCTGTATACATCACATTAAAGAAATTTAAGAATAACATGGCACATTAACTACTTAAAATTCAAACCATTAATCAAGACCAGAAAAAGGATTTTTCTCCAAGTACTACAAAAAATGCAGAGGCTCACCGGAGATTATGCTCGGTCATGTTAAGAAATGCCCTGGCCTAGTCATACTCTATTTTTAGTAATATAGTAGCTCAACAAAAAACCACTAGGGGAGCTATAGGATCAAGTACTTCCAGGCATCTTCAGCTGGTTGATTGGCAACACTCTAATCATAATGCAAACTTTTATACATGCAGTCAGTCATGCACATTGTAAACCTTCTATTTCTTTCTTGAAAGGCGTTGTTCACCTACTTTGAGAAAGAAACTTACACGAAGGTAGTAGTTTTAGCCATTCTATTAATATCAGAAAACACGATTTCTTTTCCCTATCAAAGAGGATTTTCCCCCAACCAAAAAAAGGTTGAATTCTAACAAACATAAGGCCAGCACAACAATAATTGTAGTCATTGTTTGATTTCCATAACTAACACAGTTAGAATATAAAATCATCAGAATGAATAAAATTTGCATTTACTACCTACAATAATAAATGAAGCAATATACTTGCCTGTAGTGGAAGAACTATCCGCCAAAGTGTCCTTAACAAGTAGTATCGGGATGACAGATAAAAAATATCAAAAGGGAATATCAAAATCATTGCAACAGCTATATATAAAAGCACCTGCAGAAGAGAGCAGGTAAAACTTAATGCAGCCTCAACATATCATTCAAGTGGACACGAAATATGAAAATCAACACTTAATATTGCAAAAATTTAGCATAGCTCAAGTTAACTAAAGGCAGCAAACAAATTAGCATCAAAATTGCAGACTGAAGCAAATTTCAACTGGAAACAGCACAAGATGTATAAAAAAATTTTAAAGAATTAATAATAATCACAACAAAAATAAAAGATTCTCAAAGATTTAGTAAGAGAGGATGCATCTATTACACTGGTTGTGAAGCCGCCAATGATACTTCTCCATGTGAGTAAAGATATAGATATGCTGTCATGCTCGTTGGGACAATGATAGTCATCCATGTGGCACACTGCAAATGCCAAAAGGGGTATGACCCATTACTCCGGACTGATATACATCATAAAAAGAGTTCCTCTGGGATGGTACAAGTAATTTAATCAACAATAGGTAGGCATAAAAAGAAAGAAATATTAAATTATGACCCCCTTAAAATACAATTAACTCAGGTCATAACAAATAAAAGGAAGTTATGACATAGAAATGGAACATGAAATTGTACAATAAAGGGAAATCATCTGGGACTGGAGACTTGCAATTTATGAAAAAGAGTTCAGAAAAACAACTGTAATGTTGCTCGTTTATCAATAAGGAGCTTGATATTACATGACTTTGCAATATAGTTCTAAATTAGTCCATGCAAGAATTAAAAAAGCAGAATGATATTGAGAAAAATAAAAGAGACTTCTGATAAGTCTACTGAAAAACAAATGTTATTTACAGAGCCACAATTTTCTATATTAATTATTGGTTAGATACAAAAAGTTTTTAAAATGAAGAAAAGAGAGCAGCAATTCCTACAGATATATAATATTAGGAAACAAGATCACTTGCCAAAATTCAAACTATAGAAGGAAAGAATCCATTGCCACATCCCATTCGAAGAATTTCTTTTCATAAGATGTTAGAATAATCATCAGATGAACATAAGACACAAAGTACTCTTTAAGATTGGATATTGACCTCAACTATAAAGGAAAGTTCAAACACAACACTGCATTCTAAAATGGTTTATAAAAAGGTTGAAACACAGGCCTAAAATAAGTTTGGATAGAAGAACAACACAAAAAGGCTACATCTGTAACAATCTCATAGCATTTTTTGCTAATGCAATAGAAAAGTCATGGAAAAATTTAATAAACATAGCACATTTGTAATGGCAGAAACTCAATGTGTAGAATTTTAAGGTGAGATTAAGCTTAGTCTAAATTATGTGCCAACGAGTTGATCAAATTCAATACCTTCCATACTTCTCTGTGTGTAAGATGATCTTGATCGAGATCAAAAATCTTTACATAATTGACATTAGCCTGTGCGAAAACCCATAAATTTACTCCCCAAAGCCACACCATCATAGTCTGTCACATCAAATCCAAAACATAGCAAGATTATTATAGAGAAAGAAGAAGTGGGGATTAAATTAAAATATTTCATTATCTACAACAAAACCGTAACTAACCACAAGAAGAAGAGGATTATAGTACAAAAATGCCTCATACAGAAAAAGATCCCGCAGATCTGCACTCATCCTCATGACAGAATCCCATCCAACCTGCAAATTTTACAAAATACCAATAAGAACACAGTAGCAGTCTTTTTCTCATCAAATAGTATATTTTTACCAGAAAAGCTAAAATCTCTAACACATAGGCTGTAGAAAGATTATCAAAAAAACAAAAAACAAAAAAAGTCTGACCTTGCAGCAAACAAAACCCCAGATGAAGAATAGCAGTACCTGGACATATTCGTAAGTTAGGATAAGAGCAACCATATAAAATATCTCACCTCAAAAGAATACAATTGAAGAAGAAAACACTGGCTTCGAATCAACTGAAGACAGTATTTACCATAATCATGTGACAAGCTGGCTTGTACTTAATCAAAATAACACTTTTAGGTTTTATACTCATCATAAACATGAATCTAAACTCAGATATAAATTCTTGTTAAGTTGAGCCACTCATAGCACAAGCTAAACAACATTCAGAAACAAAATCCCGGCATTAAACTAACAAAACCTTGAATCTCCACAATAAAACTGGAGACGGCATGATATCAACGGTACTCATCGTTGTACTTGAGTTCTTCACACTGTTAGCCTCTGTCTGCAAGAAATCTTCCTCAACATCATTTCCCACCTCATCACCTAACACACATTTACATCACTCAGATTATCGACCAATGCACAAATAATTAAATATATAATAATTTTTTAGAAAAAAAAATTATTCTTATACCAAAATCAGAAACTACTGCCCTGCTTCCAGATTTTCTCAAATGTGGACTATTAACAGGAGCAGTTGCTAGACCTCCAAACATAGATGCATACAGCAGATACTAAATGTACCAACTCACGCCACGTGGCCTACACTGAATCTGCAATATCTCAATTTGGTAGCACAATAATTTAGTAAAATTAGTACAATTTTTCTGAAGAGTGAATACATAAAAATTTGTTTCCTCTACCTACCCAAACAAACAAAAAATGGATAAATAAAATAAATTTGCATAAGAAGTGAAATAATAAACTCAAATTTCCGCGAAAATGAGAATTGAAAAGCTAACTGTTTATTTGATTCGATGCGATTAAATTGTTCCGCGAAAGCTTATCGCAGTTTGAAGATGAATGAATACAGATCCGATCAGAAGAGACTTACAGTAACAGTGTGGCGTTGATTGAAAGTTATCGTTAAATGCGAACCTTACTGCGGCTCGCTGGATCTCGCAAGTTGTAACGTGATGGGGATGAATTTTGAGTAAGATTTAAGGAAGCCGGGCGTGACGGGCCAAGATGCCGATGATGGCGGGGCTAATTTTGCAAATTTAAGGATCTATTGGGGTCTTGGTTGAGATTTAAATATTTAATAATTTAATGAATAATTAAAGGCGGCGTTTCGGGCGTTGTCCTCAGTTCACGCTTCTTGATTTGTACTAATTTTGTAAAAGGGCGAGTGTTTTTTTTTTGAAAGAGTAAAAAGGGGGAATGTTAAATTGGAAAGATATAGAATTTTTTTTTTTCAAATGATGAGGATTTTGACATTTAAGATATCAATTAATATTTTAATATTTAAATCTTAATTTGAGTTATTACTAATGCTGCATTTATCTATTAGGTAGTAGTTAAATAATTTTATAAACTATTACACTATAAAATCCATCATCCAATAACCGAGCGACACATAATATTAAGACTCATCTATTAAATGAATAATTATGTCAAATTACTATTATATCATCTAATAAATGAATGTCATATAGGGATGGCAAAAATTCCCACGGAGACGGGTACCCTCGAAGATTTTCCTCATTCGGGGAGAGTATGGAGATAATTTCATACCTAATTTCTTATTTGGGGAAGGGATAGAGAAATTTTTTTATCCAATTTCTTATTCGAGGAGGGAACGGGAATGAGGTGGAATCCTCATCCCCTACTCATTTCCCCATTTTAATTTTTATTTTTATTTTTATTTTTTAAAATTATTAGTAAATAAATAATAAAATATGAATTATAAAATTATAAATATTTGTAAAAATAAAAAATATTAAAATATTTATATTATAAAACTTTTAGGCCTAATTAACTAATTAAAGTCCTAAATTTTTATTTAGGACATTAAAAAGACCGGGTAGATTTTATTAGTCTAAAAAATTTTTAATTTTAATATTCATTAAATATTTTAAACTTAAATCTATCTTTTATTTATTTTTAGATGTTATAATTGCCCACAGCGAATCACAATTTTAATATCTAATCTCATCGAATCTAATATTTAATCTTGATTTGCTCCAACTTAACTAATATGCTGCAAAGGAAATAGTCCACATTTATAAAGTGTCCACGCCACCATTGAAAAAGTTAATTTTGAATCTAAATTCGATTTTTTTGTAACAATTTTGTATTAAACTATTAATTTGTTCATAATAGTTTGTAAAAGAAGTTTGTATCTCTTGCATGCTGCATTACTGACTAATTTAATGGATGTAACTTTTATAATAGATATTAATGTAAGATATATTTCGAACTTACTTTTATTTTAATTTTTTATTTTAATATGATTAACTTAAAATCGAAAAAAAAATATATTAGTTATTCGAGGATCGGAGACCCTCCGGGATCCCCTGTTATTATTCGGGGAGGGGATGTGGATTCTCTCAAGTAATTATGATGGAGACGGGAAGGGGATGGGGACATACGTAAAATATCGAGGATGGGTACGGGGAGATTGGTCCCCTCCCCTCCCCATTGCCATCCCTAATGTCATATCAGTTGGAATATAAATTGATATTTAAAATTTAGAATTTTTAAAATTATTTTTTAAAATAAAAAGGATTAATAGTTTTTGTTATCTTTATTTAATATTTTTCTTATGTAATAGTTGCCAATTATCCTTCTACTATTAGGACTGTTTTGTACGATTAAATATGACTGGATTAAATTACTTCAACGAAAAATAATACCAATCTTTTGTTTGAAGCCAAAATTGTTTAAACTCATTATCTCGTTTAGCACAAGTAAAATGTTACTAAAAATTGTCCTTGAAAACAATTTCAAGCATATGCATATCCTTATTTTATGTGATTTCAAATATTATATCAAACATGTGTTTACAATTTTTAAAATTTCAAACCAGTTTCTTTAAAAGAAAAAAAAAATACAAAGCAGTTTTTAAATGTTACATCAGGCATGTGAATTTTGTTTCTATTCTATTCAAAAATTTTAAAATAGTTTTCGACTCACAAATTAAATGCTTTTCAAGTATATATATCTTTTTTTTTCAATTAAATCATTAGTGTTCGCTAAATACTTGACAAAATTATGACTTAATGGTGCCAAACTAACCCTAATTATGCCCAACATTCACAATCTATGTACTGTGCATATATATGTAAAGTAAGATCCCATTTACTTGAAAATAAGGTAAAATAATAGCACATTCTTTATTCTATCTCATACTTACTATACTGAAAGATGGTAGACCTTCAAATAGAACTAAAAAAAGCATAGAGTGGGGGCATATATACATGTAAAGTAGGAGCTGGCTACGGTACAGCTTCTGTACCTTACAGACCAGGTTAGCCAGCTTCCCAAGGGTGCCATTTGGGTGCTTTGTTTCCACATGCAGGGACACGTGGAGTTGCATGGAGTGCCGCGGGGGCGGTGGGGGGTGTATGTTACAGAATCTGGAACATATCCATCTAGGGATGGCAATTATACCCGCAAATCCGTTCGTTGTGGGTAATTTTACCCGTTGTGGGCGGGTTTAATATTATGAACTAAAACCCGCACATGGATGCCGGTGGATTTGGTATTCATCTTATACCCGCATGGATATCCACCAAACCCGTAATACTTTTTCCAAATATTTTTAATTTAATTTAAATCTAAAAATGTATAAAGAAAATAATGCGTATAAAGAAAATAATCTAAAAAATTTAATCTAAAAATGTATAAAGAAAATAATGTAATTTATAGATTATTATATATCTATTATAATTTTATATGTATTATTTTTCTTTAACTTAATACATGACTTATTTTATTATTATAACTTTTTTCTTCGAGTTAGTATTTGAAAATATTAATCTTAATTATTATTGTAGGTATCATATTGGATGGGTACTTATGGTAATGAATGAAATGAATACCTTCTCTTGGAGCTTATTTTAAATGATAATATGAAATGTAATTATTATTTTTAGATACTAGTTTGTGTTTTTTTAAATGGATTTGTGTAATTTATACTTAAATTTGAGAATTTGTGTTGGATTGATGTTGAAATTTTAATTTTTTATTTACATTGTTTAAATATAAAATTGAGTATGTTATATGGAATTTGAGGTTATTATTATAAATTTATATATTTAACATTTATAATTTTAAATACGGAAACCCGCAAAAAATCCGAAAAGACTTTCATGGGGTTTAGTAATTATTAAAACCCGCTGCGGGTGGGTTTTCTTAAAAAAATTAAAACCCACTGCGAGTTGCAGGTAAATTTAATAATTTAAATTTTATATGAATTTGAGTTTGATAATGGCAAACCTACTACGGGCGGTGCCCATTGCCATCCCTAATCCACCTCCTGTAAAGTAATATCTCATTCACTTGAAATATTTAGTCCTCCTTACGGTTATGCTATTGCTAGCCATAGCCAATGCTTGTGCAGGTAGTAAAGAGGCTGACAATGCAAGAACTAGATTGCTTGCTTCTAATTCCCAATTGGGCAAACCCAATTTCTTCTTCAATCCTATGAGGTGTCCTCCATCTGGGCCAAACCCGGGGCCCCCTCATGCTAGTAGTATGACTGAAGCCCATTTTCTTAATATTCGACCGTTGAGGAATCCTCCTTCTGGACCCAATCCAGGGGCACCTCATATTGCCGGTATGGCTCAAGCCCATTTTCCTAAAGTCCAACCTTTCAGGCATCGTCCCTCTGGTCCAAACCCAGGTTCACCTCATTCTGGTAAGTTGGCCTAAATCCACATGACGTCAACCGAGTTTTAAGATTTCGAGACATTCTGATGGGTGATGATCTTGTTGTTTTGTTGTTGGAATAAACGTCACGAGGCTTTCTGGCTTTCTGTTTTGTTTCTCATAATAAAAATGAAGAAATAAAATTTAAGATAAAAATTTAATTCGTGAGATTATCTTTAGTTTAATATTAATAAATATATTTATATGCATAAAGTAATACGAGTGATGCTACACTTTTGTGGTATCTCGGCTTTTAGTATTAAAAAAGAAATAGCATTTTTTTTTAATATATATAATGAGATCGAGTAATAAGTAAATATTATTCAGTAAATAAGTGTTACACCCGGGATGAAAATATTGAAATGCAACAGCCAATGTGGTTTTATTAGCTACGGTATTCATCTGTTTGTGTGGGCCAAGGACTGAGGGTGAGCTTAAAGAAATATGAAACATAGGCCATAACCATGAGATGGACAGAAGACGACAACTAGAATTAGAGTGCACCATCTGGAGTAGTTGTTTGTCAGAACTTCTTCTATCCCTGTGTCGTAGCTTCGGGAGATTACCAATTTCTGCACTGTTAAAATTAATATGTACCATTTATTTTTTTATAATTCCGATAATAGTAAAAAATTTAATAGCACTAAAAATTTAGAGGAAAAGAGAGATAAATAAGTTATTTATTTGATGATTCATTTTGTTAAAATATAAAAATATATTTATTATAAGAAAAATATTTAAAAATAACAAAAAATATAAGAAAAAATCTTATAATTAATTTTATTCACTCCAAAAATATATATTTTCCTATTTTTAATACTTCAATTTTTTATTTTAATTTTCAACAATATAATTTATTTAATTTATAATAAATATAAATAAAAGTGTAGTAAAAAATAAAAGTAATACTATAAAATGTTGTCATGAGAGTTGTTGACTATTATGAAAAGAAGATATGGGTAAGTGGTATAGATTAATTTCAGTATGGAAGAAATTGATAATCTCTTCTCATATAATCTACAATAAAATCTCTATGAGTTGGCACCATTAAGGCCAAGAAAGATGTATTAATTGAATATTAATTAATTATAAATTAATTTTTAAATATCATGCTCATAGTAGTCAAATCAACATGAAAAAATATTACGCGATTTGCTCAATCTTGTATTCATTAGATTATAATCAAAAGATTTGGCATCATCAGTTATCTTTGTATTATTGACATGTAAAGATCAATTATCTTTATGTTACCGGCATGCAAACATTTTTAGTGTTTATCGAGATTTCATATGGAAACAAAATGGACAAAACTACAATTGATTTTCGCAGACAATCATAAACGATTGAGGTGTGGTATTTGTGTAATAATATAACATTCATTCTCCAATTTTTATCAAACAAATTATTCATCTGCATTACTAACTTTATTAGAAAAGCTATATATGATCATAATAGGGTCCCTATTTCCATATATGCACTTTTTTTTAATTAATACGGCTGGAAAATATATGGAAATTGCAAGCCTAAATCTGCATTCATTAGGCGATAGAAATTTGTATTCGCGCGACAGTATCTCGGAATTCACGCGACAGTATCTCTCAACTCAGCATATTTATACGGCTCGAAATTTCTTACTTTCTCATAATTTTCCCCGTCAAAATAATCCAAATGGCAAGACGATTGATACCTTTCCTTTTAGCTGCGCTGATCGTTGCCAATGCTCATGGGTCTGAGTCCGAACAGGGTGATGGGTTGGGCAAGTTAAAAGCTAGGTTGCTGAGATTGGTTCCAACTGGGCCAAATCAAGCACCCCATGCTGTTCATTTAGGCAAGGCACAAGGTAGGATGTTGAGATTGGTTCCAACTGGTCTGAAGCAGGCATCCCATGGTGTTCATTTGGATAAGGCACAAGGCAGGATGCTGAAATTGGTTCCAACTGGTCTGAACTCGGTGCACCATGCTGGTCAATTGGGCAAGTCACTAGTCAGAATGTGTAGATTGGTTCCAACTGGGCCGAATCAGTCACCCCATGCTGTTCACTTTGGCAAGCCACGGGCCAGGATGCTAAGATTGGTTCCAACTGGTCTGAACCAGAAACCCCATGCTGTTCACTTGGGTCAGGCACAAGCCAGGATGCTTAGATTGGTTCCAACTGGTCCAAACCGGGCACCCCATGCTGTTCACTTGGGTCAGGCACAAGCCAGGATGCTTAGATTGGTTCCAACTGGTCCAAACCGGGCACCCCATGCTGTTCACTTGGGTCAGGCACAAGCCAGGATGCTTGGATTTGTTCCAACTGGTCCAAACCAGGCACCCCATGCTGTTCACTTGGGTAAGGCACAAGTTAGGATGCTTAGATTGGTTCCAACTGGTCCGAACCAATCACCCCATGCTGTTCACTTGGGAAAGACACAATGTAGGACGCCAAGATTGGTTCCAATTGGTCCGAACTAGTCGCGCCATGTTGTTCAATTGGGTAAGGTCCAAACTCATACGTCAAAACTTGAGCCTTCGGTGCCATGATATGAACGCCAGATTCTCATTTCATGTTATGAACGAGTATCTCGAAGAAATTCAAATTATTACTTTCGTTTTTTAAGTACAATATTAATATTATGTTTTCTTAGAATATTTTGTAAATATAATGTTTTTATTTGTATTATTTATGCCTTTTGGTGATTAATGAAATTTTGTTAGCTTCTCCTTGGATTTTTCTCACTAAGGCCCCTTTTGCTTGAAAGGTGTTTTTTGGTTAACCTAAAAATTCATGAGTGTTAATGACTGCGTATAAAACCATTTACTGTACTGTGATTGCGTTATTAATTATAAAATATATTTAATTTTTTACCTTGTCACACTCACACCACACATATCAATAAGATTCAAATTTCTCCTCTCTTGTTATTTTTTTTATTCATTTTTTTTTTAAATTTAGAAGCATATGCTGCACATGGGATATATAGGAGAAAATCGAAGAGGTATTTCGATTTTTTCTCTTTTAATATTTCTTATTTAAGAAAAGATCTTTTCAATTTTGGGTCACAATGAAGATAAGATTAAAATTTAGAATCCATAAAAACCGGCATAGTCAATGCATACAAGAATAAATAATTTGACTTCAAAATTGGACCAATAGAAAATCAACACAATAAGATAATGATGCCACGTCATCAACCTCTTTTACCACCAAAAAAAAAAGATTTAAGACAAAATAATTTGACAAAAACATAAAATTGAAATCCACGTGGGCTGACAGAGATGCTACATCGTCGGGCTCTCTCGCCACAAAATCAAAAAGCAATTCACGAGTAGATCCACGTGGACACGTGTGATCTCCTGCTTCGGAGCTTAACACTCGTCTCCCATGAAATCCTAAAATCTCGGAAGCTGATTCGTCAATCAGTTTTGCGACCCACTTTTGTTAAACAAACCGACCTCGTTCTTTCACTTATTTACAGCTTTTGCCATCCCTCCCATCAAGCGTCCCGCTGCCGACTAATAAGGCTGACCATAATAACAACGCTCCCGGGATGTGACCGTCCATGTCATCAGTTACGTGGCAAACCCCCAGATAATCTAGGAAAAACGTGCATAAATAAACATCACTAACAAACTGAACTGACTCACCACTGTCAGAACTCAAAATCTAATAAAGCAAACCACAACTAGTAGCTGTGTTGAATCCTATTAGATCCTTTGTTTTGTCTTTGATAATTTCATTTGAATTCGGATTTTTTACTCGGGTAAGTAGAAAATAACTTCGAAAAATGGCTTTAATTATTAGATTTTGGCACTTGATTTTCATCAAAATTCAAAAGGGGTGCATGGTAATTTTGTGATTTTGGTTATTTGTTAATTATTAAAGGGTTAAGGGGTGTGGTGATTTAACGAATAAAACCGGATTTCCCGCCATGAGGTTGAAGTTGGGTAGTTTCATTTATAGGCGAAACCATTGATTATAATTTGTTTAGGGGAGAAGAAAAATGGAACCTTTATGTGAGTTTTGTGGGGTGGTGAGAGCAGTTGTTTATTGTAAATCAGATATGGCAAGGCTTTGTTTGCATTGTGATGGTTGTGTACACTCAGCCAATTCTCTGTCAAGAAGGCATTCTCGTTCGCTTTTGTGTGATAAGTGCTATTCTCAGCCGGCGATAATCCGATTTATGGATGCGAAATTGTGCGTTTGTCAAGCTTGTGATTGGAACGGTAATAGTTGTTCGAGTTTAGGGCATAGGTGTCTGGTGTTAAATCCTTATACCGGGTGTCCTTCCTTGTCGGAGTTTACAAGGCTTTGGTCTTCGGTTCTTGATTCCACTTGTTTAGGTGATTCCAGTACTAGTTGGGGGCCGCCCAATTCTCTGTCATTGAATGAGAATCGTGGAAGTGGGAGTACTTGTTTGGAGCAAAAAGATAATGAAGGGTCATTTGGGTTGGTGACGGGCAACTTGAATGAATTAGAGCCTTCTTCCAAGTTTGAGTCTTGGATAGGGGATTGTTCTACCATTCCATCAAATCCAAATTATATGCCCCACTTTAGTGATCAAGCACCATTTTTCTCTGAGGAGTCTGACGAGCCAAAGGTTATTTGACAACTTTTGTCTGTAGGTTTTATATTCAGTTTTAACTAACTAAAACAGTACTAGTATTAAGGGATTTATGTTTTACTTCTCTTGCTCCAGGGCTGTTCCGATTTCAAAGATCTTAAACTTCCTGATGGCGATGATCTCTGTGAAGGGCTCAACATCGATGATGTTCAGTTAAATTTCGGATCCGGTGATGAAATATTTGGCTGTTCACAAGGTCAGACCAGATACCAATTCGAAGATGTAGGGACTAATCGCGAATTAATGGAGAAAAATATATCAGTTACTGAATCTGATGGTCCTATTGAGAATGCTCTAGAGGTTTGCTCTAAATTTAAGTTTCTTGCAGCTTTTTCATTTGTCTTTTTTCTTCTGCTTTGCATATCTAATTGTGTGTTTTTGATAGAGTACTGTGTTTGTTTTGTTCATCTTGCCATTATCTGTTGTAATTATAACTTTTGTGGTCTAACTTTCTTTTGTTCCTTAATTCCTTTTGGTATCTTATATAATGAACGAAAAACTTTTTGTTACAGTTCCAGTCTCCACGCATCTCACTTAGTTCAAAATAGTATGTAAAATATTGAATACCCGCTTATCTGGTCTCTGTATGTCACAAACACTGAAACAAGTTTCACTGTGTCATCTTGTTTGTGCTATTTCAACCTGTGGAAACTTTCCACTATCCGTCCTCAAATTAGGTTATCACCAAATTGAAATCAATGCATTTCATCACAAACATTGGAGATCATTATTCAGTTTATGCATGGCTTGAAAGCACTAGTAGTCTTCTCGGTGAACTATTGCTCAATGATTTGACATGTTAAGCACAACATTTATATTTTAACAATGACAGATTATGATGGTAAGAGAGATAAAAAGGGATAAATAACGATTTCGATTTTCAAAGATTAATTAGTTCAAAATGTTACATTCTCATTACTTACGAGGTATACCCTATAACGTTATCGATGGTTGTGAAAATAAGCATGGCGCCTTCTCATCCTTGTATATTCTGTCCAGGCATCATCATCAGGACAACAGGACTGTGTGGCTTTTCAATCCTCGTCTGTTGGTGGGGCAGCTGGTGTGATGCAGGGAATAAATGGTAGTGCTAATTGCATGCTTGTAAATCCTAGTTGCAGCAGGAATATCAGTCTTGGATTTCCTACCGGCCAAGTCCCTTCAAGCATGTCACTTTCGCTATCCAACCTCACTGGTGAAAGTACTGCTGCCGATTATCAAGACTGCGGATTGTCACCAATATTCCTAACGGGTGAATCACCATGGGAACCAAATCTGGAAACTAGCTGCCCACAAGCAAGGGATAAAGCAAAGATGAGATACAATGAGAAAAAGAAGACACGGACGTAAGTGCTTTAGTTCTGTTTGTTTTTAGGAAAATTTGGCATGATGTATGTGCATCTTAGTAAGCATCTACCATTTTATTTGATTTCCAGGAATTTATAAAAATTCTGAGTCTTTTAATTATTAGCGCTTCAAATTGCAATACATGTAGAAAAAAATTCTTATGGAATCCTTTCCATGTTGTTTTCCACTTTCCCTATTAGCCCAGTGTGCTGATGCATCTGTAGCACCCTGAAGTTAATGCTTTTATGACACCTCAAATTTGCCAGTTAGATATTTCTTTGAATTTCTATTTACATAAAAGATGCTTGATTCTTAAATCCTATTATAGATTATAAATTCTGGTAATTTCATAATACTTTTATTACAATGAGGACTTCTCTTGACAAAAAATGCTCCAAAGGCATGGATCTGTTGGTGAAAGATAAGCCTTAAATGCATTCCTTTAATTGTCATCATCCTAAAAATTTAGGCAGAATCATTTTCCGACCACACAACATAATATGTAGTCAAGAAATTTGTCATGACCTGGATGTTGATTGTTGTTTGCTCTCATGATTCTAAAAAATCTTCATCTTTTTGACAGTTCTTTCAAGTTCACTTCCTAACAGACTGTTCTGATTTATTTTTTGTAGGTTTGGTAAGCAAATAAGATATGCCTCTCGAAAAGCCAGAGCTGATACTAGAAAACGGGTGAAAGGTAGATTTGTGAAAGCGGGTGAAGCATATGATTATGATCCTCTTGGGACGAGGAACTTTTGAGCTACCAAATTTTTTTCCCTTAGTTAGTATGATCAGTATGAATTGATAAGGTACTAATTTTTCCTTCTGCAGAGTGTACACAGATTGTGTTTCCTGTAACGTTAAAGATTTAAAGATAGAGATAGCTGTTACATCATGTACACTTAAATGAATTATGCCGTAAATCTCTGAATTCCTTGGACCATCTGTGCAATTTCTTTCTGCATTCATGTGTCCCTTGTTACTGAATTAATGGTCTAACGTAATCTTAATATCGTATCCTACATTGTCAAGGAGAAAAATGTTCTCGAACATGTTATCACGGATTTAATAAGTGAACTAATTATCATTCTTATAGAGCTTCTATTAAATGAACTTCAAACTCAGGTGTGTGACTTGTACCAAGAAACTTCACCTCAGTGCTCTCAAGATGATCAGCTTCTATTCTGATTAGTTGGTTCACTCTGTAGACAAGAACCGTCAATCATAAAATTGAGGATGGAAAAAGTTTAAATTTAATTGCAGAATATGAGATGAGAAAGAAGTTCAAATCTTTTCTTTGAAATTATGATCATTTGGTATAAAAGATAAAGTATTTGATGGTACTATGTGGCATTGATGAATAGATTTAGTATGTTCCAGTACTTTAAAGAAGCTTTGTGGCTTGATGACTATTTCATGCTTATAAACTTATCATTTTCCTCCATAGTTGAGTTTTTTGTGAGAATGAACAGTTTTAGTATGTATTTTATGGATTTTGCAAGAGTAATTAGTTCAATTTTTTTCGATATTTTGTTATTATTGTTTTACTTTGTCTTTACTCGAACATATTTGTTACTTGGAAAGTCTTTAAATTTATGCTGTGATTGCAGGTCCTTACTGCTCTACTGTAATTTCACAGAGAGATTGTAAACAGCAGATTCAACCTCTTATCTTTCCACAGGTTTCTCTCATTGTAGACACCAATAATATCAAGTACTTTCGCTATTCATGTTTCAATCAACACGAAACAATAATAATCACATTCATTGTTTCAGTTGTGGGTTGTGGTAACTTTAACCTCTATTATCCCTAGAAGCACTACTTATATGCCACCATGATGCTACCTCATGAATTTTTTGGATGTTCCTTTTGCTTCACCAAAAGTAGATCCTCGTCTTCCATTTGCTGCCTCCTCTACCCCTCTTGCAGTAGGGAAAATTCAGTTTTGACTACTTTATTTGCATTTGTATGGTTTGTCGATTTCTGTTCCATGTAATAAACTTTGATCCATACTCACCAGTTTTGAAACAATAACTTCTGATCCTAAGTACAAAAACTAGTCCGTAGCCTTTTTATTTCTTCCTGTGTACTTGATCAGTATAGAATTTATATTATTATATTTTTGCTTAGACAAATAACGATATCAGATCGCTGTTGAGGTTCTAGTGGAGAGGACAACAGTGGAGTTTTGTTATGAATTTTAGTATATTATCAATGTATGTTCTCATTCTGTATCTTTACCAGATGATATGTTCATATGCTTTACAAAAAGGCTTTGTTCCATTATTACCAGCCATGGTTAAAACATGCTGATAGCTGTAATATCTTTGTTGTTAAACTATGACATTCAAAAGCCAATAATAATTAGCAAGTTTAAAGTTACCATTCCACTAGCTTCATTATAGTAAATGGCAGAATTGAGATGGTCCTCTCATGAAGCTTTCATATCTGTTGCTTCATTATTCTGGCATGATCTTTATATCAGTTGATGACAAAGGCACCTTGATCTCTCAAGCCGTTGGTTAATCTTAATTATAAGATTCAGGTAAGCTTTAATATTTCACAATCTGGTAACCTATGAGGTACGGTAGAGAAGTTGGCCGCAATCGTAATTCACAAAACGACAATGTTATGAGAGATTGATATTAATATTTTACTTCATTTTTTGCTCATTTTGTTTGGAATGGGTAAAGGAAGATGCCAGCAATGGAGATTCGAGAATTGATTTTGTGGCTTGCCATAAACTGCCATTTAGGGTCAGTTTGCTGACAAACAAAAAGCGTGTTGAATTATTGGGATGCTATCTATCATCTTATTCATTAGCATCATCAGATCGGGTTACTGGGGCTCTCTTCTGATGAAAACTTATCTTGGCATTTTTCCCTATAAAAAGAAAGACCCACCAAGAAGATAACATATACAATTACAAAGAGTACTTCTATACATCGTAGCATGGTGCATGGACCACCAGCGGAACAATATCATATGATGCTTTGAACAGTTCTACACAAACACAACTCTTTTAAGCTGACGGCAGTTCTCACTAGGCATCTCTCTTTCTAATGTAAAGCCATTTTTGTCTTCTACCTTTTCTAGTAACATCAACCACAAGAAGTGCCAAGCTTTCATGATGGACTTGGATGACTCAGTGTCTCAATTATGTTCCGTTTATATAATTGATAATAGAAACACGTTATCTGCAATCAATGTATTTATTTTACCTGCAATGGAGGGATTTATCTTCAATTCTCTGTTATTATTATTATTATTATTTTTACCAGGCACCTAAACATAACCTTTTTATGCGGTGAGCAAAATGCATAATTTTTAACTTGAATGAAATCAAATGAAGGAAGGAAAATTTCCATAATGCTTGCAAGCCAAAAGCAAATATGAAGATATGTGCAGTGATTGTGACAAAATTAAAAAAAAAAAAAAACCGTAAATCCATAAATGAGTCGTTCTGGCTTACATAAGTTTCAGAACTACATGCAGAACTGCAGATGATGATAATTCCAATGCTACCATATAAACTTTCAGTATCTCTATATTCCTAAACGGCCCTTATCTCCCATTTTTTTCCTCCTGAAATAATAATATTTGGTCTCCATCTTTACAACCCTGTCACAGAGAAATTACATACCCAAAATGGAAAAGAAGATCAAATAAACTGAAAAGGCCTTTTGAGCTTTCTTGAGCACCGCCTTTCAACCATGGAATCACACTGCCTTCTTCTCTCTATCAAACTCTCCATCGTCGGAAGCAAGACCTCAGCCGCTGCTCCGATGAGATACCGATGCGTAAGGTTTTGACATGTGTTACAGAGAAAGCACCTAACGTGCCTAAGTGCTAAGAAATTAGCTTCGTGCACCCATTTGTCACATCTTCTACATAGATATGCATCATCAGCATGGCAATACAATGAAGCCCTGGAACCGCAGAGCTCACAAGACACAAAATCAACAGTGTTTGCATTAGAAGAAGCACTTTTTTTGAAGTTGCAGGAACCAGCAGCTTGGTTTGCCTCTTGAATTCCTCTGCACATTTTGCAGCAAACTCAAATATTACACAGGTGATAAGTTGGTTTGAACTTTGAATGTTAGATAATGCCTAGGCTGGCCCTTTTATAAGCTTGTTACCAGTTGGCATTGATGAATGTATATAACAAATAAGATATCACATGCAGTCAGAATTTTCTAATTTCGACAGGATGACAAGAATGCCACTACTTGACAAAACTGTTATTAGAAAGCATAAAATTTGAACTTGTGGTTAAGAAATTGCATTTACAGTAAGTTGAATAAAGCGAACCAATGGAATCTGAGATATTAATAAAAGAAGTTGTGAGTCCATTAATTTTTTTAACGCAGCAGAAAAAGCTAAAACATGATTAGGCTCCAAGCTTTATTAGATGCTTGGAGGGCGGTTATGAACCATAATTTTTTCCGTTGAGTGGTTACCAAGTCAATTTGGTTTACTAAAGAAGAAATCGCTTGTATGGTCTAAAATTAAAGCAGTTTCTGAGTGGTACCCACTAACTCAATTTAGAGTTTTTGAGAAGCAGGACATGTTGAGGAGATTGCAAGTGATTATGACACATATTTTATTTCATAATTTTCCTTGATACCAATCACTTTAGACCCTCAATTGAAGGAGGATACGTGGAGAGCTCACACTGGAAGTGATGTCCGTGTCCACACAGTTGTTCACAGTTGCTGTATACCTATAAGCCCACCTGTGTGGCTGAAACTTGAGAGCTTCAAGCTCTTTGTATGCCGTCCATTGCTCAATCTGTGATGACAATTTAGTCAATTCCAAGGACTGAGTTGGTGAATGAATCCAAACAATTACAACTGACAAAATGTTGTGAGTGAACGTGAAGATAAAATGATCCTCCTTTAGCCATGGCTCTAGCAAAAGCTATTCTGTTTTAACACGCCATTGATAGCCGGCCACAAAGGGGTAAAAGTTTTTGTGTCATCGTTCAAGGGCTACCACCTGTTATCTTTATTTCAATCGTTGGACTGACGAAATTAAATGGCCAATCCTAATTCATAGTAATAATGAAATTTTATACACAGAAAAAGCTAAATGGGTGACTCAGTTTTCTGTACGTTGGTTTATATATTGAAAGAATATAACAAATGAAAGGTGCATGCATTTTAGGCCAAACAACTGATTCTTCTAAACACCACCATCGGTTTTTGTCCTCCATTCATTGCTAGACATTTGTTTGTCACGTGTATGCTCAAATGACGGATGTAAGAAATTTAATACCTTGCGTTGATATACCTCTTCATCCTCCTAACTGTTATTTTTTTGGTTAAAAAAATGGATGTAGAAACACTCTAAAAAATTTAGATCTATTTTAATAAATATAGGTAAATCAAAACAATAAATAAATAATTTTTTTTAATTAATTAATCATAAAATTACTGTTTACCGATGTTCAAAGTCACTGTTCATATGATATTATTTACGTTTACCGATGTTCAAAGTCACTGTTCATATGATATTATTTACCGTCACTGTGCATACGATATTGTTTATATGAGTCTATTGTTTATCATATTGTTCATTCAACCTAAATCTATCATATATACTCGAAACAGTAAACTGTAAAAACTAGAGTATAAAGATTTTTACGTGGTTCAAGTCACAATATTATATTCATAGGATTACGCCCAAACAATAAGTAATACACTAAGAGATTATGACCTATTGGATTCTTAAAACAATTTCAGACTTCTTATTACTCTTGTTACCACCTTGTTGTGTCTAACTTAGTCAACCTGATTTAGTGAACATCACTCATCTTCAATTATTTTTGTTGCTTTTCTTGAGATCCTCTCAACACAATAAACGACCCCTTTGTCGCAAAGAGACCAAAATAAATATAAAAGAATGTCAAATAAAAGACTTGATATGATGAACACTTGATGACGAAGGCTAAAACACCGTAGAGATATGAAACATTATATGAGGCCAAATAACATTTCTTCTTTTTCTCTCCATTGGCTGCTTCTCTAATGTAAAATATAATATGTCTTCATAGTCTTAAATATTTGAAATACTTATCTTTATATAAGAGCAATATTTTAACCAAACTCTAATAGAGGAGTACTAATATATACTTCCTTAAGAGTCCAATATTACATAAATACTTGACATACTTAGCAATACAATAATTATCTTTATTTGAAACATTTTAATATGTAATCCTCCTTCCACGCCAATTTACTTCTCTGTGTCTCTAAAAATATTCCCTAATATTACACGTAGTCTAATGTAATTAATTCCTAACAGTAGACAAAATCCTTGATGGAGAAAAACAAATTCTTAACAAAAAGAATAAATAAATAAAAATATTATTGATACAATAATACCAATAATAAAAGCTCTTAACAAACACAAACACAAGAATTGTAAACATCACCCATTTTAATACTGTTCTTGTTTAAACGTATCTTACTCTTATATAGTGATGGAATCTCATGTACTAGTGATAATATGAACGCACAAGTTTAGGGAAAACACAATTGTTTAATATTTATGATTCATGCACCAGTTCGGATTATTATTAATATTTTTCCTTTACTGGTGTAGGCAAGTTCCTTGCTTAGTTGCTTAAGGGAAATGTCTTAAAACCGTTGAAATTAGGCTCGAGATCGTGACAGTTCCTGACCTACTGCCATTGAGTTATGTGATAATTTCTTGAAATAATTAATTTTAATTGCTGTGGATTTATTCCTCCCTCAATTTCTTGACTGACCTGAAAGCTACGGACATAATTAAATACGAAATAAATTTGTTAGGCAGATGTTTATATGTTGAAAATAGACCATAGTCACCATACCAACTGTCAAACATCTCTCTATATAATTAAATTTAAATTAACTTAGGAGAAGTTTTCCAAATAATAGTAACAACTCATCGGAAGAGTTACGGTTGTCAAAAAAGGCCAGATTTGCCTTGGCCCGTAAAGAGCCCATCCAAGTCTATAAAAAATGAGCCCAATCATTGGCCGAAAATTTAAAAGCTCGCAATAGATGGATTTAAATATGGGGCAACTTGGCTCAGGCTTTATATTTTATAAATAAAATTTTTTATTTCATATATTATGAGTTTTATATTTTAAATTTTAAATTTCGTGTATTTGATTATTAATATATTATATATTATATTCATCATCTTTAATTTAAGCGTTCCTTTATTTTTTTTATTTTAAACTCTATTCAAAATTTATTTTAAAAATTTTATCTAAGCCTAAGCCCGATTCGGGCCCGTGGGCATTAGGCTTAAACTCGGTCGGTCTAAGTATAGACAAACTTTTAGAGAGTTTACGCCTGCTGTCAATAACTTGGCCCTGGACCTGGGCTTGAAAAAGCTTGTCCTAAACCCTTCAATTGCTAAGAAAAGTTTACAATCTAATTGTTTTAATTTTAATTTTTATCTTTTTCTAAAATGACCTAGACAACAGTACTTTTATTTATGGATAACTCATTAATGTCGTAATTTTTTTATAACATCAATAATATTTTAATCATTTACTATTAGATTTAATTAATAGTACAAAATATTTGTATCAAATAAATAATTAAAAATAGCCATAACCAGTTTGTTAACTATTTTAGAGTGTGGAGAATTTTTGTAAAATAATTATGACCACTCTTAGGGGTTGAAACAATTTCACTTAAATAGCATGTTTTATTTAAAAGTTACATTTCAATCCTCTTTTAAATTTGTAATGTGATATTTTTTTTTGGGACAGAAATGTTTCAAAATCTATTACTATTAAGTATAAGATACAATATCTAGTAGATTATCTAATACAATTCAAATAAATAAGTTATAATTATAAAAGTTATATATAGTGCAACACCAATAAATGACACAACTAAATACGATAGGTTAAGTGAATGCTATAAATTACATCAATAGACTCATGGGTGAGATTGTTTATAATTGAAAAAATACTTGATCAACCATGTTTTAATAAAATTTAATATCGCATATTAAAATACCCATTATTTTATATATTATTAAGGGCTATTGTATAATTGATCACGAAGTATACATTATTTTTAATAGCCATTTAGTATACTTATTCCATGAAATTATGGTTTTTGTTACAAATAATATTCTTCCATGGTAGGAAATTATCTAGGCCTTATAAAATTTAAGTTTCACAAGCCTATTTTTATTTTATTTTTTAATATCATTTTGTTAAATTTATAAAATTTAAATCTAACTTAAATTCTTAATTAATTTTAGTTTATGAATCATAAAAGATTATTTTATTGTAATTATAAAATTTTATCTTACCATAAATCATTACTTTTATTATGGCAATTAATGGTGACAATAAATAAAATATTAGCTCCAATAATATTTACATGAGAAAGAATGAGAAAAAAAATATTTGTTGTATATTTTTATATTTTCGTTATAAAAAAATAATTTAAAATATTTTAACTTAAAATTTTGATACAAAATTTGAGCCATTAATCTGTCATAATCTAAAGGTTGACATTAAAAGTTAAAGTAACATTTTATGGTGTTATATCATCCACAATTGAATGCATGAACACAATAGTTTACATTTTTTTTCAAAAATTCAATTTAAAATAATCTAATTCTAAAAGTAAATATTCAAGGCATCATTTAGTTTTATACACATATATTTTTCAATTATAGTTGTTGAAAAAAATATTTTTCATCTATTTTGACTTATATAGTATCATTATTAAAATATATATCGAATAATTTATTGCAATGCCTTGTATGATCATTATTGTTTAAGTAATTATAGTTTTGTGATTAAATTCATACAATACAAATTATTAGAAGACCTTCTGAAATATCTTTTTATAAAGTATTATTGAAATAACATTACCTGTTAATTAAATTTATTTAAATGCTATTATATATATTTGTAATACTATTGTAAAAAAAATGTAAAATTGTACAGTTATAGATGTAGTACATAATAATTTTAATTTCAAAATTATTTTTATGTTTTCATTTTTTTGGTGACTTAAAAAAATTTATTAGTTAATTAGATAAAAAATAATTTAAACTATAAAGAAATATCACGACCTGCATATTACTTTTTACATAATTATTTATCCATTAAAATTAAATTAATATTTAAACCCAATAATCAATAATAACCCCATTATTGATTGTATTGTTTTTATCCCAATAAAATAGAATTTTTTCGATTAATTAAAAATAAAAAAATCCACATTTACCTGCAACCTGAAGGCTACATATTATTCTTTAATTACTTATTTTTTTAATCATTATATTAAATAAATTGTAGAGACTAAAATACTTAAATCCAAGAGTCCACAACAACACTATTATTAGTGCTATAAAAACTCATATAATATTTTAGAGAAACTCAACTAGAATGGGATAGAAATTATATAATTTACTCAGCTTGGGTTCAAATGGTGTCATTAAGGCAATGACATATTTACTTTTTAGATTGAGGAATCGAAATAATTGATATCGTTTATTTCATCAAATAAAGGTAGGAATTGTAATTGGTATTATTAGGCCTGCCTAAATTTAGGAATGAGGAGTGGGAAGAATTTTTTCAGGAGGTTAGGAATTAGTCTTTCATTTCCGAAATACCCTCCCTTTAAATGAAAAATATAAATACCAATAAATTAAAAAAAAATCCCTAAAAGCCTAATCTCTCTTGCATTGAAGCTCTCAGCCGAAAGCCATTGCATTTACTTCCATCACCGTTGCCACCAAAACCAACCACCATCTCTGTCGTCTCGAGTTCGTCGATTGTGAAGTAATAACTAGTTGCCTGTTCTCCGCCTCAGTTTCGACTCTGTTTGATCTGCTCGATTTCGTCTCCATTTCTTCTCTAGTTTCGTCTTTGATGGCTACAGTCCCGCTCTGATAATAATGTCGATGTCGACAATGATAATTTGTTGCTGCCGTTGTTGTTGATAATGATGATGATTTCAAATTTGATTATTATTGTTATTTTTTTTTGGAATGGATTACTATTTTGTTGATGATAATGATTCTAATTTTTTTAAATGGATTATTATTATTATTATTATTATTATTATTATTATTATTATTATTATTATTATGATGCTGATGATGATGATGAACAATATTATAATTAATTAATATATTAACAATAATGTAAATATTATTATTATTATTAACAATAATTATTAAACTTTTGAATAATAATAATCATAATACTTAGGATAAAAAATAATAATTATGATAATAATTAATTAAGAAATTTTTAGTAGTAATAATATAATTCATTCCAATTCCAATTTCAAAACAAAATAATCACATTAATAGAAATAGAGTTTATTCCGATTTCGATTCTTACAACTTAAGTAAACGATTTAGGTAGCGTTTGTTTTTTTCTCTTAAATTTAAATGGGGCTGAAGACGAAAATTTAAATGATATGTTTATTTTTCTTTTTTTAATATCTGAATATAGGTGGTATCTTATTTTTTTTACAATAAAAAAATCTTAAACTTGGTTATTTGACATTTATGTCCTTACAAATTAAAATAAAAAGAAGATTAGATTTTATAGTTTAAGAAATAAGTTATTTTACAGAGATATTTTTGTAGTATAATATTTACTTATTGTTCAGACATTTTCCTATTCAAATAAAAGTCACAAAAGTTTATTTTTTTTATTCAGATGTAAATATTTAAAAATCAGACATAAGTTCTAAAAAATAAACAAATAAATTTTTAAAAAATATTTAAAATTAATAAAATTTCAAATTTCAGACATTTAACAAACAATCTTTTATTGTCATTTTAATTCCTTATTCTGATTTTAATTCATTTTGATTCCACTTCATTCATATTTCCGTTTAGTGAACACATCATGAATATTTTGTCATCATCGGGTCCTGAGCCATGCAAAACCTCTAGGCCGACCTTATGTGGAAACTGATAATTTCTTTGAAAATTACGACCTCAATTCACTAATTAACTTGAGGAAATATGAAACATTTTTACACATTAATTAGAATTCTTCTTTATAAAATTGAATTAATAAAAACTTTCAATATCACGTGATTCATGCAAACTCAAAAGTGCACAATGCCAAAACTCTTCTAATTTAACATACATAAAAGCAAGTTCCATTTTGTGCTCGTATACTGTTGCATTAATTGCGTGTATCGAATAAGAAGACCAAATTACCAGCGAACTAGTGACAAAACATGCATGTTGTTAGGGAATTTTTAATCCCGCCAAGATCTTAAAGATAAAAATATATTAAATAAATAATAAACTGAAAAATAGATGGAGTAATAAAACTAATTACACAACATAAGAATTTACGCGCAAAACTTCTATAATGAAGAAAAATCACGACTGCCAAAGACAACGAGAGAAAATCTACTATGTGAAAAATTGTTATAATCACATTAGTATTTTTCTCAAATTTGACCACCCATTTAGAAATTAACTCAATTAAAATCTACATGCAATTAAAATCTACCTCCTCGTAGGATCGACACTCGTCACCGTTGATCTATTCTTCAATAGATTCGTACACTTGTGGGTTCAATAAAATTTTCACAGTAGTTTGCATAAGTAAGGGCTGCAAAATGAGGGCTTCAAGTGGCAAAATAGGTGAATTTGGCATCAGTTATTGTTGAGACAAATTCTCAAGAGGTAGCTGACCTTGTTAACAATAAAAAAGGGAAGCAAAACTAAAATATTTTGGGTGATAAGAACAATTAAAGACATGAATTTTGACTTCAAGAATGTTATTTTCCAGCATGTCTATACATCTAGTAATGAAACAGCTCAAGGCTTGCTAAATATGCCATTAGATAGGCTTGCTAAATATTCCATTAGAAATGGAGTCCCTAGTCTGCGGGTGGAGTCATTCCCAGCTGATATTGCTTGTATTCTCAATTCTGTTAATTAATGGAAAGATTTATCTTTTTTTTTAAAAAAAAAAAAAGCTCCTTTGTGGAATAGTTGTTCAATTGACGAAGACCATTGCAGATACTTAGGAACATGATAAATGATATCATACCTAAGAAATAATCCTAGCAAATAATAATAATAATAGTAATAATAAACCTTCATTTTAATTTTTTTCTTGCTACAAGGAAAATGAAGCTTTTAGGATATGTTCTCTCTTCTTTTTACACTTAATTGTGTGTGCACTGCTAGATTTTGTTGCCATATTTTTACCTTTTGTATATATCATATATGACAAGTTATTACTTAAGTAAGAATATTTTTAAGTTTTTGGAAAATAATTCTCAGTCAGTTTATTTTATAAAAGAAAAATAATAAAATGACTGACTAAGGCCAACGTGAATGCTGCTATTGATGTGGAAAATTAATAAAGGGAAAGTTTTGTTTTAGGAAAATGCTTGGTATCTTTCGCGAGAGAAACATGAGGAAACGGCAGCACATGCTGCCGTTTCACTCCCAAAATCTGTTGCCCTTTTATTATTAAAAAATTAAAATATTAATAAATAATAATAAAGAAAACAGAGTCTTATCCACTCCATACTCCATTTTGCAACTCTCTCACCATTTTTGTCATGTAGGAGTGATCGAGGATCGAATTTTACAAATCAAACATTAATTCATATCTAATTTATAATTTTACGAATTATAAATTTTTAATCTAATCCAATCCATAAATTAATTAAATTTAATTCAAATTTAATCATATATTTATAAATTAAATATAAATTTGACTCAATTTATATTCAATTTATCATTTTACGAATTAATCTACAGATTATAAATTTTTCATTTAATCCAATCCATAAACTAATAAAAAAATATATAAAAATAATTTTATTATCAATTAAATTTAAAATTAAATAAAATTTAAATAAATAAATTATTTAAATAAAATTAAAATAATATATTTAAAATTTTAAAATATAATACATTAAAATTAATTATTCAATTAAAATTACAATAATATATTTAAAGCATCAAATTATGACACATCAAAATAAAAAATGTCCGCTGCCAATTTGTATTTCGTATATCAACCTGAACAAAATAAACATAATTGAAATAAATAACAAATAAAATAATTTTATTGAATAAAAACTTAATAAATTGAAGTTGATTGACGACGGGAATTAAGAGAGGCTTTACGGGCACTGATGTTGAAGGTGGTGCTTGTGAAATCGTTCGGCTAGAAGGCGGTGATTGTGAAGAGATTAGACAGCGAGACTCGACGAAGAAGATGGTGAAGAAGTCGCGCACAAGGACCTTCGTCAACTTCATCAACTAACAGCAGCTGATGCCCATGCCCAAGATGCCGTGGAGTCCGATTCCAGCCAGATCAAGGACAAGAAGATGATTGCTTGCATAGAGATCAAGAATCATTGGAGAAGATGGCCGAAGGAGAAGTTTAAGGCTGGTAAGAATCGTTGGATGCTGGTGGCTCTAGGGATGGCAAATTAACCCGGACCCGGCCCGGACCCGCACGAACCCGGATGATCCGGACCGGGTTGAACCCGCACCGGATGTATATTTTATCCGGATCCGGTTTTGATTTTTTAAACCCGGCCTTATCCGGGTCCGGTTCCGGGTTCAGGTGAACCCGGACTTCCGGAACCCGGACCCGGATTTTTTAAATATTATTTATTTAATTTTTAAAATTGTTATTTATAAGTATAAAAGCCAAAAAAAAAAAAAAAACCAAGCAAACCCTACATTTCGTCATTTCCTGCAGCCGCCGCTTCCTTATGTTCATTACCCATTCAAAATCAACACGCTTTGATTCATCACCATCCATCAATCATCATCAACACAACATCGCCGCCCGGTTTATCATCATCCATCAATCATCAACATCACAACATCGCACGGTGGCCGCACTTCTCTGCAAGTTTCAATTTCTACCTTATGTGTTAAAATTAGACTTATTATGAGATTTGGGCTAGGAATCATGCGGCTTTCTATGGAATCATGCGGCTTTCTATGGAATCATGCGGCTTTGTTTGCTTGTTTATTTCTGAGATTTGGGCTAGGAATCATGCGGCTTTCTATGGAATCATGCGGCTTTGTTTGCTTGTTTATTTCTGAGATTTGGGCTAGGAATCATGCGGCTTTCTATGGAATCATGCAGCTTTGTTTGCTTGTTTATTTCTGAGATTTGGGCTAAGGAATTATGTGGCTTTCTCTGGAATCATGTGGCTTTGTTTGTTTATTTAATTTTCCGATCTTCTTCATCCTCCACTTTCTTCGCAAGATCCATGAGTTCTATTTGTTTCTGCAACTACCAAAGAGCCAAAATTGGCGTGCTTGATTTTTTTTTTTTTTCAGCCATATATCCGGGTTTAAAACCCGCAATCCGGAAACCCGGATTTTTCCGGGTTTAACCCGGTCCGGACCCGGCATTAAAAAATCCGGGTTATATGCGGGTCCGGTAATTAAAATTGGTCATCCGGGTCCGGAACCGGAAAGACTAAACCCGGACCCGGACCCGGATTTTGCCATCCCTAGGTGGCTCTGTGCTTGTGACGGGAAGGATAGGAAGTCAAGGTTTTTTGTTTTCTAGTGACTGCTTCGGTGAAGTGGCATTTAGGATAAATTTTTTGTTTGGTTTATAATTTTTATTTTGTTTAAGAATTTTTACAACTTATTTTTGTATATTTTAATTATTTATGTTATTTTTGAATAATGGATAAGGTATTTTATAGTGTTAATATAAGTATGTAATTATATTTAATTTACTTATTTATTAGTAATATTATATTTATAAAATTTTTAATTAAATAAATATTTTTTTTTATTAATTTATAAATTTATAAAAATAAATTCATATCTAATTCAGATTGTGAATTTTTAAATTTTTAATTTAATTTAATCTATCAATCTATAAATTAAATTTTTACGGACTAAATTCTTATGAATCGGACAAATAAAATAGGTCGGACCAAATTCTGAATACCCTTTAATGTCAAGCAGCCTTCTATCTCACCGTCTCTCACTATTTCACGATGTCTGTCTCACTCACACACTCCTTTTGAGGATCTGAAATTCTTTGACCTTCTGCAACTCTTACAAGAAATTAACGCTTTGGTTTTCACAAGGGCAGATTGGTTTTATTGGGAAGCTATTAATTAGAAAAAAGGAAAAAGGCCTATATTTAGAATATGATTTGTTGGAGAATCTCGGACTTAGTCAATTTTCAAGCCACACTTTCAATAGCCAATTGATTTAGTAACCATTAGTTACTTTAATTTCCATAAATTGTAATGACAGTGCAAATGCATCTGGTTGGGACAGCTAAGGGCCAGCTGGAAGAATTAAATTTCGTCAGCTATTACTGGAAAATGCATCGCAGATAACGTGCTGTTTCCTTCGCGCGACTACAATTTCAAAATTCTCACGAGTTTTCCATTGTTGTCACAAACTGAGAAATTGTAAAATACACGGCCCGGTTCTTTGGCGATGACCATCTCATCGTCGCCGGTCGGGTCGTCATTGTCACTGGTCTTGCTCGACCGAGATGGTGAGAGAGAGGTTTGTTAGATGGAGTTAGTGAGAGTGAGTTGTAAAGATGGAATGACGATAAAGGATTCTATTTTCTTTATTTCTTTTAATATTTTAATTTTTAAAATAAAAAAAAAAGGCGAGAAATTGTGGGAACGAAACGGCAGCGTTCACAATTTCTTTACCTGCAATGCTGATGTCCATTTCTTAGCCAAAAGGGCTTTAGGATGCAAAGAACCAGTTGTATGGGATGGGCAGTATACCGTTAGAAATTATGTGTTTATTTATCCTTTTGAATCAATGAAAAAATGATTTTATTATGAAATATATATATATATCTCAATTTCTTTATGGTAAGTATCGGTGGATTAATTGTTTCAAGTTCCAATAATGCTAGTCTTATGAAAACAATAATGCTAAAACATTCACATGTATAATTGGAGTACATCTATCATGCATAATGTGTTATAATTAAATAAAATAGCTTAGGCTCCGATTGATATAATTTTTTAAATTATTCTTATTTAAATAAAATTTTTATTAATAAATTTTTATAAAGTAGAACTTTCACAAAAAAATTTTTTTGTTACTTTGTTATCAACGAGTACTTTATTAAAAATTATAAAATTATTTTAATAAAAAAATTATTTAAATTATAATATAAAAATTAAATTTGTTAATAAAATAAAGATTATTTTAAATAAAATTTTCAATCCCTACCCTAAAAACTCAAAATTTAAATTTTCATTAATAAAAGTAAAATAATTTATTTAATATTTAATAAATTCTGTTAAAAAATAAATTATAATAATTTTTTTTAAAAAAAACTTATAAAATTAAATAAACTTATAATATTAAATAAGGAAACTATATACCACAATTACGAAAATTATCCGTAGTCACAACCGAGAACAAGTCATTCCACCGTACTCTATTTTTCGGTTTTTCCAATTTGCCGGGAACTCGTTGTGTCTGTAAAATCGTAATGCATAATCCTCAAAATCAAAGCAGAAGGAGAAAACCAATCATTTCATTTCTTCAAAATCACTCGTCTTTTTCCCCTAAAATTAAAATGATGTCCTCTAGAAACCTAACTCCATCAGCACTCAAAAACTCAATCTTACTCTTCTCTGTCCTCTTAATCATTTACCTTTTTGTCTACTACCCCTCTCTCCACGCGCCGCCACGCCTCCTCTCCTCACACGCGGTCACCGCCACTCCCCTCACCCGCCGCCACCTCCTCTTCTCGATCGCGTCCTCGTCCGGCTCCTGGCCCCGCCGCCGCTCCTACGTACGCCTCTGGTACTCCCCCAACTCCACTCGAGCTCTCACCTACTTAGACCGTGCTGCAGATTCCTCTTCAGCCGGCGACCCCACTTTGCCACGTATCGTAATCTCCGCCGACGCCTCCAAGTTCCCTTTCACTTTCCCCAAGGGTCTCCGCTCCGCCGTACGAGTAGCCCGTGTTGTCAAAGAGGCAGTTGACCTTACGGACGAGAAGGCGGGCGTGCGGTGGTTCGTTTTCGGGGACGACGACACCGTTTTCTTTGTGGACAATTTGGTAAAAACGCTGTCCAAGTATGATGATGATAGGTGGTTCTATGTGGGGAGCAATAGCGAAAGTTATGAGCAGAATGCAAAGCATTCGTTTGGTATGGCATTTGGTGGAGGTGGGTTTGCAATTAGCCATTCTCTCGCCAGGGTTTTAGCTGGCGCTTTGGATTCGTGTTTGATGAGGTATGCCCATTTGTACGGCAGTGATGCGAGGGTCTTCTCTTGCTTGGTCGAGTTGGGTGTCGGGTTAACCCCTGAACCGGGCTTTCATCAGGTAAAAATGCCTTGTTACTTGATGATTTATTGATTTTTGTCAAATGCATTTATAATTCAATTGTGATTTTGGAAAAATAGGAAGTACGATATAAAGATTTGAAGTTATTAGCTGAGCTTAACAGAATCGTGATATTGCTTGTGATGCCATTCTACACTACTACAGTCTGGTTGGCCTTTGTCTCTTAAAAGAGATAGATGGTTGCATCAATGGACATTTATTGAAATAATACTCAATACTGAATCTTTTAGATGTAGTGTAAAATGAGTCTATAGTTTGGCAATTTCTTGATTGTATTGTCACTTGGTTTTGTAGATACTGAACATAGGAGGAAATGAAGACTTCTGTGCTATGTGCGCTCATTTGAGATGTTTTCTCTTGTCTGTTTCTTTTAGGTTTTTCTATCTGAATGGCACAATTAATTTGTTGGGTAATCCTGATTATTGGCCGAGGAAGTTTTGCTCATGTGAACATTTACCTTAGGGGTGGTTACCATAGTGAAAGAGTTGACTTTTTGATGTCTGATGTTGATTGGTTGACTCGCATAACTGGATGTAGGAGTCATGTTATCTTATTCGTGTTAGTACTGTTGTTTTTCCTCAGATAAAGTTTTGGCTTTTGTCAATCATGTGGCTAAGGAGTCAAACTTCTGAGTTTATTTTATTTTGCCAGCTTGACATGCGAGGGGATATGTTTGGAATGTTTTCTGCACATCCATTATCACCTTTGCTGTCTCTTCATCATTTGGATGCTATCAACCCAATCTTCCCTAATATGAATAGAACGCAAGCTCTGCAACATTTTTTCAAAGCTGTGAATGTTGATCCAGCCAGAATTTTACAGCAAACAGTTTGTTATGACCAGTCAAGTCAGCTGACTGTTTCTGTTGCCTGGGGCTTTGCAGTTGAGGTGTATGAAGGCAATCAACTTCTTCCAGATCTCCTTTCATTGCAGAGAACCTTTACGTCATGGAGGAGAGGTTCAAATGTTGAGAGTCACTTTATGTTTAATTTGAGAGACTATCCTAGAGATCCATGTAAAAGACCCATTGTCTTCTTTTTGGAAAGTGTTTTATCTGATAACAACAGTGTGCAAAGCAACTATTTGAAGCATGTTGTTGGAAATTGTGCTAGAGGTGATGTTGTAAGGAAAATTGAAAAGATCAGAGTGTTTTCAGAGAAGCTAGAACTTGATGTTGAAGAGGTAATATTGAATTGGTTCAATAGGCTCGAACTTGATTATAATTCAGAAGTTAACATTTCAAAATACTCTAAAGTCAACTGTCTGGTCATGCCATTTTCATATTCTATTTTATTTTGACAACTTGCTGCCTTACAAATTTTGAATCTCTGCTGCAGATGAAATCTCCCCGTCGCCAGTGCTGTGACATTGTCGCCACTTATAATGAATCAATGAATATAAAAATTAGACAATGTGGAGGCAATGAGCTGATTTCCATGCATTTCTAGCTGACAAATGGCTTCTGATGGTATTAGACAAAACTTGTGGAACTTTAGTCATTCTCGATGTCCTCCTTGGAATTGCCCTGCTGCGTAAATTGTAAGGTAATATCTTGTTGCTTAAGTTTATGTAAAACATTTTGAGGTACATCAACTAATGATAGCTGTTAAAAAATAAATTGAAGGTTTGAAAGCATTGATAATCTGTTTCATGGCCTGCAGATCATTGGCTGCTTGTAGCATTATTTTATTATGTGGCTGCTTGCACTTACTAAGGAGAAACATCTTAGGAACTCTTAAGAGGTGTTATGTCATCAACTAATTGGTAGTGGAAGATATTTGCACTTAAGTTAAAGTATCATGCTTCTTGTCAAAATTTTTGGTCGTTGCTTTTTCTTGTCTAAGTAAATCTCTTTGTACATTCTGTATATTTGATGTAGGTCTATTACCTTTCTATTTGTTCTATTATGATGATGTTTTAGGAGTAATTTAGAAAATTTAACCGTCAAAATTTCAATGATCTTGCTTATGTATCATTTTTGTTTATGCTAAGTTTCACTACTTCGATTGCTGTATTCCTGGCAAGGCTTAAAGTGAATGTGTGATTTAATTTGAATGATGGAAAATTGTTTCTGAACTCTAGCTCTTTGGCCTCCACCCCCTGTTTTGTTTTTGCAAATATCACTTGTATAATTGCTGTATTATAGTTCACTAGAATAAACGAACCTGATACTTCTGTTCGTTATTGCAAGGCTTAAGTGAAATATATGATTTATTTTTGACTGATGCAATATTTTGTGTCTAAACTCTTGCTCTTACCTCCGCCTCCGGACAAAAAAAAAGAAAAAGAAAAAGAAAAAGAAGATATTTTTAGCTTCTATTGTTTTGTTAAGTGAATATCTCCATTGAAGATTGATGTTATATTCTTTTCTTATATTTCGCTTCTGCAAATATCACTGCTATAATTGCTGTATTATATAACTGTTCATTAGAATAAATTAACTTGATATTTCTGTTTGTTTTTGTGAGGCTTAAGTGAAATATGTGATTTATTTTGACGGATTAGATATTTTGTGTCTAATCTGTTGCTGTTGCCCCATTTACTGGAAAAAAGAAAAAAATATCTTGGGCTGCTTTTTTTTTTTTTTTGATACTGGTTAAGCACCAGCATTATACAGATATTTACAACTGCTCTTGTAGCAGATATTACATATTACACTGATATTAAATGAATATAACTGAAACTTATACATTACATTAAATCTTTATATAGAACATGCCCAGATATTTACCCCTCACAGAGGAGGGATGTTCCCACTCCACTCGCATTCGTAAGGGAGAAGAGTTTTTGTTGTTTATTTAAACATTTGATAAATGTTTAAATATTAGCCCCCACAATGCTTTTGTGGGGGCTTGAACCGCTGCCCTCACGCTTGTGAGGGCAGCAGCCCACCACGAGGCCAAAGGGCCAGTATCTTGGGCTGCTATTCTTATGTTAAGTGAATAGCTCTATTTGAAGATTGATGTTATAATCTAGTGGAAAGGTGAGGAAATTCTAATGGCCCTGAAAAGGTCTCCAATTGTTGGGAGTTCATTTTAGGAGGAAAAATGGGGTTGAGGATGTTCCAAAGGATGGGAACACCTGCAAATTTGAAATGGTTGCAGTCCTTCAGTCGCCTCTAGTGACTGCAGTCATGGGTCACTGGTAAAACATTCCAACCATTTTCTGCCAGGTAACTGCAATCGTGCCCAAGAAGAAGGCTACAGATTGTGATATTATTATCTGATCGGTTGCCTTTCAAGCGGGGAATTGATCGAATAAGAGTCAAAGGAAGGTGACACATGTTCAACAGGGACAGATACTGCCAAGTAATTTCAAATGTGAAAGATTTGATATTGGTGAAATTCGTTGGTATCTATTGGTCTTGTAGATTAACTAACTCTTGAAAAAGAAAAGAAGAGTAATCTTTTGAGCATAAGACTTCTTGTTGACTGATTTATTAGTAAACAATGTATCTTCTCCATTAAAGTTGTAGTAGCTTATTAAATTATGCTGATGATTCTGGGAGTTAGTTTTATATTCATGTTGTAGGTCAGTTCTATTCTTGGAAAATGAAAGCTGATCATGTCTAGACAATTTTGAAAACAACCTGGGTTCCCGGTCAGTGGCATGTGCATGCTGATATTTTCTGTTAACATTTGCACTTGGCTTTGAATTTGTAAGTGGTATGGTTACTGAGTTTCCGTTATCTCTTCCATGCTTGATCGATTTTAGGTGGAAGTCTTGGTGCGTAAGAACTCTGTTTGGTAGGAAAGCACTTTTGCAAACGCCTTATGCCCGTGAATCTTGTGGCCGACTCTAAAGGAAATAAACTATAATTTCATTCGTAAAACTTCTCTAAGGTGTGAGAAATTTTTGGCCAAGATGGACCGCTTTTGGGAACTTAAGAAAGAGCATAGGGACCTGTGCCCACATGTAGACTTTTGACTACTTTTGTACAGCATTTGCTTTTAGATATTGCAACACTTTTTCTTTCCCCATTTGCGGTTTTGGGGTATTTTGTTTTCTAGGAAATTTTGTTAAATTCTGTCATGTGAAGTAAACCTTTACCCTTTAGATTATATGCAGGGTAAGCGACGAAGTTAATTATAATAAAAGTACTTGCATCTTCCATAATCTTCATAAGCTATTTAATCCTTTCAAGTTAAGCCCTTAATATGAAGTACAAAAACTGTGCAAATTACTTGCTTTCATCAAGGAAAGCATAACCCATGTGAAATAGCTGAAATTTGACTTCATTTTCCCAATCCAAAGGAGAACATTGCACATGGATACAGGCCGTAGTAATTGGCATGTTGCAGCCGTTCTAACTTCGAATACCAGTTTCAAACTCTAGTCGCTGCCCGCTTGAAGGCACCACCAGCCCATTATTTTTTTATTGGTCATATTAAACGCATTTAATGGATCTACCAAACACCAAAACAAAGACAAATTGCCGCAACTCGCTCCCACAAGAGTCAACACGATAATGTCATGAGAGCCCATCTGGACGGCTCTGATTGGCCAAAGGCAAGACTCCAACCTATGCGAAAACACTCCGGCAACTTTATCTCGCAGTTGGAGAAATAACAAACGTAAATGTGTCAAAACTTGTAATGTTGCTTGCTTTCGCCTTTAATTGCGGTGGTAAACGGTAGGTATATATAATTCAAACCTATCGACTCTCTTTAGTAGCTGAACAACTTCAACCTATTGCACTTTGCATCAGAACCTAAAAAAATTGCTAATTAAAGATCCTGTCTAAGCCCACTTTTTTTTTTCTTTTTTCTTTTTTTCTTTTTTGTTTTTCTCTCCTGAAACAAAATGAAGCTTCTTCAATCCATGTACAAAACACAATCTGTTTCTCGTTTCATCAATCTCATCTTAATCTCTTCTTCTGTATGCATCATATATCTTCTCGTTTCGGTGTTTCTACTTGGCACTTCCAATCCGACTCATGTGTTCTCCTCACAACACGACGGATATGCACCGCCAACCACTCTTGAGCATATCGTATTTGGGATCGCTTCAAACAAGAATTCTTGGCCAAAACGCAAAGATTATGTTAAGCTTTGGTGGAAACCTGAGCAAATGCGAGGGTGTGTGTTTCTTGAAAGCCTGCCGACTGCTGATGCGGAGGCTAACAGTAATAACAGTAGCAGCTCCCTTCCACCGGTATGCATCTCCGAGGACACTTCAAGATTTCGTTATACCTATAGAGGAGGCCTGAGATCAGCAATTCGAGTGGCAAGGGTAGTTTTAGAGACTGTTGCTCTTAATCACTCTGATGTTAGATGGTATGTTTTTGGTGATGATGACACTGTTTTCTTTCCGGAGAATCTGGTGAAGACTCTTTCGAAGTATGATCATGGCCTTTGGTATTACATCGGGTCTAATTCAGAGATTTTTGAGCAGAACAGATACTTCAGTTTTGATATGGCTTTTGGTGGAGCAGGTTTCGCTATTAGTTCTCCTCTGGCTAAAGTCTTGGCAAAGGTATTTGATTCTTGTATAGAACGCTACCCCCATCTTTATGGAAGCGATTCCAGGGTCTACTCTTGCTTGGCAGAGCTTGGTGTTGGGCTAACACGGGAGCCTGGTTTCCATCAGGTACCAATTTGTTGTTAACTTGTTAGTTTACTATTAATGTGCATCTCAAAACTTATAGCAATTGTTTTTCCAATTCTAAAATTTTCACTTTTTGATATGTCAAAATCAACTAGTATGATGTTCGGGGCAATGTATTTGGCCTGTTGACATCTCATCCAACAGCACCATTGGTATCAATCCATCACTTGGATCACATGGACCCAATTTTTCCTAATATGACAACAATCAAGGCGCTGGAGCGATTGTTCGAAGCTGCAAAAATTGATACGGGGAGACTTTTGCAGCAAACGGTTTGCTACGACCGCTGGTTTTCATGGACTATTTCAGTATCATGGGGTTATGCTGTTCAGGTTTATGGCAAGCATATGCATTTGCCCGATATACTGCCTGTGCAAGAAACATTCAAGCAATGGAAAAAGGGAAAAGTGTTGGCAGGGGCTTATAATTTTAACACAAGAGTGATTCATCCTGATCCATGCCAAAGACCCACAATTTTCTATTTGGATAGTGCGTCTTCTGGCAGGGATGGAATTAGGACCCATTACAAGAAATCGTACCAAAATTGCACAAACAACATGGGTTCTCCACGGAAACTTGAAGAGATCAGAGTGCTGTCTCAGAAGCTAGACCTTAACATCAAACAGGTATTGCTTCTAATAATCTGCTTGATTTTTCAGTGCCAAGGTAGTTAGAATTCAAATTAAAGTTATAGCTGTTTCATTGTTTGTGCTCAGTTAATGGCTCCTAGGAGGCACTGTTGTGATGTTTTGCCATCTTCAGCCGGCCAAGTGATGGAGATTGCCATAAGAGAATGCAAAGATGAAGAGCTAATCCACATGCATCCGGAGGCATAGGCGTGTTTAATTTTTCATTTAGGACAGCTGCTGACACCGATAGAATATAAAATTTGACAATTGGAAAATGAAGCATTCGGCTGTGCAAATCAAGACGGGAAATGGCAAGACATGCCCTTTTATTAGAATATCAATATACATCGTTGTACATTGTGGCCATCACAAACTCTTGTCGTCTCATGTGGAGAGTGACATATATAATTTTTATTTATATTTTTTTAACCGCGTAGCTGGTGTGATACTCGATTTCTTTTTAGACTATGGGAAGTGGGAATTAGAAAGTGGGAAGGTTGTTTCAAAATCTGTAGCTGAAGCCAAGTGTCTCATTGACCACTTCCAATAAGGGAGAGGACGAGAGAAAATCTTAGGAAAGATCTTAGAAAAGGCGAATGTGGGAGGAGGGGAAATCACAATTATAGTCCACTAAAGAAGATTCAACGATGGGCAGCTCATGCGTATAATGAGTAAAGATTGCGAAACAATCTCCCACGCGTTCGAATTTTCAAATTTACTTTTCTTGTAACCTTTTCATATGTATATTGAGTTGCACAAATAGTTCTATTCAGGATACCACTAACTGATAAACCTAATGGCTAATTAATATCCATCCTTTTTGAACTGAACAATTAATGTGTGAAGTTTGCTTTTGCTTGAAGTTACTGCACACAATGGAGTGCTACTTCTACTGCTTCCATGATTTTCTCCGTCAATCTACCTAAATGGGTGCACAAGTCACATGCGATCACAATTATTGTGTTAGCAATGGAAGGATTGTACTTTCTGAACAGCCCCCACCACCCACCGCGCCCCCTCACCACCAAAATGGGTGTATTAAGAATTCCGGAAGGTGGCTTTAGTGTAGCTGTTTTTGAGTCCATTGTTTTACAGGATTTGCCGGCCGCCAGCAAGGCAGATTCATATTGGGTTGAGCCTTTGACACACTTGAAAAAATCTTTATAACACTCTGTTCTTAATGATACCCCATTTAAATAATTTAAAAGTAATTATAAATCTAACAGCACTACTGTTATTCTAGAACTGCCGTTACAAATATATTTCTTCATTTTTCTCAATAAACCCCGAAACTAATCCAAATCACTAAATCTAATAAAACCATCTCTCCCCTCCAGCCAATCGCCGGCAATTCGAAAGAATAGATTTTGGGACTAATTTAAAAGTGCGGTGTTTTCTTCTGACCATACTATCGATTTCTTTTCCTCTTCTCAACTTCCTTCAAAAGCTGCATGTTGATTCGCAATTTTTAAGCCCCTAGATACTTTTGCTTTATGTATTGAACTTCTCAAATTGCATGATACTGTGTATTCTTTTTTTTTTTTTTTTTTTGTGTTCCTTTAGTGCTTGTGGTATCGATGGTTTCTGCTGTTTTTAAGTTTTGAATATTAATGAAAAACATTTGACCAAATGAAAAGCTAGGTTCCATACCATACCAGCAACAAATACATCTGTCTGTGTAATCCAGGGATCCTAATTTATTACTAGCAACTATAAGTTGAGTAGAAATTTCATCCTTCTTGCATAATTACCATAAAATTAATATCAGTTAATTGTAGAACTCATGAATGAAATATAATTTCTTAGGTTTGTTTAATAAGTAGTAAATAAAGATAATGACATTGTTTAGTGTATGTTCGTGGCTCAAATTTAATAAGTTCAGTAAACATCGAATGAATTCAGCATTTCTAGTCGTATCTTACTGCATTATTTCTTTCTCCATCACTCAAAATTTCTCTTCTACATTTATCATAGAAAAAATTTAAAATGTAATTAAAATATTTGACAAATAAAAAAAAATAAATGAGTGTGAAAAGTTCATGGCAAAACGAAACCATTTTGTTTTTGGAGAATACAAATTGTTATGGAGCGTAAAAACATTTTATCTGTCCTTCGAAAAAAAAAACACCAAAAATATGTATACGGTATACCTTTAATTAGTTAGTCTGTCTTTTATTCCATTAAGGGCAAAACCTTAAATATAGCAAATGGGGTGCTACAAGGACTTTTGAGTGGTGTCGACAGCTCAGCTCATTCATAATAGGCTCCCAAAGAAGGCCCACCATTAACGACTTCTGGTCGCCCGGCCGCTTTAATCTTTTTGTGCTTTTCAACGTTGGAAGTGCGCCAATGTCAGCCATCGTTTCAAGAATTAAAAAGTAAAAACAAACCAATTAACAAATATACGACTATACGAGTAACGTATCTGTTAAAAAAAAAATTGATTAATGAAAATTACACAAAATAAATTTAGTGTAAAACCTTTCTGCAGATCGTATATTAAGACTAACTACATTTTTATTATTGTAAGGAAATTATAACTTAATAAAGTTGTATTTATAAAAATATAAGTTTGATTTAATTATTTTTAATTCAAGTGATAATGGTGATATATACAAGTATGTACTACGTTAATATTATACAATTAAAAATATGTAAAGTTATGTTTAAAGTCATAATATTTGTATTGTACTTTTCTTTAATATTTTCTCTCAACATACTTTTTTAAAAATATGTAAAGTTATGTTTAAAGTCATAATATTTATATTGTACTTTTCTTTAAATTTATTATTATTATTGTGATAACAGAGTCCTGACCACTGGATTAAAGTCCAATAATTAATAATAAGTTTACTTTAAAGTCACAGATAAAAATTTAGTTTTGGATAACTATATAAAGATTAAGATTATTATCTTATAGAATACTCTGAAATGGTTTTACTATATAATGTCAAGAAATTAAAGTAATTTGATGAATGTTTTCTTTTATACGTGTCTTTATAAGATTTTATTACTCTACGTGCTCACAGCTTTGTGTATGTGTGGGATCAGATACAATGTAAATAATAGAAAAATAATGATAACAATCATAAGATTCTTTTTTTTTTTAAATTATTTAAAACGAAAAAAATATCATCATCAATTTATAAAATTTTTTAAGGAATTTTTTTTTTTAATTTAATGGTCTTGTTAGGTTTCAAAATTGTCTTTGATGCAGTGAACTTCTCTGCATCAAAGAGAGTTCAGTTCAATGCAGAGAAATTCACGTCATTGAGGAGAACTTGAGAGCACAAATTATTTGGGTTCCAAAATGGATTACCAGAACTCGATCGGAGTGTCTCAATCAACTACCGGTCATTTCACGGCGATGATTAGCGGGCGACGACGTCGTTCTCGGTTCACAGCTGATACCGGAGGCTCTACTTTTGTGGTACAAAATTTCATCTAATAATGAAAATATTTGTGAAATTCTTGAATGTTTGTGCTCAATTCAAACAATAATGCTATGCTTGCAAATTTCAGATGCAAAGTTATGTATTTTCGTATATTTTTATAAACTGACATGTGCTAAAGTGATTGATGAGACGAACGTGTGTATGCCACATCTGTTGGGATACAAAACTTTGTATAACAAGTATGCTTAGTATGAGTTTATATCTCATGAATTTTTGCTCCACCTTTATAAACAGTTGTAGTTCTGTGGGTTCGTAGTACTGTTTCAAACTTATAAACATTTAGATGTCTGAAACAATAAAACCTTGGGGAAAATTGATGGCACATAAGCTTTGATGCGACCAGTTTTTAATTTGATTTTGTCTATTAAATGGCCGGCTCATGGTATTAACCTGTCTGTATAAAAGGATGGTGTATTACTGAGAAAATTAATGGGCTACTTTGTTCAAAGTCTTTGCTCTTGACTATAAAAATGGTTGCTTGTTTCACTAAAATGAAGACTATTATCGGTGTATACTTAATCTTATTTTTGTGTTGGGTGTCCACCCATCTCTTTCATAATGGTGGTCGATTGTCTAGGGTTGCCTTCAGATTTGGATCAGGTCTACGTTATTTGGATTTTGCAGTTGGATTTACATGCATGTTGGAAGTAACTAAAATTTATTAATCAAATTAAAGTTTGACAGAGTCAGTATGATTATATGTCCATAATTCTTATACTTGTTTGCGGGACTTGCGTTATTGAAATGTACATGAAATGCATGAAATTATAATTTTATATTCTTGCCTCAGCTTTGTCTTTGTTCATTGAAATTCATCTTATTCACATTACCTGAAACATTTATTTCTGTGAAATTTTAACACATGTCGAAAGTTTATTGAGTGATGGATCTTGTTATTTATTCGAATACTTGCTTTAGTCTTCTTCTCTGAGCATTTGGCAATAGACCCTTTTTCCTCTGCTTCCAGGGCCTATCTTTTGAATTACATAATGCAATTTTTTCCACAAACAGCTCTTCAAGCATTCCTCTTCTCATGTTTTTATTATTTGAACTATATCGCTGAAGCCCAGGAGGGCCAAGACGTATCAAGATTCTACAGTTGCAATTTTGCAAATAATTTCACTTCTGGGAGTACTTATTCGCAAAATTTGAACCTCACGCTCAGTTCATTGGCTTCTAATGCTTCGGTAACAGGCTTCTACAATAGTATTGTAGGCCAGAACCTCGGTGCAGTTTATGGGCTCGTACTGTGCAGAGGTGATCTCTCTAAGGAAGATTGCCAAACTTGTGCAAATACTGCATCTAAAGAGATCACCCAACTATGTAGCAATCAGAAGGAAGCATTTGTCGGCTATGAATTTTGTTCATTGCGGTATTCAGACCAGCGCTTCTTCTCAACTGTTGCTACTAATCCAATATTCATGTTTTACAATGTAAATAATGTTACAGAACCCGTTCTCCTTAACCGGCTGTTGGGAAATTTGGTTAGAACATTATCTTCCAGTGCTGCATCTAGTCCTCTAAAGTTTGCTACTGGGAGCATAAATTATACAGACTTCGTTGATATACATTCTATGCTGCAGTGCACCAGAGATTTAGCAGAAAATAGCTGCTTCAGTTGCCTTCAAGATATCATCAGGCTTATTCCACAGTGCTGTAACGGGAAACAAGGTGGTAGGGTCATATCTATGAGCTGCAACCTCCGTTTTGAAATATATCCATTCTTTCTGTTGTCACCGCCACCACCCCCTTCTCAAGCCGTGTCTCCTCCATCTACTACTACACTGCTTCAGCCCAGCCCTGAAGGTTATACATGGTTTTGTAAATTTGAATGTCATTTATTTCAATTAATTTAGTTTGTTTTCTTTATCCCAATTCCAAAATCAAGATAGTAATATGACAGACAGTTTGTCAAAGAAACCGGAAATGGATGATGTCCTTTGTAAGGAAACTTGAACTAATGGTATTATGATTATACCCTGTTTATGCAGGGAAGAAAAGCACTTCACACGTTGCTCTTATTGTGGTCATACCTGTAGCCGTTGCGCTGGTAGCAGCAACATTAATGGTCTGTGGTTGCTTCGTTTGGAGAAAGGGCAAGAAAAAAAGAGTTGGTAATCACCTTATTTTGTTGTAATACCATCGATCTTTGAGTTTGAAGATTTTTAAAATTTCTATAAAAGTTCTAGCAGAAAAATATAGTGATGTTTATGAGAAATGCTATATCTGTCAATATAGTGTCAAAATAGATGATATTGCATTGGCACACTATATTGAGTTGGTATTCACTGCTCAAAAGGCATTTTACTTATTGCAAACCTCTTACAAGGTTTTGGAGGAGGATTGATCTATAGATATTTTGCTTCATTACATGAGATCTAATAAACTATTATCGATTTTGGATCTGCTCAAAAGCTTTTGATATTAAGCAATCTCAGTTGATTTTCTTTTGGCGTGCAGATATTGCTCTTGAGGAAGAAGATAAGGGCATGGAATCACTTTTGATTGGACTAGACACACTTAAAGTTGCAACAAGAAATTTTTCTGATGAAAATAAACTCGGAGAAGGTGGCTTTGGTCCTGTTTACAAGGTATTTTGTTATTGAGGGTACCATGCATGCTATGTTATACTGCTCTGTAGTTCTTGAGTAACCCTTCTGCATACACCTGCAGGGAAAACTGTTGGACGGGCATGAAATAGCTGTGAAAAGGCTGTCAAGTAGCTCAGGGCAAGGTCTAAAAGAGCTGAAAACAGAAGTAATTTTTCTTGCCAAACTGTTGCATCAAAACCTGGTAAGACTGTTGGGCTTCTGCCTAGAGGAGAAAGAGAAGCTACTTGTCTATGAATACCTTCCCAATGGGAGCTTGGACAAAATTTTATTTGGTACTAATATTTCATCTTTTGTTTGTTTTTTCAGCTAACCAATTTCTCTTCATAATTTATGTGAGAAATAGTTGCCTTCATTGCTTTAGTGACTATTGACAAACAACAATTTGAAATGTTGGATTGGGTAGATAAAAGCGGACGTTTCAGCCTGGAATGGGAAGGACGGTATAAAATCATTGTTGGGATTGCACGAGGACTACTTTACTTGCATGAAGATTCCCAGCTCAGAATCATTCATCGAGACTTGAAAGCCAGCAATATCCTGTTAAATGAATCCATGAATCCCAAAATTTCTGATTTTGGTTTGGCGAGACTATTTGGTGAAAGCCAGACTCAAGGAAACACAAATCGGATTGCTGGGACATAGTAAGTCCACATTTTGCTCACTAACATTAATTTGAAGCAGTTAACCTTAGCAGGAGACATTGAATTTCTGATTACTCACTATTGACTATGACTATGTGCACATTTGTCTATATATCTAATCTCATAGACCATTATCTGTTTGTTGATGAAATGAAGTGGGTACATGGCACCAGAGTATGCCAAGAATGGGAATTTTTCAACTAAATCTGATGTCTATAGCTATGGTGTTCTGATTTTGGAAATTGTAACTGGTCGGAAGAATTCTAGTTTCCGCAAAATAAATCTTGCAAGTTATGTAAGTTTTCTGTGTCAGATTTTATTCTCTTCAGTTTACAAATTATTATTAATAAACTGGTTGATTTGGTTCAAATTGTCGCAGGCGTGGCAACATTGGATGAATAGAACAGCTCTGGAGCTGTTGGATCCAGCCTTGGGCGACCAATGGCCAAAATATGAAGTTTTGAAGTGCATTCACATTGGACTACTATGTGTTCAAGAGGCTGCTGCAGATAGACCTTCTATGTCAGATATTGTGACGATGCTTAGTAGCTACTCTATAACCTCTCCAGAACCTTCAAAACCAGCATTTTTTTCCTCAAGGGAAAGTTTGGGGTCAGATCCTGGAGAAAGAGGAAATACTTCTCAATCTGACAAATCTAATACGGTGCCATTACAGCAATCTATAAATGAGGTTACAATCAGTGAATTAGATCCTCGGTAACTGAGTAGATATCTCTTCTAGGTAGCTAATATCTGTCTTTTTATACACCATTGCATTTAAATGATACTATGTTGCTTATGAAGAAGAATCATGTACAATTCCTGATAAAAAGACTGGATACAATGAAGTGTCATATTCAGTGACATCTACAATGGCTGGGAAGTTGTATTTGTGAAATATTCATAAAGTCTTGTAGTGTTGTATTCGATAAACAGTTGTTTTGAGCCTTGTTTTGTTTATGCATCTCTTCTTATTTAGCTTTTATTTGAGACTTATTTGTTTAAATGAATAAATTAACACATAAAGAATTTTATTGAACAACAATATTACAATGCCTCTGTGAACATATAAATACACACAAGGGGCTGGCTAGTACATGCATCCCCATGGGAAGAACTATAAACACAAATATATGTAGGTTCCTGAGGAACTCTATTTGTCTCTATATGTAATTAGGGATAATGATATCCCTAATCCCATAAATTAATAGTTAATGAATACTCCATTAATATTCAAGCTTTGACAAATGGATAAGCCTCATAATTTATAATGCAACTGCCGGTGATGACCCTCCCTCCTTGTTTTCCATCACAGCAACTCGGAAGATCACCGATTATGCGACCAAGGCACATCTTGCAATCATTGTAAGAAAGATCTCTTGTGCATTGAGCCAAACCGTAGATCTTGTTCTTTGATTCTTCATTAAGCTCCAATTCTCCGGCAGCATACAATTTAGGGTTGCCAGAAGCTTCATTGGCCAGTCGGCTCAATAACTCTTTGCTCTTTTGGTTGAATGTCACCGGGTTGCTCACATTGTTCACATTCCACATGAAGTACTTGGTTCCATTATCGATTTGGCCGAAGAATCTGTCATTAGAGTACTTTAACATGCAGTTGTCGTAGAATATCTTTGCACTTCTGCTATATGGGCAGCTCTTACGAATGGCACTGACTGCATCTGCGACACATCTTTTACAATCCGAGGCCGAAACATCACCTCGGCAAAGTGCAAGCCCATCCGCTTGACTGGGGTTTTGATCCAATGAACCAATACCAAAACCTGTGGTAGGAGCTTGCTGGTAGAGATATCTCACGAGTGTGTTCAAGTTTGTTTGGTACGGGCCATTGGCAGTGAAGTTTTCATCTGAGCAAGAATGGAAGAGGGGGTCAACGTTGGCCCCAAGAGCCGCAGTTTGGAGAAGCAGAACAAAGCTTAGGAAATAGAAAGCAGAGAAAACTCCTGGGGAAGACATTGCAATGCTTAAATTAACTTAAATATTTGGAAGTGTGCGAGGACGACGATGATTGATGGATTTGAGCTTGGGACAAGAAGCTAGCTAGTGTGTATTTATATAGTAAAATGTGTCATGCAACGTGGTAGAAAGATTCAAGAAATTGACCTTTTCTTGTAATAAGTTATTGTAGATATTGTTTGGTCACAGGAAAATTTCAAATGTGACGGGATGTTGAGAATTCCAATTAGTGGGTAACTGGTAATTTAAAACGGCACGCGATAGTGTCATGAGTAATGATATAGTCACAAATTCTTGTATAAATTTATTTTGTACAAACTAATGTGGCATGATAAAATTAGTTGAATTAAATATCTATTGGCCCACATGATTTATTTTTATTATTTTATATTTTCATTCAATCAATTAATTAATGTCACATCAGTTTGCACAAGATCAGTTTGTACAAGAATTTATGGCTGTATCATTATTTTAGTGTTATTTATCATGAAACAAGATAATTTATTACCTTGTTAATTAATATAAAGTTGAGACGCATGTTGAAATTACATATGAGGGTTAAAGATAATTTGAGGTGAACATGCACAAGTATTGGATAATTGTTAGTCATTAGCTAAAGAAATTATTTATTAATATCGAGCCTTCTAAATGCATTTCAATAGTATTTTTTATGTGGCCCACATGGTAATATATAAATTAATTAAAATAGAAAAATCAAAATGGAACTCATATGTAACCTAGCAGATTAAACTCACTAAGTACTTTGTTCACAGTTTTTTTCTTTCTAAAACCGGAGCTAGCGACCGTTAAAAGCCCAACGATAATTTTATGTCAAAATGCATTTTTTTATGCCCAAGTCTAACTTATTAAAGGTTCTAAAAGAAGAAATGGTATCTCTATTTATACAAAAGTATCTTTGGAGGATAAATAAAAATATCTTGAATAAATAATTGGTGGTGTGGTAATTGTAAAATGTGATTGTTTAACAAATTGGTAATAAATTTGGGCATAGCTACTGTACATGCATATATCTCATATAGGGAAATATGCTCACTATTGGATTTAATAATATGAAATCCAACATATAATTTTAAATTTATCATTAAATCAATTAAAAAATCGAGAAGACTTAAAACTTGAATAACCGGCAACTTGAAATTTTGGAGCAATAAACAAGAAATTAATACCGTTAAACATAAAACTATCTGCATTTAACATGTAATTTCTATCCATTGCCTTTTAAGCACTTAACTTGAAGCTTTTACAATTAAACATGAAAACTTTATTGTGAAACCCTAAAAACTTTGAAATACTAAGAATTAAACTTGAAGCCGCCACCATCCAATATGAAATTAATACTTGCCTAAAATCTTAAACCATTAACTTAAAATTGTATCATTAAACTTAAACTATTGAGTGTTAAGCTTGAAACTATTAAGAATTTAAATAGTAGACACATACTACTTTAGATAATAACTAATGAAATTTAAAAAACATGTGACAAGAAAATAATTTAATACTTGTGATTATGATACCCTTTAATGTGTATATGTGCTAATTATGTACCCTTTAATGTGTATGCCTACATGAATCAACCAAGAAGATTTGAGAATAAAGCTCAAATTAAATTCATCTGTCAAAAAAGGCACTTTACAATTTAAAGCAAGCATCAAGGTTGTGGTGTGGCAAGATTGCCAAATTTCTAAATCATAATGGTTATTCAATGGCACATGGAAATTCTAGCTTTTTCAATCAAAGCTAATGAAGAAAAGTTAGCAATCATAGTAGTGTTACATAGATGACTTGATTATTATTGGTGATGATGACGTATAGATTCATTGAATAAGAGAACACTTATTAGCTTGCTTCCAAGTGAAAGAGATTAATCAGTTCAAGTACTTTCTTGCTCTAGAAGTTGATCACTCATAGGAAGGGATATTTCTTTACTAATAAAAATATGTCAAAGATTTGTTAAAGAAGTTTGGAATGCTAAGGTGCAATCCAATCTCAACACCGATCAAAGTCAATTCGAAATTTTGTGCAAACAAAGGTAAAGATTTAAAAGATGAGATAATGTAGCAAAAATTGATAGGTATTTTAATCTAATTGACGCTAACTCGACCTAATATGTCATGTGCGGTAAGTGTGATGAGTCGACACATAAAATCTAAAGAATCCTCATTTGAAAGTAATTCAAAGAATATTGAGGCATATGAAAAGTAAAATTGACTATGGTCTGTTGTATAAGAGAGATGAAAAGTGCAAGCTGGTTGGCTATTGTGATAATGATTACGCCGAAGATCACGACACTTAAAAATCAACTACTTGGTACATTTTTTAAATTGGTTTTAGAGTAAATTTTTGGTGTAGCAAGAGACAACCAACTGCATCGTTGTAAACCACAGAAGTAGAGTACAAAGTAGCGACAATGGTAGCTCCAGTAAGTACTTGGTTGAGCCAGCTGATAAAAGATCTACACCAACTAGTGGATTATGCAATTACCACTGTATTGCGATAATCAATTGGAGATTAGTTTCGCAGAAAATTCAATTTTTCATGTAAGAATTAAGCAAGTAGAGTTGCATTGTCACTTCATAGGAAAAAGATCTTACAAGTTGAAATTGAAATATGATATGTCAAGACGGAAAATATACCTACAAAATTATTTACAAATGTATCAGTACCAGAATGTTTAAAGAGTTTTTCAAGCAGCTTATGGTTAAAAGGATGAAAATTGGTATTGAGGGGAGTGTTAATACCCAACACTAGTTTCATGGTCCAAATAAGTTTTTCTAATCCCAAGGCTAACTTATGGAAGGTCTCATGAGACGAAATAATTTCTCCATTTGGCTAGAATTATCTTTGGTATAGAAGTAATAGTATCATGAATAATTGGTGGTGTGTAGTTGTAAAATGCAGTTATTTTTAAGAGATAATTTCAACATTTAAAGTATGGTGATTATTAAGAGTTGGTTGGTAAATTTAGGATGTGGTTATTAATTTTATTTATTTTTTGTAGCTTTTACTTGTGTAGTTTTTACTTGTTCTTACTTACTATAAAAACCCCTGGGATCATTTAGTTCAGGCATCAAGTGGGAAGTGGCCAGTGAAGAATAAGAAGTGAGTAAAAAGAGTGTGTTGAGAGTGATGTAATCTTTCTTGTGTAAAATATCAATAAGCTCCTTTAGTTTTAGTAAATTATTTTTATTATCAAAATAGTTTTCAGAGACTCGAATAGTCATTACAGATCTACTTTAGAAATAGAATCATTTCTTTGTTTAAGGCTTTGTTTCATATTAAAGTACTATACTTTTTAAGCTATAACTATAGAAAAAAGTAATAACTATGAAATAAAAATTAATACTGTATAATAAATGTGATTTTAAATAATAATTTTGATAATATTTGTAAAGATGTTCTAGATTTTTTATCATACACATAATAAATTAAATCAACTTAGCTTTCATATTAATATAGCCACTACTGCTCATCAAACACTTTAATATTATAATTTTTGAGTTACAACTACTCAACCTTCATACCGAATAGGGCCTAATTTAGCTTATTGGAAGCTTGACTTTGTAAATTATCACTAAATGAAAAGCCGAGGTTAAAATATTAAGTTGTTGTTTCTATTTTTTTTTTCTTTTTTGCTTTGTTCTTTTCTAGAAGTAGAACTAGTTAAGGAGGCTAGTTATTTATATGGACTATTCATAATTCGAAAATCGTAAGCCAATTATTTCTACACAAGCAATGAAGCAATCACATAAATTACGGCTGAAGTTTAATTGTTGACCAATACCTTAAGAGTTTAATTTGCAAGTTTAATCACAAAAAAGGTACTTTGATAGAAAATGTCAATGGAAGTTGTTGCCTTGTAATTCTTAATTATTTTCGCTACTCGCGTCGCTTTCTAGCGCCATTTATCTCCCCAGTTAGCACTTGTTGACATTCTCAACATCCCACCACACTTGAAAACTTCTTAACATTCAACAAAGCAATATACACAAGACAAGAAAAGGTATATCTCTCGCGAACTTTTTTAAATATCCATCATCTCTCGCGAACTTTTTTAAATATCCATCAAACTTCATAATATTTTTCACCATAAATATAGGCTCTACCTGCTTATTTTCTCAAGCACATCGTATACACTTCCAAAATCTGAAATTTTCGGCAATGTCTTCCCCAAGAGTTTCCTCTGCCTTATATTTGCTAATTAGCTTTGCTATTCTTCTCCAAACTGTGACTTTTGGGGCCAACGTTGACTCGATACCCTATTCTTGTTCAAATGAAAACTTCTCTGCCAACGGCCGATACCAAACGTCTTGGAGAAAAATCAAATTTTTAAATTTTTTATAAAAACTTTTAGCAACGATCTCATACAATATATATGAATTAAGTAATCTAGAAAATCATATCTCGACAATCATCCGATCATCATCACGCCTGTTAGATCACGATCCGCCACCAATGGTCTTCTAGGTTATGCTCAAGATTGATTTGCACTTGACATGTGGCGCCTTTATCACTACTAAAAGCAACTAGCAAGAGAAAACATTCCTCTTAAGATTAGAGAGAAAAAATCTTTTTCTATGATCCGTATAATGTGGCTGTCTCTTTTCTTTTTGAGAAAATAAGCATTTTTATATCTCTATTTAGTGGAAACCATAAGCTCCATATTTATATATTTTTTAATTCTATTAAATCACATTTGATATAAATTAAAAAAAACCAAAAGCAACGTTATTTCTTCTTGTTATAGGGGCCTGCCTTATAAAATAACACAAGGTCCCTTCTGTGGCGATATTTTATGCAACCTCCCACTAAATAATATTTTAGGCTTTTAACCCAAATAGTTAGTTATCTTGCTTATTAATCCAGTAGCGGCGCAGTCAATTAAATGAGCTAATCCGGGGATCATTTGGGTGCATACAATAGTGGTTGCAATAATTAAATTTGTGATTAAACTAGCCCAATTATTTAATTTCAAATCTATTTTACTAAAAGATTAGAACCGATCTCCATAATTGTATGCTATCCAGGATAGTGTTCTCGAATAATAAATCGACCCATGCCACATTGATTTTTTTACTGCACAATCCTTTGTACCACATCGTTAATTAAATTGATATTTCAATTGTCCAATCAATTTAATTACATCTTGTTCCTTGATACTTACTGATTTTCTCTAATGATCATTTTCAACATATTAAATATGTTGACACACTCTGACTAGAGAATTTTATGATCAAGTCTTTGAAACCCATTAACAGATGTGTTGTACAAATTTTATACTGTTAATTTATAACTCTAACATTCATAATTGCTCCCACTAAGATATCGGGTAATCTTGACTACAAGTGTATGTCGTGCCCATTGGCTACTCAAATAGAATAAGAATTACAATCATGAAATCATAACTAACTCAAGATTAAGATTACAGTAATATCAATGCCTATGAGATTTAATAAGTCTGACAGTTATTCCAAAGTTAATTAAATCTCATATGTGATCCTGTTCAATGTAGTCGTACTATATCAATAAATTCATATATGATTATCATTCAATGAATTTATTACAATCTATACCTAAATAAAGTACCCAAATTTATTTATCAACTGCGAACTTAATTTATTTAATCATAAGATAACTTGTATTTATGTTTTATGTGAATCCACATCGTGATTACATAAATATATATAATATGATTAAATGAACTTTATTCAAAATATTAATGTAATTAAGATACTTGAATAAAATACCTCATTTATTTTATTAATTAGAAAAATTATTTATTACAATTAAATAAACACATGTTTTTAAAGAACATATTTTCCCAACAAAATGAACTTGAGCGCACTAATGGGATATATCTACCATCAAGCTCCTCCCACAGGTTTTGGTATTGGTTCCTTAGGTAAAAACCCTATTCAAGCAAATGGGCTTGCTCTTTGTAGAGGTGATGTCTCAGTGTTGGATTGTAAAACATGTGGCACAGATGCAATCAGTACCATTCGCAAGAACTGCCCATATACCAAAAGCACAAAGATATTCTACGACAACTGTATGTTGAAGTACTCTAATGAAAAATTGTTCGGCCAAATCAATAATGGAACCAAGTAATTCACGTGGAACGTGAACAATGTGAGCAACCCGGTGACATTCAATCAAAAGAGCAAGGACTTGTTGAGGCAGTTGGCCGACGAAGCTTCTGGCAAGCCTAAATTGTATGCGGCAGGAGAATTGGAGCTTAATGAAGGATCAAAGAAGAAGATTTATGGTTTGGCTCAATGCACAAGAGATCTTTCTTATAATGATTGCAAGATGTGTCTTGATCGCATAATTAGTGATCTTATAAGATGCTCCGATGGGAAACAAGGAGGGAGGGTCGTTACTGGGAGTTGCATTATCAGATATGAGATTTACCCATTTGCCAAAGCTTGAATGTGAGAGTATTAATTATAAGTACTTTCTAATTATTCATTTCGTTGTTTATAAATATGTTTTGAGTAGTATTGCAAATTAAAATTAAAGTCTCTGTAAAATACTATTGCAGGCACTAAGAACAAAATACTACTTTGGAGAAGTTATATATTTATCAATAAATGAATAATTTATTAATTTATAAATAGATTTTTGTTTTAACAAAGTTTTGGTTGTACATGTACATACTTACCTAAAAAAGAGCACGATTTGTATTTCTTCACATCTATGAATTATTTTAACAATACAAGATCCAATTAGATGAAGGCATGCCTATTGAACAACAAGTTGCTAAAAATGAAAGCATATATCAACAAGTTGGTAAAGATGAAGGCATCTATAAATTACATGAAGCTATTTCTAGGCTATACTATAGAAATGCAATGAATGTTGAGCACTTTTTGGATTCTATGTTGCGTAATTAACAAGTTTACTGATGAGACTAAGGATAAAACTATCATAAGCACATGGGATGAGATATATTCAGATCCTATTTAAGTTCCCGTAGGACCCGTTATAAGAGCTCGAGCAAAGAAATTCAAAAAAGCTCTTAATGGATTGATTCAAGCAACTTGGGCTCAATTAAATTCGTGGAGGCCCTTTGAAGGAATCGCACATGATAAATGTATTATTCAGGCTCTTGAAGTTTCCAAATATTCACTTTCATGAAATAGGGAGTTGGTTTGCACATTATGGCGGGGAAAAATATTATTTTTCTTTTTTAGATACTTTCCCGTTTCTTAAGGAGGTTATTAGGGAAACAAATCATTTAGTTTTATTTTAAGCCAATTAGGATTCTGACTTGGTTTAAATTCTTTCCTATTTACTTAGATTAGGATTCTGACTTAGTTTAAATTCTTTCCTATTTACTTAGATTAGGATTCTGATTTGGTTTAAATTCTTTCCTATTTACTTAGATTAGGATTCTGATTTGGTTTAGATTTTTCCCTATTATGAAAGATTTAGATTCTGATTTGATTTTTGGTTTAGGATTTATTTTTAAAAATTCTTGTAACTAACCTTATATAATGTACTCGTATCTAATAAACGAGAGAAGCTTTTTTTGATGCAGTTGGTGAGAGAGTTAATCCTCTTTGGTTCTTTACGAACTCTTTGAGCTTATTGAATTTTCGTGGTGTTCAATATCTTGACTTATCAATCAGACCATCCATAACTCATTGTGGTGTCTTCACATACCAAGGTTTGTGTTTTCAATAAGCATTGGGTCGAGGTTCCATTCTATTCCTGATTTAGATTCGATCTTGAGAACTAATTTGGTTAGGGTCGCGTCAGTTCTTGACGGGTTCGTATCATTTGGTATCAGAGCTTAGGTTCCAAGGTTAGATCCATCTATCTTTGTTGTTTTTCATTCTAGTTTAATTTTTTCATCCTTGTTCTAGTATCTTAAAAAAAAAAAAAAAAGGTCATGAACAGTATTTACGTGAACAATGCCGCGTGAACAGTATTTTTTAGGGTTTTTTTTTAAATCAGTTTTGTATCCTTGTGGTTTAATCCTCCTTAAATCCACAAGTTTTACTTATTCCTTTTCTAAAAAAAAAAAACTCCAACCTTCTCTTAAAATCTTTCATTTTTTTTTCTATTATTGTGTTTTAGAAGCCTAAACAAGTTTTAAAACCCCATAGGTGAAAATTTTGCCTAAAATCATAACTCGACTTTCATACACATTGCCTTCTTACTCTTGAAATTAAATTTTTCTTAGTGTCATCTTTGTGAATTGCTATTGAAATCCTGATATTGGTTTGATTAGTTTGATAAGAACTGAGGGAGGATTACTAAGAGTGGAAAAAGGCAAGAGAGTGTGAGCATATTAGAGGGCAAAAGCCAATTAATTTGAGTGAAAACACGAGTAGAATTGAGTGAGTTATTTTCTTGAGTGAAACACGTAAGGTAGTGAGGTGAGGTTCTTCCACATTATTTCTAACTTTGTTTTGCAGATAATAGTTATGTCTCACAACCTAAAACGAAACACAAAAGAAGAGAATCAATCTGCAACTACTCAGAATTTACAAGTTCAAGCATTGATGGGAGAGATGAGAAAAATGATGAGGGCTGAATCAAGTGGAGAACACACTTGCAGGGCAGCCACAACTCATTCCCCAAGCACGTAGAAGATAAAGAGCTTCAGTTAGAGGAGAGATTGATGACTGTTATAGGGATGAGTATAATGAGGGTGAGGACTCAGTGGGCAGCTATAGGAGAGACGGACAAGGTAGGAGAGTTAGGAATAGGGATGATAGATTAAGTGGCATAAAGATGAAGATTCCATCTTTTCAAAGAAAATCCGACCGAGAAGCATACCTTGAATGGGAGAAAAAATGGAGTTCATATTTGATTGCCACAATTATTCAAAGGCAAAAAATGTAAAATTAGCTGTGATTGAGTTTTCTGACTATGCCATTACTTCGTGGGATCAACTTGTTATAAGTAGGAGACGAAATAGAGAACGTCCAATTGAGATATGGGATGAAATGAAATCATTGGTGAGAAGGCGTTTTGTACCTAACCACTATTATCGAGACTTGTATAAAAAATTGCAACGTCTTACAAAGGATAGCCGAAGTGTTGAGGATTATTATAAAGAAATTGAGATTGCCATGATTAGAGCAAATGTGGAGGAGGATAGAGAAGCTACCATGGCAAGATTCTTAAGTGGTCTTAGTCGGGAGATTGCAGATAAGGTTGAGTTGCAACATTATGTGGAGATTGAGGAGATGGTCTACAAAACTATCAAGATTGAGCAGTAACTCAAGAGGAGGGGTAACACTCGTTCAGCCCCAAGCTCGAGTTACACTCCTTGAAAGCCGAGCTATGTGAAACGAGATGAGAGACCACAAGCTTCTATTGCACCTAAGCAAATAACCGAGCACTCCAAGCACAATTCACAAGGTAACACCGTGACTCCCACTATTAGGAATCGTGACATTAAGTGTTTTAAATGTCAAGGCAGGGGGCATATCGCAAGTGAATGTGTGAATAAAAGAGTTATGGTGTTGCGGGACAATGGTGAGATTGTAACTGAAGATGAAACGGAAGAAAATGAGATGCCGTTGTTAGAGGACGTCGAAGATGAAGAGTATGTAGCCCCTGGGGAATTGACTTTAGTAGCGAGGAGAGTTTTGAGTGTTCAAGTAAAGGAAGACGAAGCAGTGCAACGGGAAAACATTTTCCATACTAGGTGCTATGTGCAAGACAAAGTATATAGTATGATTATTGAGGGAGGAAGTTGTACTAATATTGCGAGTATTATCATAGTAGAGAAGTTAGGGCTTCTGACACTTAAAAACCTATGGCCATACAAACTACAATGGTTAAATGACAGTGGTGAGGTGAAAGTGAACAAGCAGGTACTAGTGTCTTTTTGGATTGGCAAGTATGAAGATAAGGTGCTTTGTGATGTAGTGCCAATGCAGGCTGGACACTTGTTACTTAGGCGGCCTTGGCAATTCGATAGACGTGTGAAGCATGATGGCTTCACCAACAAATATTCATTTACACTTGATCAACTCAATATCACTCTTGTTCCATTGACACCAAAACAGGTTTACGGAGACCATGTGAGCCTACAGAGAGAGAGTGAGGAAAAGAAAAAGAGAGAAAAAGAGAGTGAAATTCAAAAAGAGGCCAAGAAAAATATAAGAGAAAAACCAAAGAAAAATACGGCTATTGAGTGAAAATCAGATGGAAAGCAAAATAATTTCTACGCAAGAGCGAGTGAGATAAAAAAACCTATGAATTTGAACACTAACGAATTTGACCTTACTTTGTCTAGTTCTATTACTTTTCTTTTGTAGGAGTATCAGGATGTCTTTCTTGAGAAGATACTACATAGTTTACCTCCAATCCAAGGGATTAAGCATCAGATTGATTTTGTGCTCGGTTCAGCCATTCCAAATAGACCAGCCTATAGGAGCAATCCAAAGGAGACCAAGGAACTTCAAAGGCAGGTTAATGAATTAATAGAAAAAGGGTATATGAGAGAAAGCATGAGTCTATGTGCAGTTCCCGTTTTATTAGTTCCTAAGAAGGATGGGAAGTGGAGGATGTGTGTTGACTGTCGAGCCATCAACAACATAACGGGTATACAGGTTGATGAGGAAAAGATACGTGCAATCTAAGAGTGGCCGAGTTCCACAAGTATACACGAGAGGGCGAAGTTCAACATTGAGCGGATAACTGAGCAATATGCTAAACAAGCCAACAAAGGGCGACATAAGCTAGTCTTTGAACCTGACGATTGAGTGTGGTTACACTTGCGCAAGGAACAATTTTCGGAACGATGGAAATCTAAGTTATTACCTGGAGGGGATGACCTATTCCAATTTTTGGAACAGATCAATGACAATGCATACAAATTGGATTTGCCTGGTGAGTACAATGTAAGTGCTACTTTTAATGTTTCTGATTTGAGTCCTTTTAATGTAGTTAATGATTTGAGGACAAATCATCTTCAAGAGGAGGGGAATGATGAGATTAAGGATAAAATTATCACAAACTCATGGGATGAGGTATATTCAGATCTTATTCAAGTTCCCGTCGGACTCGTTATAAGAGCTCGAGCAAAGAAATTCAAAGAAGCACTTAATAGATTGATTCAAGCAACATGAGCTCAATCAAATTCGTAGAGGCCCTTTGAAGGAATCACACATGATAAATACATTATTCAGACTCTTGAAGTTTTCAAATATTCACTTCCATGAAATAGGGAGTTGGTTTGCACATTATGGCGAGAAAATATATTATTTTCTTTTTTCAGATACTTTCCTATTTTTTAAGGAGGCTATTAGGGAAACAAATCATTTAGTTCTATTTTAAGCTAATTAGGATTCTGATTTGATTTAAATTCTTTCCTATTTACTTAGATTAGGATTCTGATTTGGTTTAGATTCTTTTCTATTATGGAAGATTTAGATTCTGATTTGATTTTTGGTTTAGGATTTATTTCTAAAAATTCTTGTAACCAACCTTATATAATGTACTCGTATCTAATAAATGAGAGAAGGTTTTTTTGATGCAATTGGTGAGAGAGTTAATCCTCTTTGGTTCTTTACGAACTCTTTGAACTTATTGGATTTCTGTGGCGTTCAATATCTTGACTTATCAATCAGACCATCCACAGCTGATTGTGGTGTCTTCACATACCAAGGTTCGTGCTTTCAATAAGCATTGGGTTGAGGTTTTATTTCATTCTTAGTTTAGATTCTATCTTGGGAATTAATTTAGTTAGGGTCGCGTCAGTTCTTGACAGGGTTCGTATCATTTACTAGTCGACATGAGTAGTATAATGAAGAATGGAGTATTTTTTTCATAGAGCTTGTATGTCGTTTTAGTTGCTGAAATTTCTTTAATCCAAGTTTATTTGAACAATTGATTAAAGATGATATTGATTGAAAGCACTAAAAGAAAATAAAACAATTAAAAATTAAATAAAGATACAAGCAATTATGAAATCAACAAGAGATTAAGAAACATAGACATTCGACTTCACCGTAACCAAGCCAATTGTATTCTTGACCTATGCTATCAAAGGTTAGTACCCATATTGATAGTTGAATAACTCTAATTCCTTTGACACCCTTTCTCAAGAAATATCAAATATATTTCTATATGCTAATACATGATATCTCTATGTGTATTAAAATATATAAAACCTCATTAAGTTCAATGGTATTCTTAGATTAACTATACAAATCAGGTTAGTAAATCTCTATCTCCTATGTAATTCATGGCATGCATTATACTTAGCAAAAATACATAAATTTTCTCTCATCTCATTATGTATCCTCAAATCATTTAAATATTGATCAAATATTTAAAAGGCGTCAAGCACAATAAGGAACATTCAATTGCAAAATAATAACTTGATGATTTATGGAACTAAATCTTTAGAGTTAGGTTACATCAACTTAATAAAATAAATTAGTTCATTGGAAAACTAAGAGAATTCATATTTGAGAACATTCAAGTAAGATGATTATAAAAGGGAAAGAAAAACTCAAGAAAATAAAAGCATCAGCCATTTGATTCTCTTCACGAAATACAAGCGGACAAAGAAGAAGAAATATTGGCTATCTTAGCATGGAAGTTGTATTGGTTGTAAATTTACCAAGGCATGCAGGTCAAAAAAGAAGCATCTATAATGCAAGAAATAGCCACCATAGAATCAATTCCCAGCAAAAATATAAATGTTCTAATTTGAAGCACTATTGAAGGCTTAATTTATAGATGAAGCTAGCTGAATGAAAAAAAAAAAAAGCATGTCATTAGTTTGAGACATGATTTATAAACTTCTCAATTGATTCTTATATTTTTTGTGAATCATAACACTATTTTTATTGAAGCAGGTGTACACAACGAGAGATTAATGATGCCGAAATAATGATTTATTTTTTCAATTTTCTGGAGTTAGCGTTTATATGGATCCCCCAGCGATAAACCAACTTCATCGGAAGTGAATTCAGACACCATACTCATAAGAATCAAATAATGTTAATGGAAATAAAACAATCAATTAGGTAATTGATTGCCTCCATCTTAATTATTGATTAAAAAAATTAATAATTAATCATATTCTTAAATTATGTTAATTATATCATTTTTTTTATATTCATTATTGAATAAGAGTAAGATTTATCTTTTCTCTATAATTTTCAAAAAGTTTGACATATAACTTTGTCAACTTAATTAATCTACATTTCTTAAAAAAAAAAATTAATCTAGAAAGACGAGACTTGCAAAACTTCCCTCTTAATCCAGCCTGCGACACCGCCGTGGATTTTCACTTACGTTTCAACTTCTAGAAACAACGTTGACCGTATATCCTAGTAATTATTGTTTCTTTTTAGCACAATCTGATAACGATGAGTGTCATTTCTTATAATGTTAATTGTTAAATGTCATTTTAATTTAATATAAACGATTTGACCAACTCTAATGCTCAAATGGCTCTAAGCCTGATTCTATATTTAAATAATTTTCATCTACTTGTTTGTTTTTTTAATTCATAAACAGCATTAGGAAGTAGCATAAGCACCATGGCCCTCTAATTTATAAGTTAATGACGTTTACCATTCTGCCTAATTTTCAAACACTTTCTTAATTTTCCTTCCGCCAAGAGATATGCATATGATATTATGAAGTGCGAATCTGTCAGCTTAGCCGCTATTGAATTTTCAAACCTCCGCAGCCCACGATAGAAATTGTCTTATTGGTAATTAACTTATTTTAATCCTAGAAATTTTCACAAGAAAAAGTCAGCTCCTAGTACGTACTTTTCTTCGAAGTGCAAGCTGATTCTTTTCACTATATATAGATGCTGCATATGCTCCCTCAGTTTAACCAATAAATCAACCTTAATATACATCCTTGCAACAATGGCTTCATCTTCAATTAAATTTGCTTCTTCCCTCTATCTGCTTATAGCTTTTGCTTTCTTTCTCCAAACTGCTTTTGGAGTTGACCCTCTCTTTCACTTTTGTTCAAGCTCTGAAAATTTCACTGCCAATGGTCCATATGAAACCAACTTGAACAAACTCATAGGTTACCTCGACTACCAAGCTCCTCCCACAGGTTTTGGCAAGGGCGCCTTGGGTCAGAGTCCCAACAAAGCATATGGGCTTGCTCTTTGTAGAGGTGATGTCTCAAGCTCTGATTGCAAAACCTGTATTGTTGACGCAAGCGGTGAGATCCGCAAGCGATGCCCTTACAACAAAGCTGCAATCATTTGGTACGACAATTGTCTTTTGAAGTACACAAACACGGAGTTCTTTGGCCAAATTGACAACAACAACAAGTTCTATATGTGGAACGTGAGAGTGGTCACCGAGCCAGTGTCTTTCAATCAAAGGACCAAGGAATTGTTAACCCAACTAGCTGAAAAAGCTTATGTTACTCCCAAATTATATGCGGTAGGAGAAATGGAGCTCGGGAAATCGAAGAAACTCTATGGATTGACTCAATGCACAAGGGATCTTTCTAGCGTTGATTGCAAGAAGTGTCTTGATGGCATAATTCGTGAGCTCCCAAGCTGTTGTGATGGGAAAGAAGGAGGAAGAGTTGTTAGTGGAAGTTGTAACTTTAGATATGAGATTTATCCCTTTGTTAATGCTTGAAGTTTAAAACAATCTCTGGCTTTTACTCAGGGATCTTCCCATAATATTAGATAAATAAAATAAGAGGAACAATATGTAATTCTTATATTCCATTGGTTAATATGAGTTTATAGTTGTTTCCTTACTTCTAGTAGCGGCACTCTCCTTATTAGTATTCACAAAAGAAATGAAAAAGTTTTCTTAATTTTTGAGTTGGCTTTAACATTATCGTTTTGTGTATTTCACTGTCTTTAAGCCTAACGCATTTCTATTACCCATTTTTTTTTCTTTTTTATTGTTAATGAAAGAGCTCTCTTAGATTTCCCTGGAGATTACATATATGTTGAGGAAAATATCCATAAACAGTTCATGAATTAAGAATATATACATAAGTTTGAGAAAATTTTCAACTCTTGGGCTGGCATTTAGGTATGAGTTAAATTCATGAACTTTTATGATAATATATGCATAATATGACATATTTTGTTTGAAACTGAAGTGTTGTAGATGTTACAAACTAGAGTTTGGTAATCATATATAGCTTTTTAAAGTTGGACAAGGTTAAATTAGTAAAGATAAAAGTTGGACAAGCTTAAGTTATTAAGGTTATGGACATCTTCATCAAACAATTATGAGTAAAATTAATTAACAAGGTTTCCAAAAGCAAAACTGCTAAAGTATTGAATAAGTACTAGTAGCTTTAATTTACTTAGGTATCATGTCTATTGCACAATTAGAACAAACAGAGAACCTTACTTATGGACATATACTTATGGACATATACTGACTTACAATCGATAACAAATAAATAGCTAAAACATATAAGTAACAATAGACATCTCAAAATTTTATCCTAAATGTTGTGATATAATTTGTTATTTTTCGAGTAAATTTTCATAAATTTCAGTTGTATTATTACGTAGTATTTTTTCAAAAAAAATTACATTATCTTACCATAATACAACATTATTTAGAATGAAATTTTCGAACAAAGTTTTGAAATATCCAACACCACGGCACGTACTCAAAACATAAATGTATCTGTTTTTTGGAACAATTTGAAGGAATTTTTCCAATAAAAGGATTATCATTCCCCGACTTGCATGTACATGTCTAACGTGCACTCTCATCTCATATTTTATTTTGGTGAAAATCGGGGAAAAATACTGAGAAATTACAAAATGACGCCGAGTCCTTTCAGTGACGCTTTGTTACAATGAATATTTGCGAAGAAAAACGAGCCTAAAGCTTTTACCCTTTGAATCATATGGAGATGATTATAAAGACGTGACCGAAAATTTGTCGACTTTGGTTTATCTAGAGAAGGCTGACTTATAAACTTGTGTCGCAATCACGCTGTACCGCCATCGACATTCCCTTATTTTTTCCAACCTTATTTTATTAATTAACTTAGACCAATGACTTTTGCTTTTAGGAGGGCTATATAAATTACATTTGTACACTTTAAATTTGCTCCATTAGAAAAAATACTATAATATTTTAAGAGTGTATCAATCGTCTACTCTAAGTTGACAAAAGTTATCTATAAACCGCTAATCCATTAAGTGTCGTTTATAAGTGCTGACGTCGTAAGGGTAATTTGGTCTTTTAAGATAAAAGAAGCTCTCATAAAAAAATGACATGTCGTATAAACATTAGCAAAAATGACATGTCATACCATATAAAACAACATGTCGTCCTATAAAGAACGGCAAAAACGATATGTTGTTTCTAAATGATTATGTCATTTCACTTATGTGAAACAACGTTGTTTCACCATATAAAATGGCGTCATTTCACCATAAGGTACGGAAGTTAAAAAAAAAAGTCAAATTGAAACACGCATAAACTTCTTCCATGAGATGGTGACAATATTTACAAAGTGTCCACATTAATTTGGTTTATAAGAATTCTTTTCTCTGTTGTTTCTTACAGTATTTGGAGTTATACTTTATTGCACTTGAAATTCTTGTTAAGTTAGTATAGTAATTTTTAAGGGAGTGATAGAAAAATAATGAGTATTATTTGTATGTGATCCTACCCATTTTCCTCTTCAATGTATTCTCGGATACTTTGTTCGCATATATGTAGACAATTAGGGATTTCTCTGTTCATAATTTAAAAAAATTCATATTAGTCATTTATCATTAAAATTTAATTTAAAAAAGGACTATTTTGTATGTTAATCAAATTTTATCTAAATATTTAATTATGCCTGTTTACTTTAATTTGAGTTTTAAGGGTAAAATCATCATTTTTTTACAATTATGTTAACTTACAAATGACAACTAATGGATTAGTAGTCGGCAAATAACTTTTGTCAATTTATGGTGGACGATTGATACACTCTTAAAATTTTATAGTATCTTTGATAATAGAACAAATTTAGAATATACGAATGATAATTTCCCTTTATATTGAGGATATGGACACTATGATTAAAATTTTATTCTTAATGCAAACCTGCATGTATGTATATGTGTGTCCCTTTTCTTTTAAATGTAAACACATTTTTAAACCGTACAACCTAAAAAAATTAATTTTTTAACTAACTATAAAACTGTACAGTTTTGTTTCACAATTTCTTAGATTTATAACTATAATAAAGAATACGAATTATTTGTTTTATAATTCATTTTTTGGGTCCAACCCACCAAACGTGGATGACATCTGTACTCACAGAACGAAAATGAAAACGAGCCCCCTGAAAATGATACCGAACAGCTCCTAATCTTCTTGTTTTCGAAATTTCAACTCTGAACTATCAACACTATATTATAGTACTTGCGCACGCGCGCACACATATCCGTTTAAGACTTAAGAGGATTTAATGGAAGTAGGCAGTCAAACGTGAAATAAAATCCTTGGAATGAGACATTAACGGCCAATGAAGTCCACATTGGAATCGGCGGTGTACGCCATTGAATTTTGGGTAAACGAACAAATCATGAGTGCAAAACGCCATGAAAAGTATCAACATCAGCACTCAATTTGATTCTTTGAATGGGTCCCAGAAGCTGAATTATTTGTTTTTGCTGGGCGTATATTCTCTCCCTCTCCTTTTAACACTTTTTGCATTAACGAGATGGGTTTGTAAATTTGTCAACGACGAGCTCTTGCGTCGACCCGTCAGTGCTTTGACGAAGAGGATCTTTCTGAGTTGATAATTGAAACCAATATAACAAAAGTCAGAATTTTCAACTGCACCGTCCACACTTGTTTTTTTTTTTTAAAAAAAGTAATTACTTGAGAAACTATAAGTGGAACAACCGGTGCAGCCGTGCAGGGTGTGCGGGTGCTATTTTATATTATCCCATTTTTTCCTTCTCATATATATGAAAGAAAAGATTCATTTTAAGATCAATACTCAAATACCTTGGGAAAGAATTTTTTTTTTCAATTACTTAAAGAAATGGCCATCCGACCTAATTTAAATCTGCTCTAACCTAACAGGAATGATCTAAAGATGGTTTGTTTCAAACCAATATAGGTAAAAGAATGAAACCCTCGTATTATTTGATTAAACGAAATCAAAGCTCCTGATATTTTAAAGTACATTCAAATTCTTTTAAGTGTCAAATTTTTTGTTGATTTTATTATTTTACCCGTGATGGTCGTTTGAAACTCAGAATATGAATGCCTTTGATTATTAAATTAAATGAATTTTTTAATCATAATTAATTGAAAATTAAATTTAAAATTATGGGGGAAAATAAGTAAATTGTCATATTTTTTATTAATTTTGAAAAAAATTAGAAATTATTAAAAAAAATTGAATTCAGTATGAGTATATTTGTTTCGCATTTAAATTTTCAGTTAATTCTGGAAATTTTTTAATTAATTAAAAAATTATGACAGTTTCCTTAATTTTTAATAATTTTACATTTAATTTTTTATTAATTATGACTAAAAAATTGTTCAATTAATTAAATAATTAAAGGTATTCTTATTCCTAACATCAAACAACTACTAAGAGTAAAATGTTAAGATCAATAAAAAAAAATTGACGCTCAGAAAGTCTAGATATGTTTAAAGTATTAGAGGAACTTAAATTAATTTAGTCAAATAATAGGAGATTTCGGTATTTTTTCGGTCCAGTATATTAATCATTAAGATAAACCCTCTCTTTTTCCCCACCAATATAAGTTAGAGATTAAGGTTTTGGAGATCTCAATAACCTTGTAATTGAGATGTCGCCACTAGGGAAGGTCCTAGTTAATAATTTCAGCCTTATTAGTTGACCTCATTAGTGAGTTAGGAATATTAATCCAATTGTTATTTAATTCACAATTCATACTCACAACCAACCAATATGCATGCTCAGTACTCAATCATCCATTATCTCATAGTTGATTATTACTGGATTAAATTTGGTGAAATAAAATGTAAAAAAATGTTGAAACAAATGGCCATACGCACTAATTAGCTAGCCCTGGTATCTGGTATCAGCCAGCAAACTAATCAAGTATACAATGGATAACATTTTTTCTCGAAAAGATTCACCCAAATCTCATGAATGCAGGCGGAGAGCTCTGCGAGTTCTATCCCACAGAGAAAGGAGCAATTATTTGGTACGATTACTGCCTTCTCATCAACTACTCAAACAAAGACTTTTTTTTCAGTCAAATAGATAACAAGAATAAGTTCCCCACGTCTAACGTTGATCTTGTAACTGATTATACTCCAAAATTTTATTCACTCAAACGATAAGGGAGCTGTTAAGTAATTTATATTACAAAGCCTATACTAGGCCAAATTTGCATGCTGAAGGAGAGCAGGAACTTGGAGCATCAAAAGCGTTATACGATATAATCCAAATTGATTATGAAATTTTTGTTCAATCAAAACGAAGTGGAAGAGTTATTGGTTGAGGCTGCACTGTTAGATATGAGCTTTATCCCCTTTCTGGCTTGATGTTTAAGCATAATGCGTGGTTTCTATGCCTGAGGCATCTAAATTTTGTTTTATAATATTAATGTTAATTAGAGCTAGTTAATTAAATAACGGTCTCCACAAGAGACAAGACCAATAATAAAAGATTACTTTTATGTATGATAATTTTGATGATTCAAAGGGAAGACGATGTACAATATAGATATATAAAAGTATGAATATAACATTGGAGGCTAAAATAAGAAAGAACAAAAAATCACTAATTGTACCAGGAGCCTTGTGGAGTAATTTTGAAGCAACTTGGAAAAATAAAAGTTACTTGATAAATTAGTGACTTCCAACCGAAAAAAAAAATTACTTAATAAATTAGTGACTTTTTACGTAAAGGATAAAATTATTCTGGAAAAGTCTAATTTTAAAGTCATCGTACACCTATTCCTTGTAAATTTAATATAGCGAAGGATCCATTTTCCCCACCGTTTGTCTACCCCTTGTTAGTTAGCAAACATATACATACCGTTTAGTTTCTTGGACAGCTATGATTTGTTCTTAAATCCAAAATTAAAACAATTATAATTTGAATTGTTTTTTCTTTAATACTATTTCTTGGAAATCATGAAATCCACATCTTTAATATGTTAAAGAGGGTGTGTAACTGCCATAATATACAGCCACTTACATCGCGACATGTATTTAGGAACATTTCAAAATTATGAGCAGAAATGAGAATATATTTTGAATTCAGATTCAAACAAAATTTGATATGTGCCTACAATAAAAATCACATGATGGTAAATATGCAATCCAGAACCTAATGATAAAAATTAATTAAAAAAAAAATACAATCACTAGTAGTATGTAATTACTAATAAAATCACATGCCATGCTGAAAGTTCTGTAAAATAAAATTTAGTTACAAATCCAACAGAGGAAAATAAATTATAAAATTTGAAGAGATGAGACCAACTCCCTCCTTCAAATCTATAAATAAGGCCACAACATTAAGAAAGGAATCTTTTAGTAAATTTATCAACGGACAAAGAGAAATTCATAACATCTTTTAGAATTTATTAAAAATCACCAAAAACAAACTGACTTGAGCTTCAAATCCCTTTGCAAGGATGTGCTCAAAGTCAACTTGTGGAGAAAGGTTTGAAGTACAATGAAGATTTTGTAATCCTTATCTTGTAAATCCTTTAATCTAGATTATTGAAGTGTTTTTAAACCTTTAATTGGCGTCTTTTGCCAGAAATCAGCCAAAAAGTCGAACGACGGATGAGCAAATTTCACTAGTTAATTCAAAGAAAATTCGCCAGCCAATCTATATCCTATTCGGTTTGTCGGTGGATGGAGTGTTACATAATCAATTTTAACAGCATTAGATCATTTTGACAATGTTTATTTTATCATATGAGTTGAATTACTGGTTACAATAATTTCTCGTCAAAATAATCGATAATCTATTCACTAAACTCTAATAGTCTTTTACTAAATACTTTCGTTCAAAAATTAAGGTACTTGAGGTGCTTTTGAGTTTTGAGATACTTCAATACCTGATGGTCACTATAAAGTACAAATTCTTGCTTATCCAATAATGCTGCTAGTGCATCAGAGCTCAAAATAAATTCCTAATTATCATTTCTGTCTTGCTTCACAAAAATTTTAAATAAAGAACTCTATTGGGTTCCCTTTTTATGATAATACTGCTCCAATACTAATCTAGATGCGTCAAACTCCATTTTGAATAGTTTGCTGAAACTCGATAGTGCCAAAACTGGTGCATATGCTAGAGATTGTGTTGTTAATATGAATGGCATGCCTAATGTTAGTCAGTAATATTACATTCTAAATTCATCTGTATCTGTGATAGATAATTATGTTAATGGTACTTGCATCTGAATATATATAAGATAATTATGTTAATGGTACTTGCATCTGAATATATATAATTTCTACTGGAACAATTGCTATTCGTGAACAATTTGCCGATCAAAATTTGCAGGTTCGATTCCTGCTAGACGAACTTGGAAAATTTAGTTCAATTGCTACTCGGCCAGGAGGCTCGTGAGTTGATTCATAACTTGGAAATTTTTTTGTATTTTATTTGTTAATTACAGTTTGCAAGCTTGTTATTTATTTATTTTATAGTTGTTTAATCTTTATATATTCAAGCTATGATGCATTTTGCATCCGTTTCCCAAGTAGTGACAATTTTAAAGATTATAAGGAGAAAATTCTCTTTTCATTAAGTTGTTTGGACCTTGACTTATCACTTAGAGTAGTGAACCACCAATGCCTACGGAAGTGAGTATCCAATAAAAGAAAGCATCATATGATGGCAGGGAGTGGTCCAACCACTTAAGCATGATGCCCATCAAAGCTCATGTTAAGAAAAGCATTTGTTCGTCTATTCCTAATTCTGCTAATGTCAAATATTATCTCAATATCATCGAGCAACACTTTGAGATATCTAACGAAACAATAGTAAGCACTTAAATGAGCAAACTATCATCCACTAAGTTGAAAGTCACCAAAGCAATACATGAGCACATTATGCAAATGAAGGATTTATTTGTTGAACTCAAGTCTTTGAAAATTGACATTTCTGAATCTTTTCTAGTTCACTTTATCCTTAACCCACTCTTATCTGAATTTGAACCTTTTGAAATTTGCTATTGAGCAACACTTTGAGATATCTACGAGGTAATAGTAAGCACTTAAATGAGCAAACTATCATCCGTGAAGTTGAAAGGCACCAAAGCAATACTGAGCACATTATGGAAATGAAGAATTTAATTGTTGAACTCAAGTTTTTGAAAATTAATATTTCTGAATCTTTTCTAGTTCACTTTATCCTCAATCCACTCCTATCTATTTGAACCTTTTAAAATTTTCTATTGAGCAACACTTTGAGATATCTAATGAGGCAATAGTAACCACTTAAATGAGCAAACTATCATCCATGAAATCGAAAGGCACCAATGCAATATATGATCACATTATGGAAATGAAGGATTTAATTGTTGAACTCAAGTCTTTGAAAATTGACATTTGTGAATCTTTTCTAGTTCACTTTATCCTCAACCCACTCCTATCTGAATATGAACCTTTTGAAATTTGCTACAACACACATAAAAAAAAAAAGTGGTACATTATTCAACTTTTGACTCCATAAGTGTAAAATGAAGGGAGGTTGAGTCAAGAGAGGACATAAAGTGTCCATACATTGAATCATGGGGAAAAAAACAAGAAGAGAAAAGCAAAAGGAAGCACAAGTGAATAACATATCATTAAGTGCTTTTTTTTGAGAAAAGAAAGGATAAATGAAAAGGCTTGCCCCAAATACAAGACCTAACTTGAAAAGAAAGGTAATCCTATATTTTTAGTATGTTACAAATCTAATATGGTTTAAATTTCTTGAAACACCTGTGGATTGACTCTGGTTCTACAATTCATGTTGCCAATACCATGCAGGGGTTTCTTAATCCAAAGGAAATCAATGAACAGTGAATGTGCAATCATGTTTAGGAATAAGATCCACTCACACGTGGAAGTTATGGGGACCAACACATTTTTTCTTAATTTTGACTTTGTTTTAGACCTCGCTAAAACCTTTTATATTCCATCATTTTCTTAAAACCTTATCTTTATTCCAAGACTTTTACCTCTTGGTTATAGTTTTAATTTACCTAAGGCATCTTTTCATTTGTTTAAAGACTGTTATTATTGTTGATGGAACTTTAAATGATGGATTGTTTGGATATATAGATTTAGTATACCTAAAGCATTTTTTTCATTTATCTAATGACTCTCTTATTGTTGTTGATGGAATTTTAAATGATGGAATCTTTAAATTTTATTTAAATCCTATTTTTATTATAACCCTTATACCTTTGAATAGTGATATTGGTACAAAGAAATGTACTTTAAATGAGAAATCCTTCATGTTATAGCATAAGAGATTAGGTTACATCTCTTTTGAATGAATCAAAAGATTAGTAAAGGATGGCATCCTTAAAACTCTTCACTTTACTAATTTTGGTACTTATGTGGACTGCATTAAAGCAAAGTAGACAAATAAGGCCAAGAAAGGTGCGAGGAGGAGTTCCTAGATATTAGAAATCATACAAACTAACATTTGTGGGCCATTTCCAAACGTGTGCGTAAGTGGTAAAAAAATACTTCATCTCTTTTATTGATGATTATTCACTATATATATATACACTTCCTTTATGATAAAGATGAAGCACTAGATGCTTTTAAGTTTATAAGGCATAAGTAGATAAAAAATTAATAAAAAAATTTAAAAGCATTAGGTTGAATAGAGGTGGAGAATATTATGATATGTGCATGGGATCAAGATAAGAAATATACTAGGTTTCTAGAAAAAGAAGGCATTTTTGCTTAATACCAATATCGGCTCGCCATATCACAATGGTATAACAGAAAGACAAAACCAAACATTTATAAACATAGTTCAGAATATGATAAACAACTTTCTTCTATTATCCTTATAGAGTAAACCTCTAAAAAATTTTCTTTATGTGTTAGATAGAGTTCCAACAAAAGCTATTCCTAAATATCTTTTGAATTATGGAAAGGTTGGAAATTTAGTTTAAGACATGTTTAAATGGAGTTGTCCTATTGAAGTTAGAATGTACAACACAGGAGAAAATGTTAAACCCAAGAACAATGAGTGGGTTTTCATTAGCTATGCATAAAGATCTAAGGTATATATATTTTATTATCCATCCTATACTTCTGCATTTTTAAAAGAAAAATGCATTTTTTTTAAAGAATGATACAAACAATGGTAGTTGTTAACTTTAGAAACTAGTTTTTGGGAAGATCCAAGTTTAAAACCAACTAGTTTTTGGGAAGATCCAAGTTCAAAACCTACTCCTAAATTTTTGGACAAATTTCTTTTAATTTAAGATAATAATTAAAATTTACATGATCGTCAACAATTCCAATTCTAAAGAGCCACATCATGTAGAGAACAACCTAAAGACATAATTATTCAAGATCCTCATCAAGAGGATATTGATGTAACATTATATAGATCTACAAGGATGAGAGAACCTACAATTGCTTTTGATTATATTATGTAACTACAAGAATCTAACATCAATATTGGTACTAAAAATGATACTCCCTTATTTTTATAGGTCTGTGAGGTGTACTAAGTTCATGTTATGGCATAATGCCATGAATGATAAGATAGATTCAATGACTAATAACCAAGTTAAGGATCTCGTAAACTTACCTGTAGGTGCAAAAGCCATTAGTTATAATGGGTTTTAAAGAGATTCCTCAGGCAATATTGAAGATACAGAGCAAAACTTATAGCCAAATGATTTACTCAACAAGAAAGATTTGATTATCATGAAACTTTCTTTCCAATATTTAAGGACTCTTTTTGGGTAATCATGGCATTAGTAACCTATTTTGATATGGAGCTACATTAAATGGACATGAAAATAGCTTTTTCAATAGAGATCCAAAAGATGAGGCTTATATAAAACAACTAGAAGTGTTCATCTCAAGTGAAAATAATCACTTGCTTTAAAAGCTTAAGAAATCTATATATAGATTTAAACAAGCTTCATATCATTGGTATTTGAAGTTCTATAATGTAATTTCCTCATTTGGTTTCATGGAGAATATTATACATTAATCTACATACCATAAGGTCAATAGAGGCAAAATTATTTTCTTAGTTCTATATGTAGATGATATTTTGTTTGCTTCAAGTGATTTGGGTTTATTTCATGAGGTAAAGCAATTTCTTTCACAAAAATATAATTTCAAGATAGAGGTGAGGCTTCTTATGCCATTGGTATAAAAATTCAAAAGATAGATCCTAAGGGATATTATGATTATCTCAAGAAACTTATATGAACATACTTCTTAAGAGATTATTTATAAAGCATTGTTCACCTAGTGTGACACCTATTGTCAAAGGTGATTTCGGTTTGAAATAATACCCAAAGAGCAAAATTCAAAAGGAACAAATGATCAATTTTCCTTACGCTTCCACAATTGGGAGCTTAATGTATGCTCAAGTCTGTAGAAGGTCTAATATTTCATTTGAAGAAGGTTGGAAATATATCCAAGTAATTTAGGTTGGGAACATTAGAGTGCTGCAAAGAAGTGTTATGGTATCTTCGGGAACATGAGCTATATGTTTACTTATAGAAGGTCTTATCAAATGAAGGTGATTGGACATTTAGGTTCTAATTTTGCTTGTTGTTATAGAACAATTTCAAAATATATTTTCTTATTACCTGAAGGGGCTATCTCCTGGAGAAGTGCCAAAAGTCTTTAATTGCTACCTCAACTATAGATGCATAGTCTGTATCTTGTTTTAAAGTATTGACATTGGCTATTTTGCTTAGGAGTTTTAGTATTGGACTAGAAATAATTGATTTTGCTTCCAGACAATTAAAGATTCATTGCGACTATTCTATTGCAATGTTTATAGCTAAGAATAAAGAAAATGTGGAAGTCGAAGAAAGCTTTTAGATATTAATGGTGTGTTTACTTAAGAGTTAGGGAATGAGAATGAAAGAATGGGAATAAAACTCATGTTTATCTGATAAAATGTAATTTGTGAATGGGAATAAAATGTGTGAGTCCCACACAATTTAAGAATAAGAAATGAGAATCTCATTCCCATGGGGGAGTTGGGAATGGGAATCCTCATTCACCGAACCGACTTTTGTATCCCTCTAATTATTTTATATTTCTCAATTACCTCATTCAAATCACACGCTTGAATGAAGAATATTATTGAATTTTTTTCAATTTTGATTCTCTTCAATTTTAATCTTCAATTTAATAATATTAATATTTATTATTATTATTATCAAAATTTATTATTTTTATTATTTTAAATGTCATTATCATTATCATTATTATTAAATTTCATTAACTTTATTACTTTAGTTATTATTAATTATTTTTATTATTATTTTTATTAATACTATCATTATTAACATTTATCATTATTATTAATTTTATTTTTTAATTAATATCATTTTTATAATAATATTTATACATGTATCTAGTTAATGAAAATTACATTATTTCATATTATAGGTATTTTGGTAAATTAATTCTCATTCATATTTATTTTTGCCAAGAAACATATCAATGACATTCCAAAGACATTCACATTCTCATTTATTTTTGCCACGTAAATATTGGAATCTCATTTCCATTGTACCTCATTCTCATTCTTAGACCATTCTCATTTCACTTAATTCTCATTCCATGAAGAAACGCACCATAAGTACTCAACTCTAGGGGTTGTTTGGCACCCCTCATTACTCTCATTGCATTAGCCAAACATGGGGCTACAATGCAACTCAATGTTTGGTTGCAACAAGTGGCTGGGTTGTGGTGCATTATGTTTAATTGCAATGCAACACAATGTTAGTTAAGTTTAGCTAATGCTTTTTACTTTATAATAATAATAAATAAATAATTTTTTATATTATTATTCAATAATATTATAGTATATTTTAATTTTTATGATTTAAAATATAACTAAGTTATGTATTATTTAATTATATTATAATAATTAACTTATAAAAATTTATTATTATTTGACAATTTAATATAGCTAATAATAAATATTTAAATAAGAATAAAGTGAATAATATTAATTTAGAATTAACAGTAATATAAATAATGATATCAAAATATTACTTAGATTATTTAGCACGATTTTTTTTTAGTAAATATATTACAACAGTTGTATCACTTTATTATTTTATGATTATCTTGTGATATGTATAAATTTTTATTCTATCATCTTAAAAAGAGTTTTAAGCTAATCTCGTAGATTTTAACAATTTATTCATATTGTGATATTATTTAGAGGTTATTTGATTAAATTATTTGTTTCAATCTTTATTTCATTATTCATAGGTTATATATTAGAAAATACTAAAAAAATAAATTTTATGATGCCAAAAATTTAAGGGAATAAGCTTCTATCTTTATGAAGAATTATGATTTTTTTAACATTTATACTAAAAATAATGTTAAATTTCTACAATATAAAACTTCTATATCTAATATTTTTGTAAGTACTAATAAATATTATTTTTAAATATACAATTTAAATTGATCACAAAAAAATAATACAATACAATGCACACCAAATATAGTCACTATTAAAAAAATAACTTTTACTGACACTTGTTTTATGACACTTTTCTAAAAAGTATCAGCACTTTTCTAAAAAGTATTAGTAGTTACATATATTTGGGCCATTTTCCGTGTTTAACAAACAAGTGTCACAAAATACTAATTCTGTGGTGTTTGTAGATTAAACATAAGAGATCGTCAACACTAAGGTATCATAAACAACAAAAAAAATTTATTTTTGTTTTAGTTGCGACTCGAGCCTAGGACTTCAAAACTAAAGTGCTTTATGTTCAACCAACAAACCACTAGGCCAAATTCATAAATTAGTTTGTGTTGAACATGTTCAAATTATCAAATTACATTAATATAGAAAACAACAATATAAAGCAAAAGCCAAAAACCCTAAAATCAACATAAACATAAAATTCCCTAACTCCTAATTCTATGACCAGGCGCCTCATCTCTCTGGCGATATCCTTCTTCTTCTTCATACCTCTAAAAATTCTCTTCTTCGAGCCCTAAAATTCAAGGGTCGATGCCATAAGAAATCGTAACACCATTGCTCAAATTCTAAGACCCATACAATACGAAACCCCAACGATCTACATCATGCAAAACATCCACCATGCCGTTATGCCACAAGCTCATAAGACCAGCTTTAGATCTCCACATTTTGCTCACTCTACTCGAGTGCACACCGCCTCTCTCACTTCGACTTCTCGGGATTTCTTGTTAGCTGAAGTTTTATTTTCTTTCGCTAATTCGATCTTCGACTGCTGTAAATTCACCAAATAAAAGGGATTATAGTTAGATTGGTTCACTTAAACTCCATTACGATGGACAAATCATGTACGAGGTCCAGACGCTATCGTTAAAGGTCAAATTGTTATTTTAGCCTCAATTGAGATCTTAATTTTGTTTATCAAATTGGAAAATTAATGCTTTGAATTGTATTGTGTTAATCTCTTTGGATTCACTTAACTGAATTATTACGTAAACTAAATTAAAGGTCAGATCATCATTTTTTAGTTAAATCTGTAGTTTTATTTATTAATTTTTGGGTGGTAGTCTGCCGATGTGTTAACTTTATACTTGCATGAAGGTAAACAAAGTTATAGTGGCTAGGACTCACAGCACATGTAATGAATCATTGTAAATTGATTCTTAAGTTTCCTAAAGGCACTAACACTAGGTAAAGGTTTTTCATGTTTAGATAATTTCGTTCTAAATGGATTAACATACCCTAGTGTAGTTAATTCCTATGTGACTTATTGACACGAAGGGACACTTTAATTTGAAGTGAACTAATTAAGCAAGCTTTTTTTTTTCATTTAGGTTAATATGATCAAGTTGAGGTTATCATCTATTTATGAATATCATTTCTTCCAAACGATTATTTCCTTATTCCTCTAATGTGTTCAGTTGGTTACTACTTCTTTCACAATGAATTATAAAAGATTGCTTTGAAAGCAAAGACTTTGGTGGTGTGATTGTTGTCAATATTAGGAAAATCGATTATGCTTTTGTGAAACTTGTGGAGCTTTGATTACAGCTTCTGTTGTTTCTTTTATCGTGTAAGAACTATGATCATGCAATCTCATCTTTTCAAACTCTTTCCATTTGCTATTGTACCATTGAGGCTTACACAAGGGTATAGAAGCCACTTGACACAGCTTAAAAACTTTTAAAATAGTGGAGAAGTTTAACTTTTTGTTTTATAATAACATAATTTTCATTTGCTCTCATCAGAGGTGAGAAACTTTGCAGATGATGCTTCAATGGCTTCAAGTTTCATTATGAAACTATTTCATTTCAATTATTTATTTTCTTTACATTATGTCATTGCAGGCTGCTGGTCTAATAAATAAAAAATGAGAAATTCCCTTCTTATAGTGTTCGGAACTCAAAGACATATTATTATTTACATGTTGGAAGCTAAAAAGTATGTGATGTTGGAATAGTATTTCCTTTTAGGCGCACGATAAATGTGGAAGTAGTAAATTCAAGCATCATAATCATGCCCAAAAGCAGAGCAGGATAAAGTACTAGGGTGGTCCTGTTGCTCTACGTGATGTCCTTGTTCTTCGTCTCTTTAGATCCATGTAAGTGATCTCTCCTTGGTCTTTATTGTTTTGTTACCTTGAGAACATAACTACTCTTGCAATGATCTGTAAGATAATAGGAAAATGTTTGTTCAGTTATTTATTTTCTTTACATTATGTCATTGCAGTCACTTCTTGGTCTAATAAATTAAAAATGAGAAATTCCTTCTTTCTTCAGTGCTTTCCTAGCTTTATTAGTTTGGCAACGATACTTTCCATTAGTTTTAAAATCTTGTTCAAAAATTGTAATGAGAAACAAGATGAGCTTTGTGTGGAATGTAAAAGTTTTGATGTTGATGTAACTGCAAACGACTAGCCTAAGTGCAAAAGTCAAACTCTCAATCTAAATCTCGTGGTCCTGCTAATATGCGTACAAGTCTCATTGTCCCACAACCCTTTGCTCGCAATCGAAAAGTGTGCTTTAGGCACAACTAGACATGGTGGGGAAATCAGTAGGTGATAGCAATAATGCACAATCCTCTATGCCAAAGAAGACTTCACAGTTACTTAAATCCTCAATTAGATAAATTATGAATGCCACTATTCTTTATTATTAAGTTGAAGGATCAATGAACTTAACGAGAAACTTGACACTAATCGCAAGCAATATAATTAGTGGTCTCAAGAGGCAAAAGAATTTTAACTATTTGTAAGGAGTTAGGAAACTTTACCTAACAAATAGATAACAGATTTAACCAATGGAGTTTGTACCTTATAATTTTGCCTAAAAATAGTTTTTCTTACATTAAAGTGTAGGTTTCCTTAGATCTGTTCAATAAAAATTTAAAAAAATCTTAACCACTTTACTATATTTTCATTTTCTCTTTACCCACTATGTGCCTTCTTGATTCAGTTTGTAAGCTTGATTTAATTGGAACTGCTCTACATCATAGCCTTTGTTTTGTTTTGCTTCCTTGTGCACCTTAGGAAATCCGAGCTCATAGATCTATAATCTTGCTATCCAATTTGCTTTACCTTCAAAAAGAATATCTTGCTAAATGAATAAGCAATTAGTATGGTGCGTGAAGTCTGATGTGAATTCAAAATCATCGTGATCTTGTTCATAATGATCAATGTTGTACTAATTATAGATTTTAAGTTGTTGCTAGTCTTTGATATTCTGCAATTTCTTTTGGCCAAACTCACCTGAATCAAGGAAGCTATCGTAACTTGATAAGAAGAAAGATTTTTCTTGAAGAACATAGTTGGTCTATTGCTTCCTCATATCTTTTGTTTCTTATTTCGGTGTGCTTTTAACCATTGTTGGCTTTGATATACATAGAATGGCGGCATCTATACAGAAGGTAATTATTGGAATGGCTCCAAATTTTGGATGCTCGAACGTGCTAGGAAATAGGAGGACGTTTTTCATTTATCAAATAATTAAATATAAAGTTTATTTTCAAATGTGTTATCTAATTAATGTTTTTGTATCTTGTTGTCATTTCCATCTTTTAGTTTTGCACTAAATAAAAGCAAAAACACAAAGCTTTGGAGGAATAGAGAAGCAACTTTGAAGGTGCATTTTCTTAAGTATCTTTGATGTACTTGTGTGTGCAAGCATCGTTATATCTTATTACAAACATCTGAAGATGTTTTATGAAATAGTGATATTTATAAATATATTACAAACAATTATCTTAAAGGAAAATTAGAGAACAAGAATATTGTAGCTCATTTGATTAGAATGAGTTGATATGTTCATAGCTTATGAATGTTTTTACTTTCGAGCAAAATATGTTTATTTCTATTAACTTTTGTCTCTCTATTGCTTGTTAATTTATTTTGCAACTGTTGGAATTTGGCAACCAACTTCTTTTCCTTTTTCTTTTTCTTTTTTTTTGCAGATATGATTAATATGTTTAAAGTGTTTCTTCTTCAACTTATATCCCTAACCCATCAAATTCATCGAATGAAGAAGCTGTCCGTGAATGAAGAAGTTGTCGTGATAATGCATTATCGCAGTACTTATGTTCATGGAGTGAAAAATAATAATCCTTCTAAATTTAGCTTTTAGATTTGGTAAATTTAGCCCTTAAATTCAGCTATGAGTAGAAGGAATTTGATTGGAAAATAGTAGTTTTAAAGTATTTGAGATTATTCAATTCTAAGAATAAGATGTTTTGTAATAAGACGTCTTGTGTATTGAAGTATTTGGATTGTGTAATATATATTAATAGTATTTAAATGTTATGAAAGGTTTTGCAATATAGATTGATTTTTGTCATTATTTCTCACTGCCTTTTAATTTTATCAACAAATCAATGGGCAACATGTCATTTTATATAATTATTTTTAAAAAAAAAAATAAAATATTGATACTTTTGTAACAGTAATCACAAATGCTAATATAGTATTGTAATATTATGATATTATGGTGTTATGATTTTAATAATACTATAGTAATAGTAATCACTGACACCACTTACAAGTGTCATGATTTTTCTCGATTGTCGACATCGACACAATTAATAAGTGTCACTAAAGTAATTACTGACACTATTCTATTGTCATTAAAGACCATTTTTTAGTAGTGAGTATAATTAAAAATTAATATAGTACAATGTAGCACCAAATGTTGTACAATATTACTATAATACAGTCTAAGCTAATACAACACAACATAATACAATACAATGTATCATACATACCGTTGGAATATGTCACTCATGAAAGGTAGTTATTTATCACATCAACACTAAATTGATTGTTATAGATCCTTTGACAAAAGGTCACTTAAATTGTACAAGGAGCTTGTAGAACACATGAGAGTCACTTTTATTTTGTGAATTTTATGTAATTAAGATACCATGTCTATGTAGCAATTTATTCACTTGACTCCAATTTTTTTAATTGGCATCATATATAGTTTGTATACATATGGTTTACTGAGAATGAAAATATTTATAAATATTGAATTAAAAATGGAGGACCTAGAATGAGCATTTGGAAGCTTATTCATATGGTACATGCCACATGAAGTACTCACCTATAAGACAAGACTAGCTTGTAATGCATGGAAGGGCAATACTTGCTTTTAAGGGACTTGCCCGAAAGAAAAAAAAATTGAATTGTAATTCTCATATTGATAAAATTATCAATACAAAAATGATACATTTATATAACTCTTGGTTGATATGAATTATTAAAAATTCCTATGATTATGCCTTTTAATACTGTATTTAAAATATTTTCCCATATGTGTTTTACAAAGATTTGGTAAACTAAGTGACTGTGAAAGCTTTATAAACGTTGACAATTATATTTTCAAAAGCTTTCCTAGTCTCATTTGCAGCCATTTATTCCTTGTGACTCAAGTTGCTCTTGGTTTTGCAATTGGTGCACATGATTTGCTTGCTGTAATTTATTTGATCCTTGTGACCATTTCTCTTCATTTTGTAATTGTTGTACATGATTTTCTTGCTATAATATAGGCTAATGGTTATCATCCTCCCAAATTGCTAAATGGTATGGAATGAACTCTCACTTGTTTCGTTGAAAGATGAATTGATTTTTTTGACAATAGCTTTGTTAATACATCAATAATTTGATTCTTTGAGCTGACAAATCGAGTTGTTAACCTACCCTGCAACGACTTTTTTCATGAATAAAATGATAATCCAATTCTATATGTCTTGTCTACGCATGAAAAACTAGATTTTTTAATAGATGAAGAGCACTTTTGATTGTCACATAATAGTCGAGGAGGCTTGAGTAATAGAATTGCCAATATATTTGAAAATAAAGGTTAGCCATGTGATCTTTGCGGCTCCAACTATAAGAGCTCGATATTCTACCTCTACACTTAAACAAGAAACTATGGGTTACTTTTTGGATGTCCATGATACGCAATTGGTACTTCTTATAAATACAATAGGCAATAGTGCTTCTTATAGATTTAGTGCATCGTGCCTAATCTACATCATAAAATCCAAATAAAGTTAGTGAACTTTAATATAAATATTCAGGACCATGATTTATAGTCCTTTTAGGGTAACACAATATGCATTTGACAAATTCAGGACTCCTTCAATTGGTACCTGAAAGCATTAGCACACTTTATTGACAGCATGGACAATATCTGACCTTCTAAAGGTTTATTGTAACGCTCTAACCAAACTTCTATAAGCCATAAGATCTACAAGCTCTGAGTCATTATGTTGTGCTTATGTTTGAACAGCCATTAGTGTAGGCATATAAGAGCAATCAAGCCTTTGTGCTCGCTATAGTAGATTTTTTGTCTACTTAGTTTGGGAAATGCATGCTCCATCATGAAACGGCTGAATTTTAAATCCAAGGAAGAACTGAAGTTGTCCTAGATCCTTTAATAAGATGTTCTATAATAGAGCCATTATTTCCTATAATAATAATGTCATCACCGTACACGAGCATTAGAGTTACAGAATTATGTTCATGCAAAATAAAAAGTGAAGGGTTAGCCTTACTACACTTGAAGTTGAGTTTAAAAAGATATCGTGATAGCCTTTCAAACCAACCATGTACGTTTGTTTTAGGCTATATAGAAAACCATTTAATTTACACATAATTTGAAAATTTTATATCTACTGCTAAAATTCAAGAGTATTGAAAAGGATTAAAAGTTTTATTGACTGCACTTCTTAAGGAACAAGATCGGGTATTTATAGATGAGTAGAGGAATTATATATAGAAGAAACATTTTACAGAAATTATGGATTAATTCTAAACTTAGTTGTTGACTAGCCGTTGGCTAAGTTATGAAGAGAATCTAGACTTGAATAATAGTTGGCCATGTGAGATGATTGTTGCAAGCCTTTGGCAATAGCAATACAAATTGCAATATTTGTTTCCAATGGTTTACTACTTGCCTTGTTAATATGAGATTTAGTTGGTGTGCTGATTTTTTCCATGTTGTTACGTGACTTATATGGCTGCATGTAGTTCATGTGTTGTGACTGTCAATTCCACACTTGGTGGACAATGTATCTTAACATCTACAAAGCTAGAGGATTGTTCCATATATATTGTTTCCCGAGATTTTGATGGAGAAAGGCATTTTTCACGTCAAACTGTCTCATCACCCATTCTAAAGTAATGGCAAAGAGAAAGAATGACCCATATAGTTGTTGTAGAAACTACCAAACAAAATATTTCTTCAAAATCACGTCTTAGTATTTGTGCATATACTTGTGCTACTTAACCTCACTTTATAGCGATCAATTGTGCCATGTTTATTAAACTTGGCACAAAACAACCATTTTGATCCTACGATATTTGCACTTTTTGGTCTTTCAACAAGATTCTATGTTTTGTCTTTCTAAAGGGCTTCAATTTCATCTTCCATAGATGATTTCTAGTGGGTAATTTTTAAAGCATATTTTCATGTTTTTGGTTTGGTTTTCATGCTGAGTGCCATTTGATCAACAACATTTGGATTGTTACAAAGCCTATTTCTGGTAATCATATGATGAGGAACTATTGCCGTCGATTCTATACTTTCGTGGTTGCCTCTGTTGGTTCGCCTGTAGGTATTCAAAGGTCCACAAATATATTTATTCCATCAAGATTGCTTGCTGTTGTTTTCTCAGTACGAACAATATGTTGAAAAGTCAAAGCTTTTTGGTAAGTTTTTTCAAATTGGTTGAAAAAGAAAAGTGAGCCACATATATTACTTTTGTTTTTCAAAGTCAGCACCAAATTGCAAGCTGTAGATTATATGACTTTTGACAATCCTTCACCAAATGAAGAAAAATGAAAAAAGGTTAGCAAAATTGTCAAATTAACAGATAGGAGAATTGACAAATTGCAAAGCGGATGGTGCAATAGTGCAACATTTTTTGCTATAAATAGAGATGCATTCTTCATTTGTAAAGCATCCCAAAAATTTGTTAAGCTTATAAGTTTCTAAACTCTTGAGAGTTCTGAGAGTGTGAGCAATTGGAGAGTGTGTGTGAGAGTACTGGGTGTATTTGAGTTCTGCGAAAGTGAGATTTCTTTACTCAAATTTGTACTCAAATAATTGTTAATAATACAATTATTTGTCTCTTGCTCCCGTGGATGTAGGTTTAATTACCGAACCACATAAATTTTATGTCCTTTATTTTTCTGTAATTATTTGGTGCACTTAATTCTCGTATTCCGCGCACAACAAGTGGTATCGAACCCGATTCGTACTGGGGGATACGGCACTGTTCACATATACGATACTATTCCCAGTATACAAGATCAAGTTCACATACTGATGATCGTTCACGAATACGATGGAGACGACCATTTGTACTTGGAAGACAGTCTATTGTAAGTAGTGTGTATTTTTGCATGTCTAGGAAAGTTCTCACAACAAGGCGATAAGAGTCTAAAGATTCTGTTTTTAATTGGGACCGAGTTCCCGTCCGTCTCTTAGAGCTTTTTTGGTACATTTATTCACACAAAATTAATATCATAAAGACTGCTTTTTCAAGTGGAAATAGTTCTTTGAGAAAATAGTCGAAGGTGAAACTTTCGGTGGGGGAGATCTACCAAGACTATTTCATGAGACACTTTAGGTGGGAGCCGAGATTTGTCAAATCACTATTCAAAGACCACAGTTATAGGAGGCCAGAAGATCGATGTTGAAAAGTTTGATGGGAAAATCAACTTCGGCATGTAGAGGCGCGAAGTTATGGATGCCCTTATTTAACTCGATCTCGATGTTGTTTTGAAAAATAAAAGACACTTGTATGATGAAGAAATTTGGGATCGTATGAACAAAAAAGTTTGTGGTCAGATTAGATCTTGTTTGACCAAGGGCGTGAAATACTTGGTGAAAGATGATGAGTGTGCGATAACTTTGTGGCGTACATTGGAGGAGAAGTACTTGCTGTAAAGTCCTGAAAATCGCCTTCATGCAATGAGCCAAATATATGGCTTTCGAATGAAGCTTAAGATGTCAATGCACGATTATGTCTTAAGATTTGAAAAGCTACTTGCTGATTTGAAAAATGTTGATGAAGATATTAAGGATGAAGTCAAGGCTATCATTCTATTACACTCACTGCCAGAGGAATATTGCCATTTTGTGATTACCTTGATATATGAGAAGAGTGTGATCGTAGCCATTTTGTGACTACCTTGATATATGGAAAGAGTGTGATCGTCTTCAAAGATGTTTGCACAAAGATTGACTAACTTGGAGATTCGGAATAATGATAAAAAGTCCGAACGAGCATCATCCAAGCTTTGGTGAGTAGAGATTGGGCGATGGAGAAAAGAAGAAGCATGGTAGGAAGAATTCTCGATCCAAATCAAGAAGCGTAAATATAGCTCGAGATGACTGTGCCTTTTGTCATGAAAAGGGCTATTAGAGGAAAGATTGTTAGAAGGCTCAAAAGAGAGATGAGAAGAAACCAAGAGCGATAAACATGGCACGTAAAGATAAAGACTCGATTATTCACTAAATATTACTCTTACAAAGATACGTGGCTAGTTCAAGCGAGTGGATACTTGATAATCGGAGCAATCTACCATTTGTGTACTATTAAGGAATGGTTTACTGATTTTCGTGAATCAAATCTGTGCAGATTGTAATGGGAATGATCAACCTTGTCGGACAATGGGGATAAGAACAATTCGCTCAAAATGTTTGATGGAATGGTCGAAAACTAAAATAGGTTAAATGTGTTCCAACTTTAAAGAAAAATCTAATTTTGTGAGTGCTCTGAAGTTAAAGGCTACAAGATTACCATTGAAGATGGCACACTCAAGTTTACATGGGGCTATGGTGATTCTCACCCAAGGAGTTCGGCCACAATCTGTACTATTTGAAGGAGGTACAACTGATGAAGGAAATTTTGTTGAGGCACACAAAGTGACACCACCAAGCTATGACATGTACGACCGAGACATCTTTGGAGAAAAGTCTTTGCAAACTCTGATGAAGCACAGACTCTTAAAAGGTACCAAAAACCTGTAAATTAAAGTTTTGTGAGCATTGTGTAGTAGGCAAGAAAACAAGGGTCAAGTTTGGTACGGCTAATCACGATACTCGTGAGATCCTTGAATATGTTCACAGTGATGTATGTGGACCAACCAAGACTGCATCAATTGGTGGAAGCCATTATTTTGTTACATTTGTTGATGACTTCTCTAGACGTGTGTAGGTGTACACCATGCGAGCAAAGGATGAGGTTCTAGAGATTTTTGTGAAATTGAAGAAACTGGTGGAGACTCAAACTAGTAAAAAAATTAAAGTATTACGTTCGACAATGGGGTGAATATAATTGTGATCCATTCTTGCAAGTATACTTGAGTGAGGGCATAAAAAGTAATTTCACAGTAAGACATACTCCGCAATGCAGAATGCATGGTGAGCGTATGAATCATACTTTGTTGGAGAAGGTATTTATGTATGTTATCTAATGCTAGTTTAGATAAAAAGTTTTAGGCTGAGGTTATGAGCTACACAAGTCACTTAATAAACTAGTTGTCTTTTGCTGCAGTTGGAGTTAAAACTCTTATGGAAATGTGGTCTGGAAAGCATGAACAAGACTATGACTCATTTCGTATATTTGGGTGTCCAACTTATTATCATGTCAAAGATGATAAACTGGATCCTCGTGCTAGAAAAGTTATCTTTGTGGGATTCAAAGGTGGAGTAAAAGGCTTCAAGCTTTAAGATCTCGAAGATAAAAAGATTGTGTGTAGTAGAGATGTCACGTTTGATGAAACTTCAAGTTCTCAGTAGGTGGAGAACAAGACCACAGAGGTATTGCAGTGGGTGGAGTTTGATGCAATTCCATATGTACTAGTTAGTTCTACATCAGAGAAGGACTCAACTATGGAGGTGACACATAGAGTTGAAGAAGAGGTTGTTTCTTCTGATGTCCCACAAAATGAAGAAACAATTGATGATGTAGATAATGATGATTTTATAGCAACAAGGAGGCCAAGAAGAAAGACAAAAAATCTCGGATGGCTTACTAAAGACATGGTGGTAGCCTATGAACTTTCAGCGATTGATGATGACATCCCTAACACTTTCAATGAAGCATTACACAGTAGTGAAAGTGATAAATGGAAGTTAGCCATGGAAGAAGAGATGAAATCTCTACATCAAAACCAGACTTGGGAACTTGTAAAATTACCAAAGGGAAAAAAGGCTATTGGTAATAAGTGGGTCTACACCAAGAAGTAAAGATCTCTGAATCAATCAACTCCTCGATACAAGGCAAGGCTCGTGGCAAAAGGTTTTGCTCAAAAGGAAGGTATTGACTACAATGAAGTTTTCTCTCCAGTCGTAAAACATACTTCCATTCGTATCCTACTTACCTTAGTGGCAGAATATGAGTTAGAGTTGGTTCAATTGGATATTAAGATGGCGTTCTTACATGGAGATTTGGAGGAGGAAATCTATATGACTCAGCCGTGTGGTTTCAAAGTTGCTGGAAAGGAGAATCATGTGTGTAGGTTGATTAAATCTTTGTACGAACTGAAGCAATCGCCAAGGCAGTGGTACAAAAGATTTGATCAATTTATACAAGGGCAGAAATTCACCAGAAGTGAACACTATCATTGTGTTTACTTTAAAAGACTACTAGATGGAGCTTTCATCTATTTGTTACTCTATATTGATGATATGCTTACAGCTTCGAAAAATAGAGATGAGATCGAGAGATTGAAGAAACAAATGGCTTCTGAGCTCGAGATGAAAGACTTGGGTGATGCACAGAGAATACTTGGGATGGAGATTTGTAAAGACAAGAAGAATAAGAGTGTATGGTTGACTCAAAAGTTTTATTTGAAGAAAGTGCTAGAAAGATTCGGTATGGATGACAAAACTAAACCGTTATATACACCTCTAGCTCTTCATTTTAAATTAAGCTCTTCTTCATGTCCTACATCTCAAGACGAGCGCGATTACATGGTTCGTGTTCCATATGCTAGTGTTGTAGGTAGTTTGATGTATGCTATGATATGTACGAGGCCCAATATATCTCAAGCAGTGAGCATGGTTAGTCGATACATGCACAATCCGAGTAAAGACCATAGGCTTACGGCGAAGTGGATTCTCCGATATCTGTATGGGATAGTTGATGTTGAGTTATTGTTCAATAAGGATTGTGGTCAACAATGTGTAGGGTACTGTGATTCTGATTTCACCGGAGATTTAGATAAGCGAAGATCAACAATGGGCTATGTATTCACATTGGGTGGAGGTCCGATTCTACAATCGACAATTGCTCTGTCCCACTACTAAGCGAGTATATGGCAACAACCGAAGTCATAAAGAAGCTATTTGGTTGAAAGGCTTGTTAGGTGATTTGGGAGTAATCCAGAGAACATTGCGATCTTCTGTGATAATCAAAGTGCGATATTCCTTGCAAAGAATCAAACATATCACGCCCGGGACAAAGTACATAAATGTGAAATATCATTATGTGAGGGAGTTTATCGAGTGCGGTGTTGTGTTGATGAAGAAGATCGATACCAAAGATAATCCATTAGATATGTTGACGAAGGTAGTTTCTGGAGTTAAGTTTCAACATTGCTTGAAACTAATTCAAATCTTTTGATTATGTTAAGCTATGTCCTTAAGGAATTTTGAACTACGATTGGTTTAATCCTAAATTTTGGGTACGTAGGCAGTCATAGAGATGCAGCCACTTTGGGGATGATGATTGGTTGGTAGTCGGCTCAGATTTGGATAAATTTTCGCCAAAGTAGAGAACTGTTGAAAAGTCAAAGCTTTTTGGTAAGTTTTTTCAAATTGGTTGAAAAAGAAAAGTGAGCCACATATATTACTTTTGTTTTTCAAATTTGGCACCAAATGGCAAGTCAGTACATTATATGACTTTTCACAATCCTTCACCAAATGAAGAAAAATGAAAAAGGTTAGTAAAATTTGTCAAATTGACAGATAAGAGAATTGATAAATTGTAAAACATATGGTGCAATAGTGCAACGTTTTTTGCTATAAATAGAGATGCATTCTTCATTTATAAAGCATCCTAAAAATTTGTTAAACTTATAAGTTTATAAGCTTTGGAGACTTCTGAGAGTGTGAGCAATTGGAGAGTGTGTGTGAGAGTCTTGGGTGTATTTAGATTCCTGGAAAGTGAGATTTTTTTACTCAAATTTGTACTCAAATAATTGTTAATAATACAATTATTTTTCTCTTGCTCCCGTGGATGTAGGTTTAATTACCGAACTGCGTAAATTTTGTGTCCTTTATTTTTCTGTAATTATTTGGTGCGCTTAATTCCGCATTCCGAGTACAACACAATAGAATTGGATTCATTTGTGGGTGCTTCTGAAAGTATTTGCGTTGGTATCTATCACAGCATCGAGTTTGAGCTATTCGAGTCCAATTGAATATTTGTTGTCTCTTCGATTGGATTTGAGCAAATTACATGTTTTGTAACATCTTTTATACTAGCAACATATTCGGTAGGCCTAGGAGGTATTTCAATGACATTAGAATTTTGATTTTTGTGGACAACAGCTTCACAACAATTTGTATTGTTATTTTTGTCTTTTGTTGTGGCGTTTGCATTGGTCCATGATTCGACTGGGAAAATACTCCATTCGGCTACTTACATAGGTTGCATTGAACAATTAGACACTTTAGATTCTTGATGGGAAAATGGTTTACATCAAAGACAAATGTCTTGAGATGTAAACTCTTTTGGTTGAGGGATCGAGGCATCTAAATCCTCTATGCATGGGACTATATCCCAAGAAAACACATGGATATGACTTTTTGAATATTTATTTTTGCCATGGTCTTTCAAATAAGGAAAACACCTACATTCATAGCTTTTCAAAATTTTGTAATCTAGATAATGGTAAAATATCTTATAATATGGTGTGTCTAACTTTAATGTAGAATAAGGTAGCCTATTTATAATGTAGACAGAAGTTAAAAATGCTTCAATCCAGTAACAAAGAGGCATGTTTGAATGAAATAATAATGTTGATCCAGTTTTAAGATATGCTGATGTTTTCTCTTGACTACACCATTTTGTTTGGGTGTTCCTAAACAAGAAATTTGGTATATAATGCTACATTATTCCGAGTGGTTTTTAAAAATCTTTGCGGTAAATTCACCACCTCCGTCATTTTAAAATTTTTTTTTTGTCAAATTGATTTTCTACTTCTTGTTGGAGCTTAATGAAGCAATTAAAAATTTAGACTTTCTTTTAAAATAAAAAAGCCTAGTATAGCGAGAAAAATCATTTATTAAAATTGCATAATAAAGAAATCTTTGCACAGAAGCAACGGGGCAAGGCCCCAAAGATCACAATGAAATTTGGTTAAAGAAAAATCTGAAATTTTATTTAAAAAATTGAATAAAAGTTTGCTATTTTTGCCTAATTGGCAGCTAGTATATGTATGTGTGTGTGTGTATATATCCAACTACTAATGTCTATATGACGTTTATTGTGAAGAGTTCTAATAGATTTAATCGAGGACGCCCATCCTTGATGGCAAATAGTAAAAGGTGCTTTGTAAGTTTGAATTGTTGGGAAAATGTGCTCTTTAAAAGCATATGTGTTTATTTAATTGTAATAAATAATTTTTCTGATTAATAAAATAAATGAGGTATTTTATTCAAGTATCTTAATTGCACCGATATTTTGAGTAAAGTCCATTTGATCATATTATATGTATTTATGTGATCACCATGTGGATTCACAGAAGACATAAATACAAGTTATCTTATGATTAAATAAATTATGTTCGCAGTTGATAAATAAAGTTGGACACTTTATTTAGGTATAGACTATAATAAATTCATTGAATGGTTTGTCTTAATCATGTATGAATTTATTGATGTAGTACGACTACATTGAACAGGATCACATATGAGATTTAATTAACCTTGAAATGACTGTCAGACTTATTAAATCTCATTGGCATTGGTTTTACTGTAATCTTAATCTTGAGTTAGTTATTATTTCATGATTGTAATTGTTATTCCATTTGAGTTACCAATGGGCACGACACACACTTGTGATCAAGATTACCCGGTATCTTGGTGGAGGCAATTATGAGTATTGGAGTTATAGATTAACAATATAGAATTTGTACGACACATCTCTTGATGGGTTTTCGACTTGATCATAGAATTCTCTCAGGCGAGTGTGTCAACATATTTAGTATGTTGAAAATGATCATTAGAGAAAACCAAGAAATATCAAGGAACAAGATGTAATTAAATCGATTGACAGTTGAGATATCGATTTAATTAACGATGTGGTATAAAGGATTATGCGCAAAGAAAGAAATCAATGTGGCTTGGGCGAATTATTATTCGAGCATACAATTATGGAGGTCGGGCCCAATCTTATAGTGGAGTAGAATTAGAATTAAATAATTATATTTGTTTAATTACAAATTTAATTATTGTAGCCACTATTGTATGTTCCCAAATGATCCCCTGGTTAGCTCATTTAATTGACAACACCATCACCGGACCCAAAAGTAAGAAAACCGGGGTATTAGGTGAAAATCATAATTATAATATTTGTTAAAGCCAGTATGTTATATTCAAGTGTAAAAGGGGGCTTGATATTTTACAAGGTGGTCCCTAGTTAGTTACATATTCACTCCACTTTTACGTAAGTTGGAGAGATAGTATTTAATTTAAATATTTAAATATTTAAATTAAAAGAGAATCATAATCCTAACATATTGTGGATTTTTCATAAGATATTATAAAAGGGGTACTTTTCTCCCAAATAGAAAAAGAAGAGGATTCCAGGGTTTTTTGAGAAAAACACAGAAGACATCTAAGAGACGCCAGTTGCAATTGGGAGTGGTGAAACAGACGCCCACACGTCCAAAGTGTTGATCGATCTTGAGTCATAACCTGAAGATCTTGAGTCATAGCCCGGAAGATTGTTTGAGACGGATCTACAACTCTCAATCGCTCGCCTTCTCAAATCATCAAAGGTGAATTTCTAGATTACTTAATTTTATATTTGTATGAGATCGGTCCAAAAAAGTTTTAATTGAAAAATTGAAAACCTAATTTTCTTCATCATGAATAGCATTTAATGCTTGGTGCTGCACTTCATCTAATGCATATAAGTCTGATTTCTTACTCCTTTATGTCCCTGCTGATACTTATCAAAAAAATTGTTAGAAGTAAATTCAATAGTACAACGATTATCATGTGTGAGTTGGCTTATAGATAAAAGATTTTTCTTCAATTGAGGCATCATTAAAACATTGATTAATAGTAATTTACCAATACTTATATTCAATTTTGTTCAGCCAATATGGGAAATTTCTAAATTATCCCTATGACAAACAAATATTGAATTATATATTTCTAACGTAAGTTTTGAGTTTTTATTTTACC
>CM059832.1:16200710-16602584 GCA_030444775.1 Atalantia buxifolia
TATGTCCACGTACTCGACAATAGTCGTGTATTTGTAAAGTTATCAGACTATTGTCTTGTATACTAATTGTACTTTACTACAACTTATTAAGAGATGAACAATTGATATTTCAGTGATGGATGATGTACGTATGCTGTTTTAAACATACTCGACTACAGTCGTGTATCTATGAAATCCCGACTGTAGTCGTGTATCTATGTAATTACCCAACTGAAGTCATGTATGTATGAAAATACTCGACTATAGTTGTGTATTTATGAACATACCAACTGTAATCGTGTATTTAGACTAAGCATCTCTTGAATTATATGATCATCTTGTTATATCACATAAATTGTACAAAACTATTTTGTTGTCTTTGAATATTACACTTAACAAAAAATAATGTAACACCACGAGTTAGAAATACCTGACTATAATCTTGTGTCTATGAAAATACTTGACTATAGTCGTGTACCTATAAAAATACTTGACTATAGTCGTGTACCTATAAAAATACCTCACTGTATTTATGTATTTTAACTGCTCATTCCTTCAATATATATGAATACCCTGTTATATAACAGACATTGTACAAAACTATCTTCTTTTTCAATAATATATTTAACAAAAAAAAATGAATACTAATGTAAAATCATCTTTAATGATATCAAATGTCAACAACATCCCCATTGCAACTATTACATCTTATGATAACTAATCCAAAAAATGGCAAAATCATAACAATGAAGTTTTTAAGGGTATGACATTACGTAGTTGGTTTCGACAACCTGTGTCCAAATAATTTGACAGCCAATGTTTTTCGAAATTGTGTAACATCATCCTGTTGACAATATCTGTTGAGCCATGGGCTAACACCTCCAAGTACTACAACAAAAATGATTCACAATCACCAGTTATAAAATTCATATACATCAATAATAAAATCACCATTCTTATATATATATATGATGTACTCAATTGCATACCTTGATTTTATTGCGATATATTACGTACTCACAAGGATGATCTTTATTTGTGTCTTCCACTGCATCTAGTGATAATCGATTAGAAATCTTTGCTTTGAAGTATTCAGATTCCTTGATTTTCAGTTTCATCTGCATAAACATAAAATATTTTAATTATAATATAAAACGACTGAAAAGTTGCATAATAATATATTCTAAACTAATCAAAAAAATTACATAACACATCAGTCGAGTAAAGTATTCATTACACGACTACAGTCGAGTAAAACATTCATTACACGACTACAGCCAAGTAAAGTATTCATTACATGATTACAGCTAAGTAAAGCATTCATTGCACGACTACAACAAACATCAAATATGTTTTGACTTCTATATCTCCTTGAATTTAAATCCTTTCATGATAAAACATAATGCTTACAACATAAAACTAAATAAAAGCTAAATATGTTTTGTGATTATATAATAAGTAAAAGATTCAACATATGTATAATGATTTCAAGAAAAAGAATCTCTATAACATCTGCTTCATTGCATAGTACAAAGAAAATGCAACTTTTACCTTAGAAAATAAATAATGCCTTTAATGCACTGAATTTAATAATACAGAGAGTATATTTAATTATATGTTTAGTGAATGTTGAATCTTTTTTCCTATCGTAACGTAATGTTAATTCATTATTATGCAAATCTTGTGTGTTCTTGCTAGGGGTGTTCAGAATCCAATCCAATATGTTCAATCCGTCTGATCCGTGAAAATCCGATCAGTATAAATCCGATCCGTGGATTGGATATGGATTGAAAATATAAAAATCCGCAGTCAATGGATTGGATATGGATTTACTTTTGTAAATCCGTAAAAATCCGTGAATCCGCAAAAAAAAAAAAATATATATATATTTAGTTAAAAAATTATTATAAATGTGATATTACATAGTTACATAAGTACTATAATATATCTTACTCATTACCCAATAATAATATAAAATAAAAAAATAATTAAATAATCAAATATACAAATATAACTTGTAAAAATTGGAAAACAAAATAGAAATAAAGTCACACGCACTAGCAAAAGCAAAGTAACATAACACCAAGTTACCAACAATTTGTAAAGTCACCCAAAAGTAAAGTAATATAACGACAAGTCACCAATAATTTGCAAACAAAAAACTCTAAGCTTCCCGGCTGTCACACGCACTAACAACTGGGGTTGGCAATGGTACGGGATGGGATGGGATTTATCAATCCCAATCCGGCCCCGTATATGCAAGTGGGATGAAAAAACGTCACACTCCTGTCCCTTTATTTTTTTTGGGATAAAAATATATCCCGATCTCGTCCCAAAAGAGATGGGATCCCGTATCCAATTGGAAACTTTTCTTTTCTTAGTCGGCAATGAGATAGGATGAGACGGAATTTTCTAATCCCACTCCCGTTTCGTATATGCAAATGGGATAAAAAAATGTCTCACTCCAGTCCCTAAATTTTTTTATGGGACAAAAATATGTCTCAATCCCATCCCATCGAGAAAAATTGTCATCCCTACTAGCAACACCTAATACTGGTTCGATACACTCTCGACACCAATTTGAAGGACGTCGGCTGCGCGATTCTAGCGAGAGCAAACTTTCTTCTTTCTCGAGTCCATTGAGCCACTTCACAATCACTAGTTCAAGCCAAACAATTGCACTATCACAACCTTCAAGATCGCCACCTGTACTTCTCTTGGTTCCCATTGTTGACGCTCCGTAATCACCACTTTTCGACAAGTGCAACCGCCTTAGTGAAGGATCAAACTGTGTTTGGTTTCAAAAACTTCATCATTTCAATTAATTGTTCTTTATTTGAACAATTAATTTCGGTGTTATATTAATGTATTATTGTAACTTTAGTTGAACGATTAATCTTAGTGTGTTATATTTGGAAACTTTAAATGTATTATTGTAGCTTTATTTGAATAATTAATCTCAATGTGCTATATTTTGAAACTTTGAATGTATTATTTTAGTTTTATTTAAACAATTAATTTGTTTAAACTTTATTCAATTTTAAATTTAATTAATAGTAAATTTATTTTTATATTAGATTTTTTTTATTTCATTAGTTCATGGATTGGGGAGAACTAAAAATTTTTAATTCAGAAACTGATATGCAAAATAGTGGATTGGATCTGGATTAAGTTAAATCCGCATCCGATCCGCAGACGTATGGATTAGATATGGATTGAGTCAAATCCGTATCCGATCCGCAGATATATGGATTGGATTTGGATTGAGTTTAATCAATCCGTGGATTAGATTGGATTGAAAAATTATAATCCGTAAAATTATGGATCGGATATGGATTGATGTCAAATCCGTAAAATCCGATCCGCGAACACCCCTAGTTCTTGCAAGTTCCTATGCAGTGTTATCACAGGCCATCAGCCATCCTTAGACCTGCTTCTAATGAATTAGTTGTTCCAGACACAGTTAAGTCTTCAGAACTCAACTAAAGGGCAGATGCAGAGAGACAATAACTCAATAGATGGATGAACAAGAAGCAAAGCTTGCACATGTAGATTAATTAATAATATAAAAGAAAAAGGAAGACAATTGCTCTTATCGGAACTCCCCAAAAGCTTTTGTGATAGCTCCAGGCTCAATCACACCTTTCAAATTTTACATACAAATTAAATAGATGATTAATAAAACTAATGATGGCACATAAATAGAACAGCTTGAATTAAATTGAAAGATGTGTTTCAATCAAGAAGTCTATTATATTCAGAATCAGCTTCACAAACACGACATTTACCAAAACAATTGCTCATTTATCCTATTGGTTTAATCAAATAAGTCATTGAATCACAAAGTAAATAGAGATAAGCAATCAAATAATTATTTAATACATGATTTCAGAATATTCAGTTTATAGTAGCAAGATTTATATGATCAGAACACATATCAAATTTTAACCAAAAAACCATCACATAAAACTACTCAACCAAGAAATCAAAGTAATTTGGCAACAATTCTTATTTCAACAGAGAATTTACAGAATGTTCGAGGCCATATGAATACACATGTGCTTAACTATAAAAGGTATTAAAGTAGATGCATGATAGAATTTTAGCAATTGGAAAAAAAAAAAGCAATTTGCTAAAGCATCACAACAATAAATAATCACACAAGTCATAATTGACTTCCCAATGAAAACAACTACCAAATAAACACCAAAGCACACTGTGAAATGAGTTTTGAAAAAAATTAAAGATAACAAGAAGTATACCTCGTTAACGGCAAGCATTTGACCATTGCTTTCCTTGACCATTCGCAATTTTATAAGAAAGTACCTGAAAACCAATCAAACATGAGAAACCAACAAATATTTCACGAAGCTCGACGAATCTCACTCCAATCATTCAATGAAGAAGATTGAATCCATAGAACATGAACAAAATCACTCACCAGAACTTCGACTTGGCTTGGATCTCATTTGTGGCTCACAACTTCATCTTGTAAATCTTAGGATGCTTATCGGACTCATTTGTGAGGGCTCTCCCAACAACTTGCTACTAGTGAAACTGCACAACAACCTCACTGGACTAGAGTCTATTATTTTTTTTCCTGTTTTGGTCGGATTTAGTTTGTATGAATTGGGAGAAATTGGGCGTTGTGGATGTTGTTCGTGAATGATAAATTGGTTCATGGGTGCTATGTCGTGAATGATTTTGGAAAATAAGGTTTTTAATTAGGGTAATTTAGTACTTGTACATAAAAAAAAATATATATGGAAAAATTTGAAGTAGGGGATGTATCTAGATAAATAACGTATTTTAAGAGTATAGCAGGAACAAAACCCCGCAAGAGTCTTGTCTTCTTTTAAACAATCATGCCACAAAACATGACTTGTCTCCGCTTCCGTTCTTTTCTGCAAACCCAATCTTTCTTCCTCACCTATCATCAACAACAACAATCACAACCAATTTGAGTACTCGATGCCGTTAATGCCGCCAAGTGCTCTAGCATAATACCATATCTATTACTCCACTAACTCAGCATCGCGGGTCCACAGCTATTGCGCAACATCACAACAAATTATCAGATCTGTTCTTTCCAAAAAAAAAAAAAAGAAGAGAACAAAAAATGGACCCAAACTTTTGCACTTAACCTTTTTTGCTTATTTTCTTTTTTCAGCATACTTCTCTCTTCTTTTCTTCTTTAAAAGAAAATGATTTAAGGACTCGCCTATCGTGCAACAGTGGTACTATGCCACTGTTTTTGTCTTTTCTGTGTAAAATATCATTGAGGCCCCTTTTATTTATTCTTATTTGAACTTTACTTCACAAATATTAAGTTCATTTCTTCCAAACCCGTGAATCCTTTAAGTATAGCAGGAACAAAACCCCGCAAGAGTCTTGTCTTCTTTTAAACAATCATGCCACAAAACATGACTTCACTCGGTGGTTGTGCAAACCCAATCTTTCTTCCTCACCTATCATCAACAACAACAATCACAACCACAGTACTCGAAAAAGATAGACTAACTCAAGCATCGCGGCGAATTGTGGGGAACAAACCCCAAGTGGTGGCATCACAAATTATCGAAACAAAAAAAAAAAAAAAAAAGAGAACAAAAAATGGACCCAAACTTTTGCACTTAACCTTTTTGCTTATTTTCGATTTTGCATACTTTTCTTTCTTTTCTTCTTTAAAAGAAAAGATTAAGGCGGCTTTCGCAACACTTTCCGACGATAAGGATGACATAGAAATGATTTCTTCCAAACCGGCACTTTTGATCACGCAAATCTTCCTCGGTGGTTGTACTGGTTGAAAAACCTTGGGGAACAAACCCCTAAGTGGTGGCATCACCGAAACCTGGAAACGAAAACGGCATCCGGGTGGGGTTCGGGGATGACATAGAAATGTCGGCATTGCACGATCTTCCCTTTTAACCACAAGGACGACATGGAGATGGCCTTCCCTTTTGCCACAAGGACAACATGGAGATGACCGGCATCGCATGAGTTTCCGATCGGTACCAACTTTAGCCGGTGGAGTAGCCGGAAATATAAACGGAATGAGGGTCGGGTTCGCCGGTATTGTGATAAAGATAGGGGGTATTTTGATACATGTGTAATATAGAATAATAATTTTTAAATAATAAATACTATAAGGGCTCTCACGAAAATTTTTATATGGATTCAGTAGAAATTAATTTAATATTTATGAGGAAAATGTAAATAAAAATGAGTTAAGTGGGCTGAGTGAAAATTTTTAAGGTGGTGGTACGGTACCACAGTGGTAACTTAGGTAGACCCATAATTTAAAGGGAGGAAAAATAATTATAAATCTATACAGATCTTTAGTATTTTTTTTTTGTAAAAATAATAAACAAATAACCAAAAAAAAAAAGGAAGAAGAAAAGAAGAGAGCATAAAGAAGAAAGCGAATTGGAGATAGCGAATTGGAGATGGAAGGATAAAGATAAGGATAAGGATGATGCGGAAGGATAAAGTGGAAAACTTCGTAATTTACTTTATCATTTGTTTTACGAAACAATATTTATACTGTTATCTATATATGACTTTTGAACGAATTTGGTATATTTATTTATATTGTAATATTCTTTTTAAAATTATTTCATTGAATTACATACATCGATCTCCATTTCAAAGGCTATATATTTAGGAAATGTTTAAAAAATAAATGTTATGCAGTCAATTTAAAATTTTTTAGTTTTATACATGTTTCTAAAAAATTATGATATTTTAGTTTTATACATGTTTCTAAAAAATTATGATATTTTTTATATTTATACTAAAAAAATTATATGAAAAATTTTAAAATTTAAGAATTCAATATTTTTTAAGCAGTAATAAATGTTGTTTTTTAAATATATAATTTACATTAATCACCAAAAATTAATATTGTGTAATGTAGTGTAATATTAAATACAATATAATTAAAAATTAATATACTATAATATAATATTAAATACCATATAATATTATAATAATCTAATAATAATATAATATATTAGATTAAAATAATATAATAAAATATAATGGACAAAATTATGTTCGGGTTGAATAAATTTATAGACAACAAGAATTTGTAACCAACCGTTAGATCTATAGTTGAAAAATTACATAAACTGAATAAAATGATTGAAAATAACTGTTGTACTGTACAACAGTTGTAATATAGGTAGACTCAAATATGATATAATACAATATAATTATAGTGTATCCACTAAATTGTAAAAATAATATAATATTGGTGCAACTGCCCATTCAATGTTATATAATGTTCACTGTTGAAAAGAAAGTTTGTGCGGTGGTGACAAGATTAAGAAATTCTTTTGTCTTTTGGTCCGACCTTGCAGGCTCTTTTTATAATATAGATCATAGATCTGTTAATTTCGCGGTGATGGCTCAGCAATACACAGTCCAAGTCGTTGATGAAAGCCATATTGCTCCGCCGCCGGGCTCAGTACCCCCAACAGTTATTCCTCTATCATTCTTGGATGTGTCATGGCTTTTCTGTTGCCCCATGGAACGCATCCTCTTCTATGAATTGCCTTTTCCAACTCTTCATCTCATGCAAAATATCATTCCCCATCTGAAGCACTCTCTCTCTCTCACTCTCCATCATTTCTTTCCCTTGGCAGGGAATCTTGCGTGCAACAGCAAGCCCTTTATTCAATTCAACGAAGGCGACTCCGTTCGGGTCACCGTCGCTGAATCCCATGCCGATTTTGGCCATCTTGTTGCTGACCATCCACGAGATAACAGAGCGTTTGAGCCTCTCGTCCCGAAATTGCCATTCCCATTCCCATTTCCTAGCGTTTCATCGGATAATAAGACTCCCGTTATGGCCATACAAGTCACTGTGTTTCCAGACTCGGGCATCTCGATCGGTGTCACATTTATCCACGTGGCAGCCGATGGAAGCAGTTTCAATCATTTCATGAAATCTTGGGCGTCCGTTCATAAGTCGGTAACAGTAAGTGAAAGCTCGCCTCCCCTTTCACTACCTTGTCATGATAGGAATGTGATCAAGGATCCAAACGGACTCTTATTGTCTATTTACTTGAAAGATTGGAGTAGTGTGCAGAATTCGGATGCCCCTGCACCGGCTATTGATGAAAACGTTCGGGTTGATAACGTACGGGTCACGTTGGTGCTGAGCCGTGACCAAATTGACAAACTGAAACAGAGAGTCTCGGCTCAAATCAGAAACGACGACGAATCACCGTCCCGTCTGTCAACGTTTGTCGTAACTTCAGCTTTGATGTGGGTTTATGTGATTGAGTTGCAAGAGAGTGAAAGTGAAATTACTGATGGTGACATGATTTACCATTTTGTCCCTGTAGCGGACTGCAGAGAGCGGTTTGAGTTTCCAATACCGGCGAGTTATTTTGGGAATTGCTTGGCGTTTCTTTTTATATCAGCTAAACGAAGTGAGCTGATGGGGAAAGATGGGGTTGTTTTTGCAGCCAAAGCTATTGGAGGAAAGATTGGTGAATTGGAGAAAGGAGCGTTAGTAGGGGCAGAGAAGTGGATGTCAAATTTGAACGAAGTGGTGAAAACTGGGCGGGTACTTGCAGTAGCCGGGTCACCGAAATTTGGTGTATATGAGACTGATTTTGGATGGGGCAGACCCAAAAAGTTCGAAGTGGTTCATTTTGGTGCTTATGGATCCTTCTCACTTGCTGAATCTAGAGATGAAGAAGGTGCAATTGAGATTGGCTTAGTAATTGGTCGAGATAAATTGGACTTGTTCAATGTTGTTTTTCAACGATGCTTGAATTTCAATTGCCTTTGAAGAGGTATTCAATATTGGGTGATAATCGAGCAATAAACTATTGTATGAATTGTTTAGATTAAATAGTTCTTGACTTATATAATTTATATTTAATTTTGTATATTTTCATCCAATCAACGATTTTAAATCACATTAATTTGTATTAAATAAGTTCATACAAGAGTTTATAATTCTATCATCACTCTTTATTATTTTTTTCTTTAAAAAAATTACTTGAAATGAATAAGTTTTTTTTTCATAAAACGTTTATGACTTTTTTTAAAATAAAAATTGCAATTGCTAGATAATTAGTCAAAAAAATTAATGCTCCACAAGGTTGATAAATAAAAATTTAAGTGTTAGATTTTAACTAAAAAATGTTAGATGCGGGATCTTAGTGTAAAATATTGTTAGAATGTATTCTTTAAAACATTATAAAAGTGTCAGACATATAAATATTTTATAGTATATTAAAAATACATGTCTACATATGAAAGAATTTTTAAAATACATTAGGTATATCATATTATTCATAGAATAAATAAATAATATTATATTATATGTTTATTTATTTTAAAACACTAATAAAAAATTATATTAAATTTAATTACATATATTAAATATGTAATAATTAATGGTATGGCCTCCAATATTCCATAGACTTTCTTCAACACGGGGGCTTGACTCAAATTTTAGCTATACATATTTTTTTTTTGAATTAAATTATGGATAATTAGTAACTGTAAAAATTCTAGTATACTATTTGTTGACACGTTCAATCTTGTGAGCATGTGGCCAGCCGATGTATCTCGTCTCGACTACTAATGGCTTCCCGCTGTATTTTGTTGAAATTTTGAAATCAACGTGTAAAATAAAATATTATTTGTTAATTGGGTAATAAATTCCATGCATATTCCACACACTGACATGCTGTTGTCCTTTTCGAACCACAGCATCCCACATACCGAAGCTGATTGAATTATTGCTCATTTAATATTTACAATATAACGTACTGTATGTGCAATTACAAATTGGTTTTCCTGGATGCTGACCCTATTTGTACTGTTGCTGAGGTGTTGCTTCGATTTTGAATTAAGCTACAATTTTCTTGACTTTGTACTACCTATTTCGTTCGCAATAATATATATTCATCTGCGGATGCAATTTATTATTATACAATATAATATAATAATTAATTAAACATAAATACTATAATGCCATGTGGTATAATAGTGAATATACACAAATAAGCAATCAACACCCAGATGATCAAATCTCAATATGGAGGGGACACAAATTTAAACACAATTTTTTAATTGATGATTATAAAAAAATAAAGGTTCATGATTAAATGACATAGATAATTAATTTCATTGATATTTATCTCTATTATTTCTGTTTAATGTTTAATCTCTCTTTTTTTTTTTTCTCACTTCTCTCTTTTCTCTTTCTTATATATCTGTAAATTAAATAATTAGATTTTTTTTAACAACAGGTCAAAACGAGTTTGAATTTCTTATTTTTTAAGCTACAATTATCTCCATCAAAATGTCTTTCAAAGATATTCTTCAAGAAATTATAGGTTTAATAATGAAATGGTTGCTTATATAAAGCAGAGATAATTGCCATGAGTTTTTGATACGATGGCTCATAGGAACATAGTTTACTGTGATGTACTGATTTTGAGGTAATGGCCTACGTGACTTTTTTTTTTTTTTTTTCAATTTTTAGTCAGTTTGAGATTTTATTGTCCGTCAAGTAAATCGAGTTACATGAATAATATTTACAAGGCAACATGTTTGTGGAAGCTGTTTGTTTTGTTATGGATTTCTGAATAATCTCACAAGAGCATTTTTATTATCTGTATAGGGATTGTTATTTCTAAATTGCAATAATAATATGGATTCAGATTCTCTTCTGGACATCTTTTTCTCTTAGTTCTTCTAGGTTTTTAAGAATTTAAACAGCTGAGATTAAATCTTAGTAATCTTTTTTTTAACTCATAATAACATAAAAAAAATTCTTTAAATGTTTTGATTATCTCTCCTTTCACAAAATTAAAATTTTAATCACCGCGATTTTAAAGAATTCGAATCAGCAGCTGTAAATCCAAAAAAACAACAAAACAGCAACTTGCCTTTGGCTATGGTCCTTCCTTTTTTGGATCTTTTGGGCTTCTCGTTGTCTTGTTTGCATCTTTTAAGTGACATAGAAGGACATCTCTAGATTGGATTAAAGCTTGAGTGAGACTATTGACACCCCTCTAAATACTTTTTAAAATCTCTTTAATTATTTTATAATTTTAACCTTTATTAAAATTACATAATAGGATAATTTTTAATTATACTCCACTCAAAAATTAATAATTTTTTATTTTAGAAATTAAAAAAGTTATTTTTTTATTTTTCAGGTGAGTAATTTACCACTAATTGCTACAATAAAAAGAAAGAAAACATTTTTTTTTTAAATGGAAGAAATCTGGTTGTTGAAATGAGTTTTAATAATAAAAATTAGAGAATGAAGTTTACACCATAAATTTTATTTAAGGATATTTTTGTCATTGATAGAGGTGTTAAAAGAATTTTATAATTTTTTAAAATATTATAATGGAGTTAATTAAGAAAAAGGGTATTAAAAGATATTTAGAGAAGTGCCAAAGTCCAACTCTTAAAACTTTTGGATCTTTTGGGCTTCTGGCTGCATGGGCAAAGGCCATGTTACTAATTTATAAGAAAATTGGATAGGAAGCCTATCCTCAACTTATAGAAGACGTTCAAACCGTTACTGGACGTAAAATCAAAAGAAAAAGTGATCCACAATCATAACTACTAATGCATATTTTTTTTTATTTTACTTTTAATTTTGTTGACTTATTTATTTGACATTTCCTGCCGCATTTGACTAATTATCATTTTTACTCTTTCTGACACCTTGTTTGACAATTGCCAACCTTCGCATTCACTATCATTGATGCATTACCTTTCTTGGATTTATAAATACTATGTTATAATCTCTTTCTCTATGATCTAAATCTTTAAAAGAAAGAGAATCATAATGGTAGCTCTTCTAGGTCCAAAGCTAAAAAAATGTTCATATATTTTATGGATCAGCTTCTAAACATACTCTAAATTTTTTTGAAACTGTTAAATACCATAGAGGGTACTATCTAAGAGAAGAATACATTTGATATACGAAGGTAATTATCTTGCACTAATGTGGGTTGTCTTGCAAGTTGCAAATACTGAAAGTAGTCAAAGTTCTGGGTATAATTCCAAAAGCTTTGGCTAAAGGAAACATTATTGGAAAAACGAATGGTGAAAAGCTCATAGCCACAAGTATGTAAGAACGCACCCGATGATTAGACATGTTAATGCTTTGATTGTTCTTCCAGGAGGGCTTGACACATTAGAAGAAATCTTTACCATTACATCCTGGACACAATTGAATATCCACCAAAAACCTATTGGGCTATTAGATGTAAATCATTACTATGGTCTCTTGGTAACGTTTCTTTTGTTAATGTTTCTTGATGATATTGTAAGGCATGTTTTCCTTTCTTCTTCATCACGAGAAATCCTTGTCCATGCCAAAACCTTTACTGAATTAGTTGATCGACTGCAAAAATATCAGCCTAAAATCAAACTCCTTGCTTATTAATTAGATTGGCCAGGTGCTAATAATGGCAATAAGTGCAAAATGATGGACTTGAATCTTCATCTGTAACTTTTATTTTCTTCTATACTTGTTGTATTTGTTTGTAGGTGTTTATTTTTCTTTCACGTTTATCAGGTACAATCTTCTAAACTTTACCTCTTTTTCTTCAAATATTAAGGACAATGTGTTTGGTTGGAGGGAGGGGATAGTTTACATAGCATGTTTTTGCATATTTTCTTTTTTTTTTAAAAAAAAATTCATGTTTTTGTTTTCTCTTTTAGAAAAATAATTTTTTAAACATTTTTTTCTCTGTTTGTTTTAGGTCTAAAAAAAAAATATTTTGTTTAAAGATGGTAGAGCAAGAAGTCCTTTTTATTACTCCTGAGATGTATCATTTTTTATTTTTAATAAAGGCTATTTTTTTCTCTTCAAATTAGTTAAATTTGTGGGCTCTTGTTTCTAATAGCTTGTATTCATCCATTCTGTTACACTTGATTGTTTGACTGATGTTACTTAACCAGTCCCCCACACACATATACTATAACACATACTTGAGAGTTGTAAGTTGTGAAACTATAACTAGACAACCCAAGAGAGGGGTGAATTGGGTTTTTAAAAATTATAGAACACTAAACTAAAAAAAAATGTAAATTTCTAAAATGAGCAAATCAATAGCAATTAAATAATGATAAATTTCTTATGAAATCAAACAAATCGCAAATAAATAACAACAATCAAAATGTAAAGAGAGAAGGGAAAAGAATCGAACACACTATTTTTACGTGATTTGGCAAAACCTACCTATGTCTACACCTCCAGGCTTACCACGCTTGAGAATTCTACTAAACAAGCCTTACAACCTTAAGACTTCAATAAGATTACACTTGACTTCAAAGGTGTCAATGACCTTTACAACTTGAGGTAATCACAATCTTCTTATTCTATGTGTTTTCCCACACTCTCAACCACTCAATTTTGATATTAAGATAAAAGTTACATAGATTTCTCACTTACACAATCTATGTGTTTACAAATGAAAGCCTAAAGTATGATTTTATAAAGGAATAAACAAATTTTAGCTTAGAATAGATTGAATACACAATGATAAGCTTGACAATAATTGTTGGACATTCTATAATTTGAATATGATGAAGCCCTTTTATAGTCAGAGAGGAAAATTGTCATTATTGACTTTTTGAGCATAATTGGATCGCCGTTAATAGAAGTTGGATTGCCATTTTGACTTTATATAAATTACCATTGTGCAAAATTTTGAATTTTCAGATCACCATTAGAGGATTTCGGTTTACCGTTTTCATCTAAAGCCCTACAAGGAATCATCGGGTAGGTGTTTCTAGTAAACACTTTACTGTTTCACATAGATTCTTCTCTGGAAGTTATCGGTGAGTCTTTTTTTAATAAACTGTTAACTGTTATTTTCTAGAACCTATCAATAACTTAGCCGTACAATATCGGTTTGTCATTTCAAGAATGACAATTATCCGTTTGTTTCCAAAAACTTAAGCTTGTCTTAAAAATCATCATACGGCTTAAGAAATTATCCAAATTTAAAGACTCCAACATTCTTAACCTATGACACATATGGTTTGTGATAATCTAGATCAATGTTATAAGTATATTTATGTCAATAATCTCATCTCTTTTTGATGATGACAAACCTTGCATGTATTCATAGTATGAATGATTCAACAAAATTGGTTGCCTTTAAATATAAGCTCTCCTTAAGTATTTTACAAGTTTTAAAAGGTGTCAATATAACAAGTTATATTAATTTTAACCAATTCAAAAACATATCTCCCTCTTCACGTGTGAGTGTGTATACAACAATTTTATCAAGTTCTTCAAATATAAGTATTTTCTGCCCCTTCATCATAAAAAAGAAAAAGAGATGCAATAGATAAACAAGAAAAACATAACATTTTCACTTAACATAGAAAGTGTTCTTCAAACTGAAAATTTGATAAAGGCCCCTTTATCATCAATCTCAATCTCAAGAAACATTTTAGCAATCATCAAAATCACAGAAACCAAAAGGCAATTCACATAAATTAATTATATAATTCATATCAAAGATAACTAAAATATTAGAAAAAATGATGTTTGTGCAAAATTCATAAATAAAGAAACTATTAATCTACTAGGGTGGATGTGATGGAGAGTTTGAATGAGGAACACCAAGAGTAGTGAAGAGACACTACTGGCCATCTAGAATCTACTGCTATTGATCAAGAATTTTTTACTGCCAGTCGAGTACGCTCAGTTGGAATGTAGCAAACTGACACCAGAGCTGACTCTGTTGCTCGAAAATAGATCGAACCTCACCAGCAGCTGTTGCTTAAAGCCTTAAGAAACTTGAGGCTCCTTAGAAATTAGAGGCTCGTCTGTGTCCATTTCATGACCTTCTGAAGCATGAGTTGATGATGTTTCTGCCTCGATAGTTGGATCAGGTATCTGAATCCTTACTCTTAAACGAAAGTCCAGTAATTAATCAGTAGGGACAACCTTGTTGAGCATCCAATCATCCTCAAGAGCAATCAGAGTGTCTCGATTTTTGATTGATGTGGTTTTAACTCATTGTCGATTCCTCTTATGAATGCCTAAACCAATAATAGCCTCACTGCCTAATCTTTTAGTCTCCTCACAGATTGACTCACTAGTAGGAACCCATAAGTGCCGTAAAATTCGAATGATTATACTACCGTACTAAAGCAAACAATTATCAACTCCAAGTGTACTAAGCATGTGTCTTAAGATAATGTACCCAATATTAATTGGCCTTTGGTAAAGAATGCATTCCAACAACCTAACATCTAATCGAGCCATTTCATTAGCATGTCATTTTTTAGGAGTAACTACATGCTGAAGTATATTGTAAAGTACTCTAACTTATACGAGTAACAGTTGCTAACGAAAGGGAAGAGAGCACACATCATCGAAAAGGTTGTTATGCCTACAAATGTTCCTAACTATATTAACATAAAGAAAATGGTTAAACATGAGTTCTTTACTAAAAGTATAAAGCTCTAAACCCTCATCCTCAGTTCCTAAAATTGAGTTTAAATCCCCCACATCAAATTCTATAGGAACACCTCCTACATGTGTAACAATCTTATTTTGTCTACTAACAGATATCTTCATGTTCGAATAAAGCACTTTGACAAGATTAAGATTCTCAAAACATTGTCCCATCCTACTTGTTCCGACAACTTCTTAACACTACTACTACATACCAGTAGTTGATCAAAATCATCTAAATTAACAACGTTGGAAGAGATTACCTTATGCAACATAAACCAAGAATGAAACGGTCTGGCCATGGGAAGAGATGGAAAATGAGTTATATTAAACTCAGAGATAGTCTTAGGAGGTATTGGATTCCTTCTTGCCCTTTGTTTTTTCCTTTTCCCCACTCTTGATGTCTTAGTTTTGTCTGTGAATACTATAATAAGGTGACACGACTCAAAAGTATTATTACTCTTGAATATAAGAGCGTCTAGTTATAATATAATTCGGTAAGTCCGGGGTCAAACCATAAGGAATTTAAAATCTAGTAGCCAATTTCTTAAATAAAGAAAATTAATTGCGGGAAAAAAATTGCTAGAAATAAATTTAAAATTATGCTAGGTTATGTGATCCACTCTCCGTATTCAAACTATAATTTTAATACTCTCTCATTTTTTATATTTTGCCTAACTTTTACTAGTTAATTATTATATTATTTAATTTTTGACTAATTATGTGTGTGGATAAATATGGAATAAAGTACCTAATGTGCCATAATTGTATTAATGTGTCGACATTTTGCCAAAATACCATACAGATCCAAGAAAATCTATAAATTAACATGACATAAAAATAACTAGACTAGAATAAAATAAACTTAAAACTCAATTGAGAAAGTAATAAATTTAATAATTTGAAACCTTAAACTTCACCCTTCACCTTAACATAGTAAAATTAGCCACTCATATTGAAAGAAAATAAAACACTCTTTTTATTTGACAAACTTTTGAAATATATTGTACGGAAATTGATTACACTAGAAAAAAAGAAAAGAAAGAAAGAAATTCCTTAACTTCACTCCTTCGTCTCTTCTTAAGCTCCTCTTAGCTTCAGCTCGCTTGCATCCCCTTACTTGTTATAGGCAACGGATGCATCCTCTCTTTTATTATTTTATTATTTTATTTTATATTAAATATATGAAATGTAAGTTATGCAACCCAAGAGGGGGGTGAATTGAGATTTTAAAATTTATGTAAAAGAATTCACACAATAATTTAATCTATTGCCTTAATCAGATAAAAAATAATATATTCAATAAAGCATAATAATAAAAGAGTAAGGGAAGAGGGAGCAAACACAATAATTTTTACGTGGTTCGGCAATCCCCACCTACGTCCACACCTCTAAGCCCACCATGTTCGAGGATTTCATTATCCAAACCTCTCAAGGTTTCAAGTTCTTTACAATTTACTTCCAAGGTGTCAATAAACCTTTACAACGAAGAGATTATCTCTCAATCTCTTCATTCAAGTGTTTCTTATACTTATACACTCACAAATTTGATTAAAAAAATTACAACAATGAAAATCGGATGTACAATTGATATCTGATTAATCTATGATGATTTTTGAATTTGGAAGCTCAAAATATGTTGTTTAAACTTGTTTATGCTTGCAAAATTCTTAAAATTGAAGTTGAAGTTGAGTTTTTATAGCCAAAGCCCGAAAACTAGCCGTTATAGGCAAATTCCAACAAGCAAGCGGCTATGCGTTTAATTTATCTAGCTCCCCACTTCAGAACAGTAAAGTTACCGTTACATTTGAATTTTGCTACAGTAACATTGTTCACAAATTTATATTTTTACCCAAAATTTTATGTCATTATACTATAGCCCAAAACGTCATCGAACTTTACAACCAGGTCTAATTCAGAATTTCTAAATAATACTTGTTATTCTGAAAACTTTATAAAATTATGATATGGCCCAATACATGATGATAGTTTTCAAAATGGTCCTTTTCAAAATTTAACACAACACTTATAAATTTTAAAGTTTTCAAAACTTTTTTCAATTTAGTCCAGAATTTGAATATGTGAAGTTTTCCTCAGGCGGCTAGCCACTAACCCTCAGGTGATTAGCCGCTAACTCTCTGTCCACTTATAATATTTACACTTAGGCCCTCAAATGTTTATAAATTATAGAATGGCTAAAAAAGTTTCAAATATTTACAAATAAGTCCAACTCTGGAATCAAAACAATACTTATTAAAATCAAATATTATAATTTTTTTTATTTTAGTCCACAATACTTGCAAATGTTTGCAAATAAGTCCAACTCTGGAATCAAAACAATACTTATTAAAATTAAAGATTGCAAAACTTTTTCATTTTAGTCCACATCTTGAAAAATAACTAACTTCATAAAATACTTAGTTTATACTTGTAAAACTTTTGATTTACGAAAAAATAATGATTTATTAAACAAAATCTTGAGATTTTCAAATGCTAAACCATTCATATATTAAATCATACTGGCTTTACAAGAATTATCGCAATAATAAGTTCGTTGAGCTCTAAACTTTATTCTTGATTCGCCGTTGTCCATTGATAGTCTTAAATTTGATTTCATATGGTTCACTTCATCATAAGTATTATCCTTTAGGAACTAGTGAAATGTAAAATACAATATTTTTCAAATTACTTAAGACACATGTTTGTTATCATCAAAATTACATAAGACACATGTTTGTTATCATCAAAATTACATAATATATAGCCCTTTAGGCTAACAATATATATATTCATTGAGAGCTGTGATGGTTAGGTAGCAGCATGACTACTTGACTATCACGAGCAACCAAAGAATGGTTACTCACCTTTTATTAGTTTATTATTTTTAAAAATATTTATTAATTACAATTAACAGATTTTTTTATTTGTTCTCGCTTTCAATAATTTCATCTTTTTCTGAAAAATTTCTCGAGATAAAAATTAACATATTGCGAATTAATTTAACATTTTATTTTTTCTCGCTTTCAATTCCAATTTCATCTTTATTCCTGAAAAATTTTTACAAGATAAAAATTAACATATTGCGAATTAATTTAACATAAAAATTTATTAGAGGAGCATTCAACACTTTAAGTGAAAAACTAATAATTTTATCATTATTACACGTACAGTTTTTAGTGTTAATCACACCCCACAATCAGCTTATTGCTAGGCTCTAGCAATTTAAGCGATAAAAATTTAGCGAAATTTTAAACCCAAATTGAATTTTTTTTTGAATTTTTTTTTTAAAATTGTGTTTACTTCTTTCATCGGATTAATGACAACAATCAAATAAAAGTATATGCATTATCTTTAGCCTAAAGAAAATCACATCTACACAAATTAGTTAAGTAAAATCATGTAAAATGATCAATTATTAGAGCTATATTAATCAAGCCGCTTTTAAGAGTGATATGTCAAATCTCAAAATCTTACGGTTAAGAGTGACTTTCTCAAAAGAAAATAAACCCTTAAAAGCTGTTACTCTAAGAAGTGGTAGATTGAGAGAATGGTAAAACAATATCACACACTCTCACCAAGATGAAAGAATAATGCCCACGGCTTGGAAATAAAATGATCTCAACTTAAGGAAATTATTAGCCAAACTAATTTATTTCTATTTTTATACATCACCACAATTTTTACTTCATATTACTAGCTTTTACTTCAGGCTATAGTTCTCTAAAATCAAGAAGGACTTTCATTAGGATGTAACGTCGGTTAGGGTCATGGCTAACAAAAAAGGGTAACAGGAAAAAAATAAAAATATATGTTTGAAAAATAAGGGACTTTTTGGAGATTAAAAGGTATTTTCGCTTGGATTTTTTTATTTTTTTCCTTTTTTTGTTTTTTAATTAATTAATTTATATTATTATGAATACATAATCATCCTTATTTTCAAACATAATTGGGTGGTGGAAAACATAAAAGATAAGGTGATACTCTATGTTGGAGTGGGACAAGATGATAGATTACCAAAGAAAAAGTCTTTATATAAATATATAGGCTCAAAGGGTTTAACTATGGATACTTTATAATAGGGTTGGCTAGAAAGGCTCAAACGGATCAAAGATAGTCTCGTGTCATCTTTTAGGACTCTAAATAATCTTTCATATCCACTAGGTCAATGAACTTTCAAATATGGTTGCAAATCTTTTTTTTTTTTTTTACTTTTTACTTTGAGGAAAAATGTAGAGATCTTGCATAATAAACTATGAATCTATATAGGCAAACGTGGTTACTCTCCAAGGATAATAGGCTCAAAAGCTCATTTGGACTTACCATGACATGTACATTGCCTCAAATGACTTAATCAGTCTCACTCATCAATTTTATCAATTTACAGGTGAACATGAAAAAAAAAAAAAAAAAAAAAAACACGGTGTAACTTAACTCAAGGCTAAAGATAATATAAATACCAAAATTTGAAATCATCATGTTATCCAATGTTAAAAGATCACATAGAAAAAGAAAAAACTTTTTTTTGTATTTTTTTAAGTTAAAGAAAACACTAAAAAAATTAGGACTGATTGCAGATACTTAAAGGAGATGTTTAAGAGAAAAAGAAAAAAAAGTTAGAAAACAATTTTTTTTTTGGAGAAACAAAACTCTAAATTTAAAAAGATGCATTTCTGGAGACACTACATTCTATGTTCTACCATCTTCGAATCAAATTTTATTCAAAGTTAGTCTATACAACAAAAAATTAGTAAACATCATCGGGACTAAGATATTTCACAATTGTCAACTATTTTCTCCCCAACTTGAAGGAGAATGTCCTCAATATCTTAGAAGAAAAGAGTAGAGTTTAGAAGACATCATCGACTCTGCTAGAAAATATTTACAAATGGAGAGTTAAATTTAATTTACACTTTTTCGAGGGTTATTGCCATCATCATCAGTTGCCCAATCCAACGCCAAAGTTATGAGATCTAGCTCTGGTTTGTAAGCTTGCAAAATATCAAGTAACTCGTTAGCAGTAGGAGCACAAATAAAGAGTTACTTGATAAAGGTTATTGCATGATTAAGAAGTGTTATTAAGCCATCATAAAGGTTATTAACATTTAACAAACTGATGAGTTTTTGATGGATATTCTAATGGGCCCAAGAAGCAAATGTGATTAGCGCCTTTAAAGTTGCAAGATCTCTGCAAAAAAATGAAAGCATCAACATGATTTAATATTTTAGATATTCTTTCTTGTATACTTAAAACAATTAACTCTTTTCCAGTTTATAAGTTGGGCAGACATCCTAAAGGTTTTAAGGCTTTTGGAATAATGCCTAGCACTTAGCATCCTCAAACAAAAACAACTTTTAAGACAAGTTTTGATAACCCTCAGTCACCTCCTCCATATACAAGGTGTTGTTTTCTTTTTACTATAGGACAACCAAGATCTATGGCTACTTGGACGAACTCCTTATATTTTCCAAAGCGAAATCTAGAAGCTACAAATGTTCTTAAGTTGTCTGTTTGAAGTTGCTGCCATTAGAACAATTCTAAAAAGAAACAATTTGTGAGTGCTTGAAAATGAGCTTCTATTTAAGGATCTTGGTGACAGACACAATGATATACATCTGTAAATGGGGTGGTGTTTTTGTCAAATGACGCGTAAAGCTTTTAGCTTAATAATTCGAAGGCAAACAGTGAAAAGAAAAAGCAAACGGTGATTAGATATAAAATCACACAAAAAATAAAAAAAAATCAAAAGATAAAAGAACAGTAAAATAAAAGGATATTTATTGATAGTTGTGATTATGGCTTACATCTTCCTCTGATTTTACGTCCAATAATAGCTTGAACGCTTTCTATAAGTCCAAGATAGGCTTCCCATCCAGTTTTTTTTATAAACTGGCAAACATGGTCGTTTAGAGTCAGATTCCCAAGACTAAACTGTGCACTTTCCTTTTGGAACAGCTTTCAGAAATTATGAATTTCACGTTGCACATATCCACTCGGATGCATCTCAAAAGATCGTAAGATATAATCTAACGATTTTTTATCATGCCATCTTTAACGAATTTGATTTTATCTTCACGATTTACAAAAACCATTTCCAGAGCTCTACAACGTGGTTTGTTGCAAGCAAGTCTCTCACAGTAAGGACATTTAGAGCTAAGTTGCTTAGCTTTTATTTTTTTTTTTATAGAAAATGTGCTTTCGCCAAAACCTGACATGTAGGAAACAAATGGATCAGAAAACTCACCTGCTAATTGAACCTTTGCTTTAATTAACCAGCGAATGTTAGCAGGAATTATATTGATCATTAACAAATGCAGTCGTTTATAACGAGCTTTGTAAATCTTCTTAAGAGCATTTTTAGGGAGAGAAGGAAAACACCGATCCAGTTTATATTGTATTTTTCCATGCTTGATTTTGAGGTTTTAGTTATTTGGGAAATCGAGAATACCGACTTAAAAAGTCATGGAGTATCGTTGTCCGCATTTATATGGGAGAGTGAATCAAAACATATCAAAGAGACGAATCAAATCTGCAACATAAAATCACAAGTGAAGAAGAAGAACAAAATAAAACACACAATTAATATAATTAAATATGTAACTCACTTTCATCTTTTTATTGAATTTACCTCTATTTTCAATTGCAATTCATAAATATCATCCTCTGTTTTCTTTCAGGTTGTCTTTCTAGGTCTTCAACGTAAGATACTAACTCGATGGTTGTAGATCCCAAATAAGATGTGATTTGCAAACTCGGAGTAAGTTCCTTAGGTGAAATTTTACATGTAAAAGCTATCTAAGATGTTTTAGATTGATCTTTCTCATAGAGGTACTTATGATATGTATAAAAAATGGTGAGCTAAAACACAATTGTCAAACAACACACTTAAATAAGAAATAACGTAATGCACTTTATTCAAGACATAGAGAAGAGAAGAAAAAAAAAAATCAAACAATTCAAACGATCAAGTAATAGTAAAACAAATTCACAAAAAGTTAAAACAAAAAGGCTTAATCAAGATTTGGTGAGTCACTTAAATTGTTTTTGGTATATGCTTCTCATGGTTGGTGTTCCAGATATGGTTTTAATCTTTGACCATTAACTTTAAATGTGATACCATCCTTTGGATTCTCAATTTCTACGGCCCCATATGGATATACATTTTTCACAATAAATGGGCCACTCCACTTTGATTTTAACTTCCCTGGAAACAAATGGAGATGAAAATTATAAAGCAACACTTTTTGACCAATCTCAAACGTTTTCCGAAAAATTCTTTTATCATGAAAAACTTTGGTTCTTGCTTTAATAATTCTAGAATTCTCATATGCATCAATCCTTAATTCCTCAAGTTCATTCAATTACAATTTACACACATTATTAGCATTATCAAGATTTGAATTAAAAGCTTTAATAGCCTACAATAGTTTATGTTCAAGTTCAACCGGTAAGCGGCAAGGTTTTCTATAAACAAACTGATAGGGTGACATTCCTAAACATTTTTTTTAAAAACAGTACGATATGCCTAAAGTGCATTAGTTAGTCGAAGAGATCAATCTTTACAGGTTGGGTTAACTGTCTTTTCTAAAATTTATTTTATCTCCCTATTTGCTAATTTAAATTGATCACTTGTTTAAGGGTGATAAGGGGTAGCAACTTTATATGTAATTCCATATTTTTCCATTAAGGACTTAAATGACGTGTTGCAAAAATGCTTACCTTTATCACTGATAATGGCTCAAGGTATTTTAAATCTGCTCAACAGATTTTTTTTTAAAAAATAGATCATAGTCTTTTCATCATTGTGCCAACAAGGAATCGCCTCGATCCATTTTGAAATATAATCAATAGTAACCAAAATATATACAAATCTAAATGATAATGGAAAATGGCTCATAAAATTAATTCCTCAACAATCAAATATTTCAATGACAATGATGAGGTTTAAAGGCATCATGTTTCGTTTTGAAATAGACCCTATCATTTGACAATTTTTGCACACCTTGCAGAATGCATGTGAATCTTTAAATAATGTATTTCAATAAAATCCACTCTATAATATTTCTACAGTTGTCTTTTTTGAAGAAAAATGGCCACCACATGCTTCAGAATGACAGAATTGAATGACCTTAATTACCTCATCATTTGGTATGCATATTTGAAAAATTTAATAAAACAGTACTTGAACTGAAATACAAGTTATGCAACCCAAGAGGGGGGGTGAATTGAGATTTTAAAGGATATGCTAAAACAATTCGCACAACAAATCAATCTAACGCCTTAATGGAGTAAAAACAATAAATTCAAACAAGCATAATAATAAAAGAGTAAGGAAGAGAAAAACAAACACACGAATTTTTACGTGGTTCGGCAATCCCTGCCTACGTCCACGCCTCCAAGCCAACCAAGCTAGAGGATTTCACTATGCAAGCCTCTCAAGGCTTCAAGTTCTTACAATTGACTTCCAAGGTGTCAATGAACCTTTACAATCAAGAGATTATCTCACAATCTCTTTATACAAGTGTTTCTCACACTCATTCACTCACAAATTTGATAAGAATAAGAAAATTACAACAAAAACTCTCTTTAAGAGTGGATATGCGAATAATAGTACAAAAATGATTCAATCTATGATGATTTGCGATTTGAAAGCTCAATATATATTATATGATCTTGTTTATGCATGCATTACTCTTTAAAATGAAGTTGGAGTTGAGTTTTTATAGTTAGAGTCTAGAAAATTATTGTTATAAACAAAATCCCCAACCAAGCAAGCGGTTAGTTGCTTAATTTATCCCTAGCCGCTTGTAACAGTGATATTACTGTTAAATTTGAATTTGCTACAGTAATACTGTTCACTAAAATTACACTTTAGCCTAAACTTTCTGTAATTATACTATGACCCAAAACGTCATAAGATTTTACAAAAAGGTCCAATTTTAGAATTTCCAAATAGTGTTGTATTTCAAAACTTTTGAAATTATGATATGGCCCCAAATATATTATTATTACTCAAAGAGGTCCTTTTCAAATTTAACATAATACCCATAATTTTTAAAGTTTTCAAAACCTTTCACTTTAGTCCAAAATTTGAAAATATAAGATTTTACTCAGGCGGCTAGCCGCTAGCCTCAGGCGGTTAGACACTTCCTCTGTCCAATTTTGGATTTCATGTGATTGAATTTCATTCAGGTCCTCAAACTTTCATAAATTATAGTATGGCCCAAAATATTTCAAAACTTTGCAAATAAGTCCAAATTCAAAATTCAAAATAATATTATCAAACTCAAAGATTGCAAAACTTTTCATTTAAGTCCAAATTACTCAAATCCACAAAATACTTTATCTTATAAATATAAAACCTTTTAGTTATAAATATAAAATCTTTTAGTTTATGAAAAATTATTATTGAATTAATCTTTTGAGTTTCTCAAATGTTAAATCATGCATTAATTAAATCATACCGGCTTTACAAGAATTTATCGCAATAATTCGTCCGTTGAACTTTAAACTTCATTCTTGATTTCGCCGTTGTCCGTGGAGTGTCTTGAACTTGATTTGACTTGATTCACTTGCATAAATATTATCCTTTAAAAACTAGTGAAAATGTGAAATACAATATTTATTATTATTACTTAAGACACATGTTTTTTATCATCAAAATTACATTAGATGTAGCCTTTAGGCTAACATGAACAAGTATGGATCATCCTAGTAAAAACTTTTCACTTTTGTTTAAGAATTTCTTCTTGTCTTGGGAACTCTAGTCATATGACATTTCACCTGTTGCAAGATAATTAACAATATTAGCATACCAAGGCATTTTGTTTATAGAAAACAAAAATTCATCAGGGAAAGAATCATCGATTGGTGTTGTTTCAATTGAAGACTCATTTGTAAGTTTTGAAAGATGATCTGCAATAACATTTTCAATGCCTTTTTTGTCCTTGATTGTGAAATTAAATTCTTAAAGTAGCAAAATCCATCGCATCAACCTTGGCTTAGCATCCCGTTTAGACATTAAATATCAAATAGCAGCATGATCAAAATAAACAATGGCAAATGAACCAATTAAATACGAATGAAATTTATCGAGTGCAAATATTACAACAAGTAGTTTTTTTCAGTTATGGTGTAATTCACTTGCAAAGCATGATCAAAATAGCAGCATGATCAAAATAAACAATGGCAAATGAACCAATTAAATACGAATGAAATTTATCGAGTGCAAATATTACAACAAGTAGTTTTTTTCAGTTATGGTGTAATTCACTTGCGCATTATTCAAAGTTCTACTTGCGTAATAGATAACAAAAGGCTTACCTTCCATTCTTTGTCCCAGACAGCACCAACAGCATAATCACTAGCATCATACATTACGTCAAAAGGTAAAGACTAATCAGGAGGTTGCATTATTGTAGCTGATGTCAAAAGACTAATTATCTTTTCAAAAGCTTGTTGATAATCTTTAATCCATTCAAATGGTGTGTCTTTTATTAGAATGTTACAAAGTGGTCTAGATATAGTACTAAAGTATTTATAAACCTCCTATAAAATCTTGCATGTCCTAAAAGAGAACGGACTCCTATAAAATCCTGTATGTCCTAAAAGGGAACAGATTTCTATAATTGTCTTTTGTAAGGGTAATTTTGAGATGACTTCAACTTTGGCTTTGTCAACTTCAATTCCTTTTGAAGACACGACATACCCCAAAACAATTCCAGAGGTGGTCATGAAATGATATTTTTTCCAATTTAAAACTAGTCTCATTTTCTTTGAACCTTTCTAAAAGTTTAGATGGAATTCGCGTTGTAATTGGTTTACCTTTTTCATTTTTTTACAATAGTTATTCCAAATTTCTTTGGTATTACTTTTGTTTAACTTACCCATTTACTATCAGAGATAAGATAGATAATTCATACATTTAGTAATTTAAGAACCTTATTCTTTACCATTTCTTTTTTATATGAGGTTTTAGTCTTCTTTGTAATTGACGGGTTGTTTTGATATTTTCGTCTAAGTGTATTCAATGTGTGCATATTAAAGAATTAATGCCTTTTATGCCTTTTAGGGTCTATCCAAATACAGTTTTATGCCTTCTTAGTACAGATAGCAACTTATCTTCTTGATGATGTGTGAGTTGGGAAGAAATTACCATTGGATAATTTCATGTTGTTCTCCAAGATAGACATACTTCAATTCTTCTTGTAAGGGTTTTAATTCGAGCTCTGGTGCTTCATTTTCGTTTGGTTCTCAGGTTGTGTCGTATCTTTAAAGTTTGATTGGTCATAATCACCTATAGAAACTTGTATAGAATCAAGTGTAAGGCATATGTTAGCAGTATTACAATCGAATTCCTTACTTGATTCAAAAGAACTAGCAAAACAAATTTCCAAAAACTTTGTAAAATTCTTATCTTGAATGTGTTCCTTAATGATTGGCTCGATGTGATCAATCTCTTCATTCTCATTATCATCATCTTCTTGGTGGTGAGTTCATTTACACATGTTGAACACATTAAGTTCTAATGTTATATTGTCGAAAGATAAATTCATTACTCTATTCCTACAATTAATTAAAGCATTATCAGTAGCTAAAAATGGTTAACCTAATATAATAGAAATTTGTTTGCATTCATTAACAATTGGTTTCGTTTCCAAAATAATAAAATCCACGGGGTATATGAATTTATTAACTGGGAATAATACATCTTCAATTATTCATTTTGGAACCATAATCGACCTATTCGCAAGTAAAAGAGTGGTAAAAGTTGGTTTAACTCACCGAGATTAAGTTGTTGGTAGACCGAGTAAGGAAGCAAATTAACACTAGCACCAAGATCAAGTAGAGCATGTCCAAATTTATGATCCTCAATAATGCAAGAAACAATTGGACAACTAGGATCCTTATATTTCAAAGCATTATTGGTTGAGAGAATAGAACTTGTTCTATAAGAAAAGCTTTCTTTTGCACCTTATGTTTCCTTTTCACAATGCACATATTTTTTAGAAATTTAGCATAAGAATGTACTTGTTTAATGACGTCCAGTAGAAGAATGTTGACCTTTACTTGTTTAAAAACTTTATAAATTTCTGGATTGTGGTTTGATTTTTTTGGCTTGATTAGTGCTTGAGGAAATTGGTGTACAGGAGGAGAGTTGGTTATTTCTTCATGGGTTAAAGGTTCAATAGACTTTTCTCCATCTTCTGAAATTGAATCTTTATTAATTTCACAAGGGTTTTGAATGTGTTTTTTCAACAATTTTACCACCACCAAGGTTTATAACCGATTTGAGTTGGCTCATGTTTTGGTTTCCTGAATTTCCCATTTTAGGATGTTGTTGACTTTTGGAGTTTGGGTTAGGTTAAGCAGGAAACTTTCTTTTTTTCATTTATGGTAAGAGCAGATGTAAGTTTGGAGACATTTTCTGTCAAATTGGTTAATGTTTGTATTGTTTGATTATTGATCGACTCTTGTTTTTAATGAACGAATACAATCTGTCTTCTAGAGTTTTTCTTGGTGGTGGGACATATGGTGGGTAACTTTCGGGTTTTCGTAATTTTGGTGTGGAGGAGCTGGTTCTGAAGGTTATACATGATTGTCATTTCTCCAGCTGAAATTTGGGTGGTTTCTCCAACCGAGTTGTAAGTTTGGGAGTATGGATTGGGATTTGACCTTTTAAAATTTTCGATGACATTTACTTGTTCATGCAAACTTTCTCTCGGTAATCTGGCAAGGTCGGACAATTTTGCGTAGAATGGTCGTAAAATCGCAAACATAACATGAACTATTTTGAATAGACTTTACATGATCATTCTTTTTGGATTCTAATGTTTGACTTTTCTAACTAAGGATGCAAATTTGGCTTAAAGGTCATGATCTTCCCTATTGTTGTACATGCCTCTACCAGATGGAGATAACTGGGGTTTACTTGACGACTCATAAGAACCAATCGCATCCTAGTGTTGTGCATTATCTACTATATAGTCAAGATAATCTAATGCATCTTCAGGATTTTTGTTCCTAAACTCTCCTTTACATATCATTTCAATAACTTGTCTACTTTGGGATATTAATCCCTCGTAGAAATAAGACATTAACTTCCATGTTTCAAAACCGTGGTATGGGCAAATGTTAAGTAACTCTTTATACATATCTCAACATTGGTAAATGATTTTTTGGTTTTGAGTGAAGGTGGTGATTTGTCTTTTGAAAGAATTTCTTCAGTAGGGTGGAAAGAATTTTTCAAAAATTATGCTTGCATTTCATCCCAAGTTCTGATAGATCCTGACTTAAGATTTGTAGCCAAGTTTTAGCTATATCCTTTAGTGAGAAAAGGAAAAACTTAAGTCTGATTATGTTCTTACTACAATTTTGATAAATACATGTGTTGCAGACTTCTTCAAATTCCCTTAAATGCAAATATGAATTTTCAGATTCAAAACCATGAAAAGTAGGCAGAAGTTGAATGATATCAGGTTTGAAATTAAAAGGTGATGCATCATGAGGAAAAACTATGCATGATGGTGAGCCTGTTCTAGTAGGATGCATAAAATCTCTAAGTGTCCTAGGCTCTTCATGAAGATTTTGCAAGGCTTGGTTATCTTCATGCTCTAAAAAATTATCAGCTTAGATATCAGGCATATCTAAGGGTAGTGAAGATGATTTCCTAATTAATCTACCATTATCTGTACGAGACTAATGTTGCATGCTATGCTAACGAAGTGTACTAAACAAATTAATGATGCATAAAACACTAAATGAAAATTGTAGAAATAAAAACAAATTGAAAATTAAATAAGCAAAAAAATGAAATAAACAAATGAAATAAAAAAAGGCGGTTAAACTAGCCATAAAAACAAAGAAATTCAAGGAAACAATTTAGGCAGTATTTTAATATCAACCATAAAACAGAACATAAAAATTACACAAATTAGTGTACACGAAAAATTAAACTGAAATTAAAATGATAGGTGGTAGAATCGGCAGTTAAAAGAAATGCAAAAATAAATTGCAGAAATTTAAAGAAAAATACTGTTTTATTTTTATTTTTAAGCTTTACTAGCCAATTAAATTTCAATTATTGGGCTTTAGTGACTATTTTAAAAGTTCAAGTCCATGTCCACCAAGTCCAAAAGTCCAACGAATAAGGCAAAGTTCAAAGATCCAAGTTTCAATTCGATTTAGGGATTAATTTGCAAAAGTTTTTAGGCTAAAATGAAGTTTCTCACAAATTTTATGGATAATATTAAAATATCAAGGGAAGAGGGGTGCTAACTGAAGTTTTTAAAAGAGAATAAAATGGAATGACGAAGAAAGAAAGTGACGACAAAAAAATTAATAAAATAAAATAAAGAAATACAAATTGATACTAAATTTAGAAAACTCCCTTGTAATGGCGCCAAAAACTTGACACGACTCAAAAGTGTTATTATTCACAAATATAAGAGTGTCTAATTATAATATAATTAGGTGAGTCTGGGGTCAAACCACAAAGAATTTAAAATCTAGTAGTCAATTTCTTAAATAAAGAAAATTAATTGCGGGAAAAGAAATTATTAGGAATCAATTTAAAATTATACTAAGATTACGAAATCCACTCTTAGTATTCAAACTATAATTTTAATATTCTCTCATTTTTATTTTTGCCTAAATTTTACTAGTTAATTATTATATCATTTAATTCTTGACTAACTATGTGTTTAAATAAATATGGAATAAAGTACCTAATGTGCCAACACTATATTAATGTGTCGACATTATGTCAAAATACCATACAGATCCAAGAAAAGCTATAAATTAACATGACATAAAAATAACTAGAAAAAATAAAATAAACTTAAAACTTACTTGAGAAAGTAATAAATTTAATAAGGAAATTATTTACCGTCCACTCGTTTTTAACTTTTTAAAAAATACACATTTTTTTTTTACTGGAATCCACGTAAAGTTATATTTTTTTTTCATTTTTCCACTTCCGTTTAGGCACCGTTAAGAAAACTAACGGAATATTGCTTAAATGACTTTTTTACCCTCAAATATAAAAGATAATTTATCCACGGATCACCTGTTTTTTCGTATTTTTTCAGAAATACACAATTCTTAATTTTTTTTTACTGAACTCCACTTGAAGTTATATTATTTTGCATTTATCCACCACTGTGTCGTTATGAAATGATGATTTTGCCCTTATGATGTTAGAAAAGTTATAACGGTCTCCAAACAGAAGTGGAAAAGTGAAAAGAAATGTAACTTAAGGTGGATTCCAGTACAAAAAAAAAATTGTGTATTTTTTAAAAACAGTAAAAAAACGGGTGGACGGTGGATAATTTCCCATTTAATAATTTGAAACCTTGAACTTCACCCTTCACCTCAGCTTAATAAAATTAGCCACCCATTTTGAAAAAACTTATTTTATTTGACAAACTTTTAAAATATATTAGAAGAAAATTGATTACATCGAGAAAATAAGAAAAGAAAGAAATTTCTCAACCTCCCCCTCCTCGTCTCTCCTTAAGCTCCTCTCGCCTTCGAGTTCGCTTGCATCCCTTTGCCTTTTATGGTGCTTGCATCCCCTTGCCAAAAAAAAAAAAAGAATTGTGTATTTTTGAAAAACGGTGAAAAAATGGGTGGACGGTGGATAATTTCCCATTTAATAATTTGAAACCTTGAACTTCACCCTTCACCTCAGCTTAATAAAATTAGCCACTCATATTGAAAAAAACTTATTTTATTTGACAAACTTTTGAAATATATTAGAAGAAAATTGATTACATTAGAAAATAAGAAAAGAAAGAAAGAAAGAAAGAAATTTCTCAACTTCCCTCCTCGTCTCTCCTTAAGCTCCTCTCAGCTTCAGCTCGCTTGCATCCCTTTGCCTTTTATGGTGCTTGCATCCCCTTACCTTTTATGAGCAAGGGATGCATTGTCTCTTTTATTTTTTTATTATTTTATTTCATATAAATATATATATTTATTGAGAGGTGTGATGGTCAGATGGTAACATGGACACTTGACCATCACAAGTAACCAAAGAATCGTTGCTCACCTTTTATGTCTTTTTTTTTATTTTTTAAATATTTATTAATTACATCTCCTTAATAATGCAATCCAAATTGCTCTAGTAGTCTTTCTTTATTCCCGCTTTCAATTCGAATTCCATCTTTATTCCTAAAAATATTTACAAGATAAAAATTAATATATTGCGAATTAATTTAACATAAAAATTTATTAGGGGAGCATTCATATAGTTATCAACACTTTAAGTGAAAAACTAATAATGTTATCCTTATTACAGGTATACATTTTAGTGTTAATCATAAAGATTTTGTAAAATTGATGCATTTAGAAGATTTGAATCAATTAGAATGTAGTGAAATTTGATCAAAAGCTGATGAAAGAGAGGTCAATTTTAGATAAAGAGTTTTGGCTAAAAACCTAGGTTTGAAATTGGGAACTTTTGATTTTGGGGTGAAATTGTGTTTGGATTGTGAAAATCCATTGCTAGAATGATTTAGAATGATTTTATAACTTCAAATTTGCAAGAAATCACAAGAAAATGATGAATTTTTAGAGGGAAGTTGAAGGTTGCTATTGTTTAGAGAGAGAAATGGTTAAGGGTTAATTGAAATGAAGAAGAAAACTTAGGGATAGCATCTCATCGTATGAAGTCGGTGAATGATTTTCTATAATTGGTTAATCGTTAAAAGTTAGAGACCTCTTAACATTATAAGTTCTTTGTTTATATGTGTCGGTTAACCGTTATCAAATAAAAAGTTTTACAACGAAAACAATTATTTGTTTAGGCAAATCAGTTATCCGTTAGCATTTATAACCTTTCTATTTTTAAATGGCAATCCGTTATCCTCAATCGGTTAACCCTTTATCAATAGATTTCATTTATTAAGTTTCTATTTTTTATACGGCTATATGTTTATTTACAAACGACTATCCATTTATTTTAACTATAATTTTGCATATCTATTTTGATCTTTGGCTAATAATTATTCTATTCCAAGGTCATTTAATGAACCCGAAAAATCTTAAAGGTCATTATTAATGCATGAAAGATGAATGCATATTACATTATACAACATTCAAAATCAAACAAATTAATCAACAATAACACAGATACACATTAATAATCACATAATAGATAGTCTAATAGTCATTATATCATTCGACAATATGTTAATGTGAAAGCTTCATCATCCCAAGTTCATGTTGAATTTTGACAAGTTGATTGACTAAGGGGTTTGTACAGATGTTGACAAGTTATTTTTCGATTGAAATAAATTCTAACACAATATCCCTATTTTTAACATTATCTCTCTTGAAATGATGTCTAATCTCTGTATGGTCGGTCCTAGAATGTTGAATAGGATTCTTTGACAAATTTATAGTATTAGTATTGTCACACATAATAGGTAAATGATCAAGCTTAATCCTGTAGTCTTTAACGGTTTGTTTCATCCAAATAGCTTGTGCATAACAACTACTATAGCAGTATATTTAGCCTCGGTGGTTGAAAGCGCAACTTAATTTTGCTTTTTACTAAACCAAGAAACAATTAAGTGACCTAGAAAATAATAAGTTCCGCTAATACTCTTCATATCGAGTTTGTATCTGGCAAAGTGGCATTTGAATAACATGTTATATTTATATGAGATCTTCTAGGATACCAAAGGCCAAGATCAATTATTCCACTCAAATAAAAAAAAAATTCTTTTGACAGCTAGTAAATAAGACTCATTGGGATATGATTGAAATCATGCACATAAACATACACTAAACATGATATCAAGTATACTCGCGGTTAAGTAAAGTAGAGATCCAATCATACCTCGATATATTTTGATATCAATTTTTTTATCGTTTTCATCTTTGTCAAGCTTGATTGTTGAGCTCATTAGAGTGCTTGTAGCTTTTCCATCTTCCTGGATGTATTTTTGAGCTGCCAATCTAGCTTTATTCCTTACAACCCACCAGATTCATCGATTTTATTTCTAAATACCCATTTAGTGCATATTACATATTAAAGTTCTAGTTTAGGAACAAGTTTCCACACATTGTTTCTCTCAAATTGATTTAACTCTTCATGTGTAGTCATAATCCAAGATTAATCATTTTCAGCATCAGAAAATGATTTTAGTTCGATTTGAGGTATGAATGTAGTATGCTCACAATTACTTCTAAGTGATAATCTAGTAGCCACATCTCATGAAGGATCACCTAAGATTAAGTCTTTAGGGTGAGAAGAAACATACCTTTACTCCCTAAGTAGTCTTTAAGAATTTTCTTCATTTTAATCCTACTTAACTTGTTCTTTTTGTCACTTTTCTTAATTTTTGTGTGGTGGATCATCTTGTTTGTCTTTTGAAGAATCATCTTTTTGTAATTATTCATCTACATCATCATTAACAATAACTTTCTGCATAGAGGAAATGTTAGATTCATCAAATGTAACATACATAGGCTTTTCACCAACCAAGGTTTTTTTATTGTACACTCTATAAGCTTCGCTCATATTTGAATACCCAAGAAAGGTACCAATATCAAAATTTGGATCAAACTTTCCAAGGTCGTCTTTTGTATTTAATATAAAATATTTGCATAAAAAAATCTTAAGATAACCAATGTTAAGTTTTCTATCTTTCCAAAGCTTGTAGGAAGTTTTATTGGGGTAAGATCTAATTAATACCCGATTTAAAACATAACAAACAATGTTCATTGACTTGACCTAAAAATATTTTAGTAAAGCATTTTAATTCAACATGGTGGTAGCCATTTCTTAAATGGACCTATTATTTCTCTCAATAACTCCGTAATGTTATAATGTCCTTGGTGATGAAATTTTTTTATTTATGCCAAAGTTATTGTAAAATTTTTTAAAATCATGATTTTCCAATTCCCTACTATGATCACTTTTGATGCAAGATATAGTACACCTTTTTTTCATTTTGGAACCTTTTATAAAAGATGTTAAAAGCGTCAAAGGCATCTTCCTATTTGTCATGAGCAATACCCAAGTGTATCTATAGAAATCATCAACAATAACAAATACATGACACTTACCACTTAGACTTGCATATCTAGAAGGTCTAAATAAATCTATGTTAAGAAGTTGAAGAGGTCTTGTAGTAGAAACATGATTTTTATTTTTAAAAGACGTTTTTATTTACTTTCCAAATTGACAAGCTAAAACAATCTTTGGAAAACTTTTAACCAAATTATTTTTGGAAATTTTGAAATCAAATCCATGGTTGCACGACCTAAACTTTTATCTGTAACCAACTATCATCATGTAATGTTGAAAGACATTTATCATGAGATGACGCAGAATCTCTATCAATGGTGTATATATTAACATATCTTTTTCTAACAAATAGAATTTTACCATCAATGCATTCTCAAAAACACATCATACCTTGGAAACCTTGGATCGAAATTTTTTAGTTAATACTCGCGAATTCTCATCTACAGATGCTATAGGATTGCTGCAGCAATGACTTCAACATCTTTTCTGTTCCAAACTTGCTTTATTTCCTCTACAACCAAATTCTTTTGTCATCTTTGCAAGTTTGTTGCTGCAACTTTCCATCCATAAAGCTTAAGCTTTTTGGTCCCCTACAATCATGCACATAATGAAAGCACAAATTATTTTAAAACACAATCAATTCATTAAAATTAAACTCAAATAACTGCTCATGTAAAATGTAACTAAAAATGCAATTTAAACACATCATTTACTCTTTAAGTAATATATATTGGTTTGAGTTTAAAAATGTCATCATAACTCTTATTTCATAGAGTTATCCCATGCCTGAATGCTTAATCGTGTTGTTTATCTTTCACATCAATACATTCTCTTAGAGAATCCTTTATAATTTTCTCTTTATACTCTTTTTTATAATGAAATATCAGAAAAGAATAGAATGTTACGTGTGACGTGGAGATCATAATCATTTATATAGAAAACTTTTCTATTATCATTAGGTATTTTTATTTCAACCCATCATAGAAATAGAAATTATCCTTAAGCCTCTACACGTTAAAAGCTCACACTCTATAAAATATATCAAAGCCCAAATTACTAACAACCTTAATATATTACTTTTAATTAGGTTTAAACTTATATGACAGTTCGCAACACATAATTATTCATATATAAGCTCAATGTTGGATTAAGGATTAGCAATGTTTGATTAAGAATCCAATAATCTCTTGAGCTATATGTGTAACCTTAAAATTATGCTTTGCAAAAAAAACTATATAAGCTCAACCTTGCCGTCATTACCAAAATGTATATATAACTGATTCCGTCCATCAATCATATTAGCATAGGATCAAAGTAGCATTTGTTACAATTATCATACATCGTCCCATCAATAGTCACTATTTGACACAAGGTTTGAATGACATGGATTATGATGTGAATTTGTAGCATGGAAGTTTCATACAATGTGATCTTAATATGCCTACTTCCAATGCAATGTGACCTTAATATGCCTACTTCCAACTCGTCTACCTTAAACCTTAATGAGATCAAACCATACCAAAATCAGAGTGTGAATAAATGAAAACTTTATTTCTACAAGAAATAACCTCAAATATCCATAATCTGAAATAAATAGAAAATGTCTCTATCATGAGAGCATTTAAAATCACAAACTCGCACTAAAACTAAATTATCTTTCTTGACATGACACCCATACAGTGAGTAGTGTGCTCGTGAAAGATTTTGAGTGCCTATCCTTAGTAAGTGGGTTCGTAATCATGGAATTTGTGCCAATGTGCTCCATAGACACTATCCAATTTGAAATCTTTCTTTAACAACCGGGAACTTGATATCTATATGCTTTGACTTCATAGAGCTCCAATTATTATTGGAATACAGCAGTGCTAACTTATTCTCACAAAATAACTTGAGTGGTCTAACAATATAATTTGTTATACACTACGCCATGATAAAATTTTGAAGCCATATTTCATGGTTGGATGCCTCAAATATGCTATAAACTCTGCTGTCATCATAGAAGAGGCTATGAGAGATTGTTTAGCACTTTTCCAAGAGACAGCGCCCCCAGCTACAAGAAGATACATATCATCCAACGTGGATTTTATACTATCTTGGCATGTAGCAAAATCAGAGTCAGTATACCTTATTTGTCCTTTAATACGTGAGCATATAGTCTTTTGTTTTTTTCGTAAATCTTTGTAAAACCCATTTGGCTACTTTTTAATGGTCTACTCCTGAATTACTTAAATATCTACCCAACATCGTAATAACATATACAATATCTGGTCGCATACAAATATGAGCATACATTATACTACTGACTACTGACTCATAAGAAATCTTTTACAATTTATGTTCTTCAAAATCATTCTTAGGGCATTGATTGAGACTAAACTTTCCTTAGGCACCGGGGTATCACTTGTTTTGCAATCTTGTATGCGCTATGTCTTGTGAACTTTTCGATATACGTCTTTTGCAAGAATCCAAAAATAACCTATAGACAATCTTGGTGTATTTTATGCATAATACAAAGGAGGCATCACCAAAATCTTTTATCCAAAATTTTTAGCTTAAAATCTCATGTTGTTGTACAATAAGCCTATATTATTTCTAGCAAACAAAATATCATCGACATATAATACTACAAAAAATATATTTGATCCAATTGAACGTATGGTATATATAATCATCAACCAAATTTATTTATGATCACTTGATGAAATTTGAAATACTATTGTTGAGATACTCGCTTAAGTTCATAGATGAATTTCTTAATGGATTTCTCAAGTTTACAAACCATATGCTTTGTGTCTCCTAACATAAAGTGTTTTAGGTGCACTACATAGATTGTCTCATTTATGTCACCATTGAAATTGATGTCTTCACGCCCATTTGATGAAATCGAGAGAAAGTCTCTTTATAGTCAATTCCTTTTTCTCTATAAATCTTTTTACGATAAAACGTGCCTTGTATCTCCCTACATTGCTTTTCGAATCCCTCTTGGTTTTAAATATCTATTTGTAACTAATAGGTTTTGCACCTTCCGGCAATGGGATAAGGTCTCATGCATCATTGTCCTTCATGGATTTCATCTTTTAGTTCATAGCATCAATCCACTTCTTAGAGTTAAAACTTTCTATGGCTTGACAGAAATTGATTGAATCATTTCCCATCACTTAAATGTCCATATCATGTTCTTAAAGAAATACAATGTGGTCATGTGGCAGTGCATTTCTCCTTTCTCTAGTGGATCTCCTTAATAGCATAGGTTCTCGAGGTGGTATGTTTGTTGTGTGTTAAATAAAGTTAGAAATAAGACCTTAATCAATGCCAATAACACCTATAGGAATATCAACATATTCTTCTTTAATGACAAAGTCCTTAGCTATATCTTCCCTTGTAAACTCGATATCCTCAAAGAAATGGGCATTTCTTAACTTGAAATTCGGCTTAGTAATGGGATCATAAAACTTGTACCTCCTGAATCTTTTAGAGTTTTTAATAAAATAACAACTCATCATCCTCAAATTCAATTTCTTCTTATTAGGGCCATAAGGCGTTACCTCAGTTGGTCATTCTCTAGGTATGCATGTACTTTAGACTAGGCTTCTTACCCATCTAAAGTTTGTAAAAGGGTTTTAATAGTCATTTTAGTTGGAACCCTAATAAGGATATATGCTATAGACTTAAGTGTTTCTCCTTAAAGTGATTTTAATAAAGTAGAATGATAAATCATCCTTCTTACCATGTCCTTAAGCATCCTATTTCGTCTTTCATCTACACAATTTACGGTAGGCAAACCTGGCATAGTGTACTGTAGGATAATACTATATTCCTCTCGACATTTAGCAAATAGCCTACGACGTTGTTCTTTGGAACCATCATATTTGTAATATTAATCAAGACAATTTGATTTAATGTTTTTAATGCTTTTCTTGAGTTGGTTATCAACTTGACCTTAAAATTTTGAACATATCCAAGTATTGTATTTTTTTTGGAGGAGATATATGTAGCCATATTTAGAAAAATCGTCAATGAACATCATAAACTATAGTTGACCATTCCAAGCAACCTATGGAATGGCACAAAAATATCCATATGTATGAATTTTAAGTCATTTAAAGTGTTGTTGACTTCAAATCTCCTTTTATTGGTTTGTTTCTCCTTTATACAGTTAGCACAAACAAAAAAACCTGTAAAATCTAAGAGGTTGAGAATTTCATCTATCACAAATCTCTTTATTCTCTATTTGTAGATATGACTTAATCTCTTAAGTTATAACGAAACCGAATTCTCATTAGTTAATTTTTATTTATATTTTGTGTACTTAATTGCAGGGATTCATTAAATGAAGCTATTTTATCAAGCAAATAAATATCATCATAACTTCATAAAGAGCAAGAACTAACCAATTTTGAATCATGAAACAAACTAAATTTTTTATTCCCATATGAACAAGAAAAACCAAAATTTTCTAAAGTAGAAGTAGAAATCAAATTCTATCTAAAAAGATAGAACAATAAATGTTTTATCATTATCCAAATAAAATCTAGTCTTTAATAATAGTCTTTACTTCAACTTCAACTGTCTTGCAATCACCTACATATATGTATCTTTCACTATCACTAAGCCTTCAGGAAATCAGGCAACCCTTCATAGACATACTGATGTGAGTGATTACACTATAATCTATCCATCACGTCTGTCTAGGTACCAAAGTTAAATTAACATCAGAACAAACTAATTTAAGTATATATCTTTTAGCACACCATGCGTGATAATTGATGCAATGCTTCTTCACCTGATTTCTTTTATTGTTTCCTTTGAGGTGTTATATCTATAGACACCTTATCCTTCTTTCTTTTTCTTTCATTATCCTTGCCCTTAGTGGTTAAGGTCAGGTGAGCACTTTCTGCCTTTTATCAAACTAAGAACATATATCATTAACATTGATGAGGTCTCATTCCTAACTCTGTTTAAGACACAATAGATTAAGACAATATTGAAGAATCTCCTGTATAAGAAATTACTCCAAACGAGCAAACTCTACCACCTCAAAAACCTATATCATTATAGAGATCCACTAGAGAAGGAGAAGTGTAGTTCCAAATGATTATGTTGTATTTCCCCAAGAACGTGAGTGGACATTGAAGTGATAGAAGATGATTCAATCAAGTTTTGTTAAGACATGCAAGTTTTAACTTTAAAAGTGGATTGATGTCGTGAATGAAGAGATGAAGTCCATGAAAGACAATGACGACGTATAGGATCTTGTCTCATTGCTATAAAGTTTGAGATCTATTGGTTGCAAATGGATAATTAAGATTAAGAAAGATTTGAAAGGCGATGTGGAGAGGTACATAGCGCATCTTGTCACAAAAGACTTTAACAGAAAAAAAAGTATTGACTATAAGAGACTTTCTCTTTAGTTTCTTCAAAAAATGATCAAGATCATAATGGCATTGGTGGCATATTTCAATCTTAAGTTACATCTAATGGATGTGAAGACAACATTTCTTAATGGTAATATTGATGGGACAATTTATACATGCAATCGAAAAACATTATGTCGGAGACCTAAAGAATATCGTTTGCAAACTTGAAAAATCCATTTATGGGCTTATGCGAGCATCTCGACAATGGTATTTCAAGTTTCATTAAGTAATCATCTCATTCGATTTTGAGATAAATTTGGTTAGTAATTACTTATATCATAAGTTTTATAACAAGCATATTCTTTTCATTTTATATATTAATGACATTTTACTTGCTAGCAACAATATAGACTTATTAAAAAGTATTTTAGGACTATCGAAAGGAGCTATATTAAAAAGTTCTCAAGAGATACATCATATAAGATTACAAACCAAGTGATACTCATGTGGCTAAGAGAGATAACTTTAGTCTCAATCAAGATTACTTTAAGAATGATTTTGAAAATAGAAAATGTAGAAGATCCCTTATGCATCAATAGTAGAAAGTCTGATGTATGTTTAAGTTTGTATGTGACTAGATATTACATATGTTATTGGGATATTGGGCAGATATTTAAGCAATCCAAATGATACTCGAAAGTGGCTAAGAGAGACAAGAGTAGTCTCAATCAAGACTTAAAAATGATTTTGAAAATAAAAAATGTAGAAGATTCTTTATGCATCAATAGTAGGAAGTCTGATGTATGCTTAAGTTTGTATGTGACTAGATATTACATATGTTATTGCGATATTAGACAGATATTTAAGCAATCCAAGAATAAACCATCGAAAAGCGACCAAATGGGCCTTACGGTACTTAAAGAAAACAAAAGACTATGCTCATATATTGGAGGTCGTGGTCACTTGAGATCATTGGGTATATTGACTCGATTTTATTGGATGCCAAGATAGTATAAAATCCATATTGGATTATATCTATCTACTAGTTGAGAGTGCTTTCTGCTAGAAAAGTGGTAAATAGTTTCTTATAGTCTCTTCGCAATGGCAATATAGCTCATAGCATGTTATGAGGTATCCAATCGTGGAATGTGGTTGCAAAACTTTATCAAGAGGCTGTGTATAGTAGATAGTATTGATCGATCACTCAACTCATTTTGTGACAATAAGTTAACAATGTTGTATTTTAATAGAAATAAGAGCTTGATGAAGTCAAAGTATATAGATTTCAAGTTCCTAGTTATTAAAGAAAGAGTTTAAAGTGGACAGTTGTATACAGAGCAAGTCAGCATAAACTCTATGATTTGCAGATTTGCTTACTAATGGATTACTACCCAAATTGTTTCATGAGCACACTGCTCGTATGGGTGTTGTGTCATTAACGGTAATTCAATTTTACTAGGAATTTATGATTTTAAATGCTCGTACAAAATAGACATTGTTTAATTATTTTAGTTATGGACATTTGAGGTTATTTTCTGCAGAAATAAAGTTTTCGTTTATTCATAGTCGGTTTTGGTATGATTTGATTTCGCTAAAGTTTAAGGTGGACCAATTAGAAATAGGAATGTTAAGATCACATTGCATGAAATTTTCATGATACACATCCACACCATGATCCCTGTCATTAAGTTCACTACTAGAAAACTGCTAATAGATGACAGATAACTTATGATAGATTTTGGGTATATTATAAAATTATGATAGACTTGTGACATGATTTTTAATCTATCATAAATTAAAGATGGTCTTATCTTAGAAATATTTTCTATCATAAATTTATGATGGCTTTATAATAGGATTATCATTTATCACGAATTTATAATAGAATTGTGATAGAAATTTAATCTATCAAGAAATTATGATAGAAAAATTACTTTGACCATATTTGGCCCTAATTTTATATATTATTTTATTTTAAAAAAGGCGTGTCTTATTAATTAAAAAATAAAATACTAACAAAACTGCATCGTTTTGGGTACTTTAAACTTTCTTTCTTCTTTTTTTTTTTCCTAAGTGTTAAAAGAATACACACTTAGAAAATAAAACGTTGTTTATCTCGTCACTCTCTTATTTTCTTCGTTTTTGTCTTTTCTTTTATTTTCTCGAGAAACCTTAACGAAATTTTCTTGGGAACCAAACAGTTTATAAATCCTTCGATTATGAAGAAAAATGCAGTACTAGAGGTTGAAGCAGCATTATCAGCAGCAATAACAAGCACTGGTGCAGAAAGCACTTCTTCAATAGCGGCCTTTTAGCCACTCCTCAGGTCCAATTTCTTGTTTGCATGTTGTTTCTCGTTGTTTATGTGAATTCGTTATACCGTGATTTCGATTGTGTTTTCATAATTTCAAGCTTTGATTTGTTCACGCTTTTTAGGGTTAGCTTGTGTGATTTCGATATTCTTGTTTGTTTTGGTTTTTAATTTTCAAGCTTTGCTAGAGTTAGGTTTTGATGATTCTTTTTTTGTAAAAATTTTTCAAATTTCTGGGTGTTTGTTCAAATTTTCAAACTTTGTTCAATTGAATTTACCTTGCAAATGCGTATTTTCGATCTCCTTAGTCAGCTCGCTAGTGCTTCTTAATTCCATCAACAATCCTTTTAAGCATGAGTACCTTCTTAATGAGTGCTTTGAGAGTTGGAAGAATAGTCTGAGTACCTTTTAAGCATCTCACTTTATTGTTGTTAGTGTTTAACACATTTATTTTTAAGCATATCTCTCATGTTTTGAATTTGTACTGACTTTATATAAAATCTTTATGTGTTCAATACAGAAAATGAACAAGCTGTAGCACGGGCAATTATTTACTCGGTGATTGATTTTAAGAGGGACTCATGGCCCAAAGTTTTTGAAAATGCGAAGGACCTTGTGAAGAAGATGCGTAATCCTAACTCAAAATAGAGGCTTACAGTGAGGAAGTACTAGGTAATGTTCAATAATGTTAATTCAATGGGTTATATACACATTGAAGTTTAATCAAGTGATTCGTCCTCGTGCATGCAGAGCATCCTTGGGTACAAAATGCCAAAAAGGCTCCAAATGTTTCACTTGGGTGAGATCGTGAAAGTAAGGCTTAAACAATTTTTTTGGAATGAACAAGCTTAAAAAAGAGCTCTACAGGTAATAATTTTGATTATGTGGTGAAAGCAAGGCTTAAAACAATTTTCCTTTTGGTGTTCTATACAAAGATGCTAAGGCACTTGGTTAGTTTGGAGTCTATATTAGCCGGTTAGTTTGGAGTCTATATTAGCCTAAAAATATTGCAAGTAAATTATTAGTTCAAGGATGATGAAGAATGTATGAATAAGTTATTTCATACTTCCACTGGAAAGAAGTTATAACAGGACGAAATATGAAAGTGGAATATATGTACTCATTATCATGTCAGGGTGTTCTTTTTGGTTTGGGAGAGTAGACTGCCATTATAAATAGGGGAGTTTGTGAAGTTTTACTTGAAAATGACTGTTAAGTAGTGTGGCCTATGGTTTCCCGAGTGCTTGACATGTTTTCAAATTATAAGGATATAAATATGCACGCTTTTCTTTGTATATCCACTTTGTTAGATAATGTTCCTATCAAGACAGTTCCAGAATTATTACGGGAGTCTTATTCTTCTCTTTTCATTTTTTTGCAAGATGGTGGCATTTTTGGGGTAGATACCAGAGCAACTGAAGGACCCATAGTTTGTGATAAGAATTGTGAGAAAATTCATTACATGGCCTCCAAAGATATATTATTGCGGTGTAGGAACTGGGCGATCCGAGGTCAGAATCGATACTTCCTATTATTGAGTTTAATTAACTTGGCATTGCTAGATTGCATTTTTGTTGTTTATCAACTCTTGCTTAAACAAATGATGTATTTTTTTATAATATTGTAGCAAACACATTGTAAAATTTTTTCATATTCCTAGATATGGTCAGCTTACAGCTACAGTTACATCATTATCATACTAGTCGAGAGTCAAGGGTTGTTACAGCACTGACTCTTCTCAAAAAGCACCTTTTCAAGTTAAGTTCATTCCATTTCCGTTGTTTAGTTATTAGCAACATATATTTGGATAGTCTTTAAGAGTGAGTGATTCTGATCAGTTTTTTTCTCTTTCCAGCTACTAAGGTTATGTGCAAGCTGCTTTGGTTCTTGGTGGAGTTGATTATATTGGACCTCATCTTCACATAGTTAGTTTTCTTTTTCTTGCAGAATTATCGAAACGATGATGATTGTTCGTACTATTTAACAAATATCTTAGGCAAAATACTGATGGCTATGGTTAATTTTGCAATATATCCACACGGTTCAACTGACACTTTGCCATTTGCGACAATGGGTTCTGGTTCTCTTCGCCATGGCTATGTTTGAATCAAAATACAAAGAAAGCCGGACTGTAAGTTTGCCTATTATAATTTCTTTTTCACAAAAAGGTGCTATGAGGATGTTTTTTCATGTTTAATTCACTTTTTTCGTTTATAATCATCTCGTGAACTTTTAGTTCTCTGGAAAAGCTTTTCAAGTATACTTAGATGTTGCCATCAAGTGGTCTAAGTTAATGCAAATATGTTTTGATCAAACAACGCTCTGTTACATTTGGGTTTCATTTATTTATTTGCAAGTGGTAACTTTTGCAACATGACTTGTGTCAATATTATTTCATAAAATAAAAATAAAAATTGTCAAATTGCAATATTTTTGCTCAATATCCAGAAGAACTATACTTTTTTTGCTAATTAAGACCTAAAATTGGTTGAAGCTCATCTCTCAATACCTCAATTGAATTACTCTATTTTCTGCCCCCCACAAAAGCATCAGACTCACTAATTATTTCACTTTTTATGAGTTTAATATTAAATTGTCAAATTGGTTGCCTCAAAATTGATTGATACTTTCAGTTTCTCCTGTAAATGGTAAGCTTTTTATGAGTTTAATATAGTTATTTGGCTTTTATGTTTTAGTGTTGTAGTTCTAAATAATGTAATAAGTTTTTAGATTATTCAATGTATTGCCGCTAGAAGAGGGCATTACTTCTGGAAGTCTTGCTGTTGGAATATTTCCATTAATCTTTGGAAGTTTTGTTGGGAACTTGGCTCGATGGCGAAATTTGAATTACTTTTCTTGAAGTATAATTGGAATTTAACTATTGTTTTATATTTTGGCATTCTTTTTTTTTAATTTGAGATTTTTTTTATGCATTGGTGGTAATGACATTGAGTTCTAGATGTATTTATTTTGAAATTAATTTGTTGGATTGAATGGATGTTAATTAATATTATGTTTTTATTTTTTGACAATATTCATTTTTATTAATTAATGAAATTTGTAAACAGGAATTCATAAATAAATTATAATCACAATATAATTTTTTTTTAAAAAATTAACTTTATGATGGGAAATACACATCATAAAGTCTGTCATAAAAAGTTTTTTACCAAAATTGAATAATAAATTTACAAATGACAATTTAATTTCCAAAAATTTTAAAAAATAGAGCGAAAATTTTTCTCATTAAAATATTGTGTGACGGATATATGACTGTAAAATACCATCAAGAATTCATGACGAAAAATATTATATCATAAATTAATGACAGTGACATAGATGACGGATGGAAACATCTGTCATGCATCACCTTTTATGACGGTTATTTCCTGTCATCTATTGCCTATTTTCTTATAGTGATTGTATTAGCACAATAATCATTGATGGGTGGAATTAGGACAATTGTACTAAAGACCGCTTTGATCTTATCTTTGATATGATTGATGGACTAGACTAGATAAAGATAGATTGTGGTAATGACAATAAGGTTGAGCTCATAAGGTTATTTTTATAAAGCATGATTATAAGGTTACACCTATAGCCCAAGTGAGAGATTGTTTGATCTTTAATCCAACATCGGGCTTATATGTGAATGATTATGTATTACGAACTGTGATATAAGGTTAACCCCAATTAAAAGTAATCTATTAAGGTTTTGATAATTTGAACTTTAATATATCTAATAGGATGTAGACCCACTACTAGAAAAATGGTCTTTACTGACACTTTGTTTGTGACACTTAATTGAAAAGTATCAGTATTTTCATGTTTATGGGCCATTTTCCGCTTTTAACACATAAGTATCACAAAGTAATGATACTATAGTGTCTGAAATTTAGACATCAGAAATCTCTGACACTAAAGTATTAGTAATAAAAATAAAATAATTCAAATCATGTAATGGATGGAATTCGAACCGGGGACCTCAAACATCGAAGCATTTAAGTTTAAGAAAAAGACCATTGGGCTTTTTCGTGGTGACAGTAAGGTATTTTAGCGATAATATAGTTTTAGTTAATATACTTTTAGGTATTAAATAATATACTTTTAGTTAGAAACGATATCGTTTCACTTAGAAAAAATAAAGATAACTAAAACGCTTCGTTTCATCCTAACCCTAAGACCAAAATCGAATCTAATATTTCTCTAAGTCATTCACTCTTCGTTTCAGTCTTTACCACCGAGTCTCCTTCTCTGTCAAAGCTAAGTAAACAAAACCCTAAAATCCTATCCCACTGTCGATACTGCACATTGTAATCAAGCTTCACGTCAATCCCAACCAAGCCTGAAGCAAAGGATTCCTTTCTATCACGATTTGGTTCTTTTCTCATCCCACTACGAGAAATTCATTTCTAAAGGTGCCATTTAATTATTTTTATTGGTTTTTAATTATTATGTTTCAATTTGATTGCTGTTTTCCTCATGCATGTTGTTTTGTTTCGGTTTAACTATAGAATGGGTTTTAAAATTCTTAGTTTTTTCTGTAATCTTGTTTGTTTATAATTTGCGATTTGGATCTGCGAAAACATAATGAGAGAGGTAAAGGCTGCGTGAAGTTGAGTTATTGTACCAGAGCTTTTAACTAAGAGTGGTTTTATAAGTGCCTGATTCAAATCAGTTTTCTTTCCTCTCTTTCATGTACAGTTTAATTGGAATTTCTGGATACAATGTCAATGCAGATTTGGGTTTTTTCCTTTTTCCCCATTTCTCGAAATTGCATTAAAATTTTGCATGATGCTTTCAATTTTGGGCCTAACCTGTTCCATTTAATTAGTACCTGATAAAGATACATATTCAATTCAGGTCAATTCATCAATCCTTTCCCTATAATGCACTTGCTAGACTTAGTATAAATGCAATTTCTCACATGCAAACTGTTCAACAACAACGAGTATTGTCCTGAAATTTTTTTTATTTATGTGATTTCCCTTGTACAGCTCTCTGACATAGTAATTAATAATATAATTAAATCTTCATTCATATGTTGATGGGTAGAATAGCCTTGGCCATTTTAGTGTAACAACCACATGCAGCTTGTTTGTTGTTTATTTGTTTATTTTTTTTCATGATCTTTAAATTAATAAACTTTTGAAAGGGTCTTTTTGTTTGTTTGTATAGGAAACTTTTGTCTGCATTTTAATATTGAATTATTGTCTTTCGACTAGAATGTTTAGTTTATTATTACTTTGTCTTATATCTTGCATGTTTATTTCAATTGAGTAGCTCTAATCACTTGAATTAATATGTTGATTCAATCTCTCGCTTTTGAAGAATCACAAAAGTTTACGGTAATAAATTTGTCTTCATTTGGTAATTCTTTTAAATCACTCACTTTCTTTCAGTTTCTATTATCGTTGTGCTCGAGTTTTATTTGTACTTGACATGTTTTAAATATTGACATGCATGGTCTTCTTTGTCGTTTTTGTTGCATAGACTCTTATGGAATGAAATTGTTTGTTCTAATATGAAAATGAAATTTTAAAAAGTGTGGGTGTGGCATGTTTTGTTGGCTTGCTGAATGTGTACATGTAAGTTAGATTTGTTGGCTTAGTGAATGTGTATATGTATGCTCTGTTGGGTTGCTGAATGCTTACATATATGCTCTGTTGGGTTGCTGAATGTGTACATGTATTTAAATGACTCTAAACAAATAGAACTTAGATTTATTTTGTAATTTGTATTTTTTTATTTAAACCTAAAAGTTTGAATTTATTTGTGCAATTTAAGTAAACTTATTAAACTAACAACATCTAACAAATGAACAGGTAACAATATATATTATGGACAAAACTTGGATACGTGATAGATTGTCTGATGAGTATAGTGATGGGGTTGATGATTTCTTGGAGTTTGCCATTCTTAATTCTGAAAATAGAATGTCAATTAGATGTCCTTGTACCTCTTGTTGTAATATGGAGTTTTTGACTCTGAAAAAAAGGAGCTACATCTATTTAAAAAAGGTTTTCTAGAAAAATATTTAGTTTGGAATTGGCACGGTGAGGTGGATCGGAAACCTACCTCTGTAAAATGCCAAGACCAGCCACAAAATCAGCGTTTTAGATGTCCGGATTATAGTTATATAGATGACATGGTTCATAATGCTTTTGAGCATTGTGATAAAGATCCTACTTCTTTTAAGGATATGCTTGAAGATCTTTGAAAAGCCCCTATATCCGGGTTCAAAACATTCAAAGTTATCGGGTCTAATGAAACTGTACAATGTAAAAGGACTTTATGGCTGGTCTGATAGTGGGTTTTCAGTTTTATTAGAAGTGCTGAATGAGATATTGCCAAATGATAATATTTTGCCTAAGTCCATGTATGAGGCCAAAAAAATAATGAAGCTATTAGGCTTGGATTATGAGAAAATACATGCATGTCGAAATGATTGCATTCTTTATAGGAATGAGTTCAAGAATCTTAGTGAATGCCCAAGGTGTGGAGCATCTAGGTGGCAAATAAGAAAAGATGGATAAAAAAAAATTAGAAAGGGGGTCCCTAAAAAGGTGTTATGGTATTTTCCTATAATTCCTAGGTTGAAAAGAATGTTTCAATCACCACAAACTGCTGAGAATTTAACATGGCATGAAAATAAAAGAATTAGAGATGGCAAGCTTCGCCACCCGGCAGATTCACCAGCTTGGCAGTTAATTGACAAGAAATGGTCCGATTTTGCCCAAGAGTCGAGAAATCTTCGGTTGGCTTTATCATCTGATGGGATTAACCCACATAGCACACTTAGCACTACTTATAGTTGTTGGCACATTACATTGATAACATATAACCTTCCTCCATGGGTTGTGTATGAAGAGGAAGTTTATGATATTGGCTCTCTTGATATCCGGTCCTAAATGACTGGAAATGACATAGATGTATACCTAGCACCATTGATTGAGGACTTAAAAACCCTATGGGATGTAGGCGTCAATGTGTTTGATGCTTATAGGAAACAAACTTTTAATTTACGAGCTGTGTTGATGTGGACGATTAGTGACTTTCCAGCTTATGGAAACCTGTCTGGGTGTACTGTTAAGGGGTACTATGGTTGTCCAGTTTGTGGGGTAAACACATGTGCATATTGGCTACCGCATAGTCGTAAAGTGTCATATATGGGCCATAGGCTGTTTATTGAAAATCCTCCTAGGCGTTTGTCTGGTACAGAGATCTTAAACTTGGTGGCTGACATTGACACCAAGTTTGGGAAAAAGGTCCAAAAAAAACGAAAACGGTGTGAAGGTGAGAGTCACAGTAAGGGTAAAGGTGAGGGTAACATTAAGGGTCAGAGTGAGGGTAACAGCAAGGGCGAGGGTGAGGGTGAGGGTGAGGGTGAGGGTGAGGGTGAGGGTGAGGGTGATGGTGAGGGTGAGGGTGATAGTGATGTTCAAGGTGAGGGTAAGGGTAATGGGGATGTAGCTCAGTTGCTGTACAAAAAGAGATCAATCTTCTTTGATTTAGATTATTGGGAACATTTGTTAGTTCGCCATCAACTAGATGTGATGCATATTGAGAAAAATGTATGTGAGAGCATCTATGGCACATTACTCCATCAACCGGGGAAAACAAAAGATGGAATTAATGCTAGAAAAGATCTTACACATCCAGAGCTTAGAGAGCAAATTAACAAAGCATTTATTGCATTGGCTCCTGACGAACAAAATAAAGTCCTGCCCCCTGCCCCGTATACTCTAAGTAAGAAAGAAAAAAAAATGTTCTGTGAAACCTTACAAGGTGTAAAAGTTCCTGATGGCTATTGTTCTAATTTTAGAAATCTTGTTTCAATGGATGATTGTCGTCTTCACGGGCTTAAGTCTCATGATTGTCATACCTTGATGCAACAACTACTACCATTAGCAATTCGGAATTGTTTACCTCAAAATGTCAGATCTGTCATAAATAGGTTGTGCCTCTTCTTTAATTCTTTGTGTTCTAAGGTAGTAGAGCCCGATTCTCTTGACCAATTGCAAAAGGAACATACAATCACCTTATACAATTTAGAACAAACTTTCGTACCTGCATTCTTCGATATAATGGTCCATTTAACAGTCCATCTAGTTGAAGAAGTTAGATTATGTGGCCCAGTTTACCTTCGATGGATGTATCCATTTGAGAGAGAAATGAAACCTATAAAGGGTTATGTACGCAACCGATACCGTCCTGAAGGTTGTATTGCAGAGTGCTATATTGCTGAGGAAGCACTTGAATTTTGTCTTTGAATACCTTCCAAATTGTAAATCAATTGGACTACCCTCTTTGGTTGTCTAATTGATTTTACAGATTGAAAGGCCACTCGGAGGTACAAATATTAAGGTGGTTGATGCCCTTACATTGGCGCAAAGCGCACCGATGTGTTTTAGTGAACACCCCCGAGATTCAACCATACATAGAGTATGTGCCTAAAAATTTTCATCTCTTTTCGTTAAGTTTTTTTTTCAATTTTATTAATTCTGTTGGTATAATTTTAGGGAGCATTTGGCCTTATTGCAATCAAAACACCCTCGTCAATTAAAAAAACCTTTATGGTTGCCAACAGAGCACTCGCACGTTCTTTGATTGGCTGAAACAAAAGGTTAGATTAGCTTCAAGGTCTAATTAATAAAAGTACCCAAGTAAACTTATTAAACTTTTCTCTTTCAACTAATTATTATGGTTTCATTAATTGAACAATAGGTAAGAATTGATAAAGCAAATGATGTAGCGGTTGACGAAAAAGTATGGTGGCTGGCAAACAAACCTCGCTCAAGCGTGGTTTCATATGAAGGCTATTGTATTAATGGAGTTAATTTTGCTACGAGAGATCAGGACAGCAACCGTATAACACAAAACAGTGGCGTTTATGTGGTTGCTAACACTTTACAGATTTCAAGTTCAAAAGACAAAAAACCCCATTATGGGGATATGCCTTTTTACGGGGTTGTCAATGAAATTTGGCAGCTTGATTATCTAGGGGTTAAGAAGGTACTTTTCAAGTGCGATTGGGTAGATGATAGAGGAGTTAACGTTGATGAGTTGGGGTTCACTATAGTCAATTTAGATCGGATAGGCTACAAATGATCATTTGTTTCATTCTAGCTGGTCATGCAAAGCAAGTGTTTTATGTGAAAGATCAGTTAGATAATAGTAAATCAGTTGTTTGTTCAGTGAGAGAAAAATGTAATTATTCAAATGAGGCCTTGTGTGATGGCATCGATGAGTATGCACCCTTATCCAACAATTTTTTGAATGTAAGTTAGATTTGAGTGATGAAGAATTTATGTAAGATTAGTTGTTGGTGTTTTTAATGTAAATATTGGTGCAGAAAATGAATAATCCAACTACTATGCCTTATTAGCACTACTGAACGTAAGTCCGCAACTAATTTTTTGTAATTGTTTTATTATTATATTGGGATATTATATTGGTATCTGGTGCACTCATCCACATTTATGTATTTGCAGGTTTGTTAGAGACATGGCAAAGAAAAGAGAGCCAACATATGATCCAGATCTGGAAGGAAGACCTAGACGAAACCTTACAAAGAAGAAAGACTTGCAGAGAGAAGAGCTAGTAGTGACGAGGCCGAGGTTATGTACAATTCCTATGGAGTTCCGGTTGGAAAAAAAGAGAAACGATCGAGGAACTACATTGGGGTGATTGTACGGGAAAGAGTTCCAATTATATATGATGATTGGAGGAAAGTGCCATTAGACATCAAGGAGACGTTATGGACTCATTTTCAGGAAAAGTTCAAGTTGAGTCTTAAGGCAAAAACCCAAGTGTTGAAGTGGATGGGAATTGCATTAAGGGGCTTTAGATGTAAGTTGGCCAATGAATATATTCTGCCCAATGCAAACAACTTGAGTTCACTGAAAAAGCCTCTCTGGAGTATGAAGGCATTAGAAAAGAGGACTGGAAGAGCTTTGTTGATAAGATTTTATCCGAAGACTTTCAGGTATGTTTAAAATTCTATTAGTTAGATAATATTACTCAGTTCCTGTAACCATTTTAATCAATATCCACTTTGTGCAGGAAAAAAGTAAGGTAGCAAAGGAAAAAAGAGCAAAGAATATGTACAATCATCACTTGGGCAGCACAGGATATGCTGGGCTGTTGCATAAAAGAGTAAGTACAATAACCACCCTATACAAACTTATGACCATTTTAATACAAATAATCGGATGATTCATAGTAGTTTTGAATTCATTTTTTGTTGAATTATTGCAGCAGATTGGACCTCGGAGTGTCCGAGCGCGAGATTGACCGCATGATGAAGCCTGGTTATTGGCTCACAGGAAAAAAGATGGAACTTATGCACCTGACGTGCAGCAAGTGGCTGAAAGAATTGTAAGCTCCCACCACCACTAAAAATTACCAATGCAAATAGTTTGAAACTTATATTTGCTTGAATTATTTTATAATCCAAGATCATGTTAATTAATACAACTACTACCATTGTTTATTTCAAAAAATGCTAGTAATGCGATGTATGTATACACTGTCATTATTTAACATATTTGTTTTCTTATTCCTAATTTTGATCAAATATTTTTATATTTATTTTGTAGAGTGAGCTAAGAAGCCAAGTTGAGCAGGGAACGTTTCAATCCCAAGGACCGAATGATATCTTAGGTGAAGCCCTTCAAAAAAAAACCTAATGGAAGTCGGGTGCAAGGATTGGGTCAATTCATCACCCCATCCATGTATTTCAATGTTCCTGACCCCACGGAGTTGGCGCGAGAACGGAGAATGTATCAGGAGAGTTTTCAGTTTATGCAGGCTCAATTAGATCAAATGAATGCAAGGATAAACGCCTGCAACAACACTGAAGTTGGCAGTTCCAACTTTCCTAACTCCAAAGGTGGTTGTAGTGTTAAGATGGAGATAGATCGTCGATCACCCAGCAAAGTTACTCCAAAGTCAGTGACTAACAACCCCAACCCCAAAGCAACTCCAAAGTCAGTGACCAACATCCCCAAAGTTAATCCAAAGTCAGTGACCAATGCCCCCACTGTTTCTCCAAAACTTGACAAAAACACCAACACACCTCCCCTGCCATCCCCTGTACAGAATCCACCCCCAGTAGATTGTGAAGCCATTTCAAAAATCACCCCAAGAAGATCTCCAAGATTAACTCCTGCAAAGAGAAAAGTGGCTGGCCAAAAGTCTCCTACAAATGCCGTGGAATACCTGTATGAACAGAAACGAACAACAAAGGAACCCATTGTTGTAAAACCAGTGACAGCAAGGAAACTTGTTCTGAGAAAGAATACTCGTGGAGCTGTAAAAGCAAGAAAAGAGAATAAAAGTTCACAGATGAACATCTTTTCTTTAATGATTGAGAGCTCCGCCCACGGTCGATTATGATTGCACATGATCGAAGACTTTTGGTGTCCATTGGGAGAGTAGATTGGACATGCAGATTTGCAATGAAGTCATTGAGTTTCTGAGCTCTCAAATTCTGTTTTGGAGATATGGATCAAGTAAGGCATAAAAAACTTGATTTATTTTTTTATTATGTTTTCTGATTTTGCAACCTATCATTATATTTTTTCTTATATTCATGTCATAAATTTTTTTTTTAATAGACACTTGTATGAGGAGATGGATAATGGCAGTGGTGTTATTCCAATTCAATTTGGATGTATAGCTAAGTTCTGATCAAGTCAAGCAAGCTACCCAAATAGGTGTTCTTATATTTCAGACCTTTTGGACAAGATTCAAATAGCCCAGATAATTGTGTTTCCATATAACCCAGGGTATAGTTTATTTATTTTTTTGTCTATTTTCTTTTTTTTTTTTACATAAATGATTTAAATTTTTCTTGTAATCTGTTTTTTTTAATTGTTTGTTTAGTGGCCATTGGGTGCTAGTAGCAATTGATATGGTGAGGCGAAAAATATATTATCTTGATCCATTAGGTGATAATCCGGATGATGAGTTGAAGCAGATGGTGAATGAGTAAGTTTAATTAGTTTACTTAATTCTTTTTTAATTTTTATGTTGTGGATTAATTTGCTGCATCTGTTATTTATTACTTATAGTGGGATAACAATGCATCAAGTGAAGAGTAATAAAAAGAAGGCTGTGCAGTGGGTCTCTGCGAAGGTATTAATAAAACAAAGTTATGATTTCCATTGTTACTTCATCAGTTTATTTCAAACTAATTTTTTTCTTTTTTAGTGTCCGAAACAACCTGGAACCTTTGAATGTGGTTATTATGTGATGAAGTACATCCAGGATATTGTTCGCGATTTGTGCATTCTTGAAAACAATGTGAGTTTCTCCATAACTTTTTTAATATTTTGTCGAAGAATGCATTATTTAATGAATTTTCTTAAGAACAGTGTTTAATTGATCAATTGCCACACATGTCGGAATAATACTTGTCAATTATGTGAATTATGAAGATGTTTAATGGGTGAACAGTTGCTGCTTTATGCTTCAAACTAGCAATATAATCATATCTTGTGCTAAGGATGAGAGGAAGTGTTGTGTATGTTTAGGATAATCACATACACTTTTTTTTGCCATATTTATTATAGGTAAAAGCTATAACGCCATATATATTTTACTGCATGCATTCAACATGTTTGGAAAAATTGATGCTAATTTTTAGTGTGTTCTACTATGTATTTAAGGCACTTTAGAGTAAACCAAAATGACTGGAGTTGTTGCATGTACAAATAGAATGCATATAAATCTTAGTGTTCAGTGTTAAAGTATTATTCAGTATTGACTAGACCTGTTGCATGAATGCTCTGTTGAAGGCATATAAATCCTAGTGCTGGCTGTTAGAAGTAATATTGAGTAAAGCTTTGGTAACCGTTGTTTGCTGTGGTGATATACAATTTATTTGCATGCTGTTCAGTTTGATGTTAATCATAACAAACTTAAAAATATATGTATTCATTTTGTTGTTTTATTTTAGGACAGATTTTAAAATATATGAATACATTTTGTTGCTTTATTTTTGAAGTTCAAGGGCTGTGATGAGTACACTATGGACGATCTTTCGCAACTTCGCGATCAATGGGCCATGTATGTTGCAAAGTTAATTGTAGCATACAATAATCAGGTAAATTTTATTTTTGCTTGTAAATATCAAAGAATTGATTTTTGTAAAAGTCCTTATTTGCTCTTTAAGCAGTTTTATTCATTTTAATTAAATACTGGACAATAAGTGAGAAAGCAGATTTGGCTATATGTAAGTGCTTTTGACTGAATGCAACCTGAGTCTGTTTTCCAAGTCATTGTCTCAATCATTGAGTTGTTCTTTTCTTCTAAAACTAACTACGCTACAATGTTAATTCAGGTCCAAGTTATTATACACCACATTGGTGATTTAGTTGACGACAATGAACTTACAGACTGAACCATGTCTATCATCTATGCTTCTCCTCTCTTATTTTTTAGGGATTCTCTAATATTTTTGTCCCTGTTTAGTTTATTATCATGTTTATTATCATGCCACTTAGTTTCTGTAGTAGCTAATTGATTCTATATACTACACTTATAGGTGGCAAAGGTAAAGGGCAAGGCGAAGGTGAAAGAGTAGATGCATGTATCCCCGCAAGCTGTTGTTGTGTTCATGTAAATATTTGACATGTTTTCAAACAATATTTTAAGTTTGTAAATATTTGCATTAGTATTTTATTTCATAAGCACCAAAAACTACGCTTGATTCCATGAGCTTGATTCCATGAGCTTGGCCTTTCCGGTCTAGCACCAAAAACTACCATGTGATCGTGAGGGAGTCAGGGAAGCATTATATATGTAAGGGAAAAATCAATGATGATTTTGTTGCATTATTTATTTTTATTTAATTACTGAATTACTTTTAATTTTATATTTTGTATCTTGAAAAAACCGAACGATCAACAAAAGCTGCATGGCTTTGCTTGCCATGTTGCCGTTCCATTTCTCTTTTTCCATTGGGGTCTTATTTAAATGTTATTAGAAATGTCATATACTTCTATTTAATTATTCAAATTCGTACTTTAGTTTAATTTAAATAGATTTTCTTTGAATACCATTATTTGATTGGCAAAACTAAAAGAACAATGAAAATTATAGAGTAACAACAATAATGTTAGCATCTTTTATTTAAAGCCATTGGCGCCAAAAAATTATTAGCGCCATTATATTAGAGATACTATAGTATTACAAATTTCTGACACTAAAGTATTAGTGTCCGTTCATTCTATCATGTCATCTATTCAAAGTGTAAAACAAAATATTGACGTGTAATAATTGTTAGTAAACACTAACACTATAGTGTCATAATATTTATGATACTATAGTGAGAGTAACTTTTAACAAGTGATCATTATCGTAGCTACTAATACCATAGTGTCATAAACAGTAATACTATAGTAATAGTAATCATCGACACCAATTACAAGTGTCACTATTTTTTCGACTGGAGACATCGACACAATTAACAAGTGTCATGAATGTAATTTCGACACTATTCTAAAGTCAAGAAAGACCATTTTTCTAGTAGTGACCTTTAATGTGTGATATTTAAGGGTAATTTTATTTCTATAACAAAGTTGAAATAGAAATACTTAATAATAACATAAAAAGTTATGTATATAAGTGGTTATGGTCCTCAAGTTGCACATAACATTTTATTCTCTTTTAACATCCCATCATCGAGAGAGAGTGCAGTGAGAAAGTCAAGGATTCTCTAAGATAATGTCTTAACTGGAAAACTAACCATATGACTTTAGAGAGTAATTAAGTATTATGAATTCAAGTATGTTTCCCCATATTCAATAATTTATTTTTGGTAATACAATATGAATGTTCTTGAATTTTGGTTGATAGTTTTTACTAAAGGATTCATTGTTTTAACAAGTGTGTGTATATGTCAGGCGGCTAAAAGAAATATACAGTACGAGGATTTGAATTTGATGGATAGTATATCGTGATCATTCTCAAGTGCAAGCCCCAACATTTTCTAAAATGGTAATTCAATGTTTCTTACCATTATCAAATGTCTTTAAACTACTCTAAAGAGTTGAAAAAATCATTTCATACTATTGCAAAAGTATTTGATACCGGTGTAAAGTCTTAAATTCACACAAAAATTCATGTAGACGTCCGCACTACAAAAAAGACTCAGCTATGTCATATGTGAGTGAAGTTATTAGATGAGCCGTGCAAAAGTTTCTGGTGAATTCTTGCTCTTCTTTTCTGTTGTCAGTTTTCCCCGTGGCCAAGGCGAATATTGGAATGAAACAAATTTTGACTATCGTTGTTTTCTCTTAAACATAAATAAATATATGCGCCAGCATGAAAAAAGACCAGTCATAGCATGTTTTTGTGGAATTTCCAAAGCAAGAAGAGAGTCAAGATGGGGTTCTTTTAAGAAACGGGGTCTTAAGAGAAAGTCGATGGTAGAGGGGCTTTAGCGTTATTTAAATTAGAAGCATATCTTAGGCAATTTTATGATATCATGAATCGGCTACGTGCTTCAGATGTTGCATGTCACTTATGGAATCCTTTTTATATTCGTGAACGTATATAAAGAGAGCGAGATTAGTAGTTAGTACCGAGGGCTCAAGCAGACAACTTCGCCAAAATCACTCGAGATGGGAAATACTCCATCGAAGGCCAATAATTCGCAGAAGAAACATCCGCGGAAACCTGCTGGAAGATTAAGATTCTGGTGCTTTCTCTCGAACCAGGTAACGTTTGAAATTCGGAAACAGATTCTATTTATGCTTCCGTTTATTTCTCTATGCTACTGTTTGATGACAAGCCTTCGTAGAATTTATTCGGGGTTACTTATCCAAATCCTTTAACAGTACATGATTGCTTTGTATTATTAACGAGTTTTAAATTGAATTTATCTTCTGGGTTTAGTTGTTTTTTTTTTTCCTTTTTTCCTTCCCCTTGATCCAGGCGTCTAGTTCTAGGGCGTAATTTCGACGAACTGTTTAAATTCTTTACAACTTTTCTAAGTCCACTAGTTCAATCAAGGAATCAGCAGCTCAATCCCATCTCTGTTACGAGGCCATTTGCTTTAGTAATTATTGGACTTCTTTGGAGACACGTATAGAATATGGTTTGAAAGCTTTTTAATGCACTCCGAACTTTGTCATGTGAATGTACCTACCCTCCTTTTAGATGTTTGGTATAAATTTTTAAGTACAACCTTATATTAAAGAGTGTTTTTATTAAATATTTTAAAATTATTTTAATAGATAATTTTTAAAATTATATAATGAAAAGAATGAAATAAGATTGTGAAATAAATTAAAGTATTTTTGACAATTTAACCATTTGAAAAGTCACAATAGTAATAGTACTTAAAATTTAATATTTTACTAATAATAATTTATTTAATTCTCAAAAACTCTATTCAAATGCAATGAAACAATAGTAAAATTTTTTAAAAGAACTTATAAAATTAAATAACTATTTATGATCATTAAATAAACCTTATCATATATACAATTATGATCATTTTAGATGGTAGAGTGGAACTTATCATACGATGATATCGATTCATTGTGCAAATAATTGAAGAGAAGTCAAAAGTGACCTCAATCTTCAAAGGAAGAAATGAGGTAGAACACTGAATTTTTTTTTTCTTTTTTTCTTTTTAATTCTCAACTTTTTTCATCCAAATAAACTAATAAAATTAGAAACTGATTTAACACTGTCTTCATTGATGATGAGAGGCTGTTGGCTGGGATTGGGCGTGTAGTTCAGCGGCTAGCTGGTTGGATTTGGCCATTTGAGCATTGACTGTTGGGCAGCGGGTTTGGTTTTGGCATTTAAGTTCTGAGATTTGAAAGGTTGGTAAGTTTGAGAGTGTTGAGAGGTTTAATAGTGTTGAGGGTTTTGAGAGTTGGACAAAAGAAAACTGGAGGATTACGCATGGAGGGCAGCTTAGGAATCATAATTGTGTAATTAGATATTTGTAGTGTATTTATCTTATGGGTCGGGTGATTAAATCTAAAATCGAATTCATTAATAACGTTTACTTTATATTTTATTGGTGAGAATGAGATTCAATATTTTGAGATTAATCATTTGGGATTAGGAATATTTGTAGAGCGGCAGTTTAAGTGATATTAGATATTTAGAGTTTGATAAAGACGTATTGTCATTTCTGTTGACATCATTATCCAATGACTCTATAACAGATGGACCCTCCATTATCTGCCAAGTGGAGTCCGACGTCAGCTAACACATACAATTACACACCATGATCATGCCCATAGAAATAGAGTGCAGCTCAGCCTCGTGAGTCTTGTGAGTCACATGACCCATGATTGTTAGCGCACACAACCGTAGAAAATTAGAAATAAAAATTATCACCCGTCCCCACGGACCCAAATGCCACTCAGAAATCGTAACAAATTCGGATGAAGATGAAGATACCTTGTAATTTTAATCTCTTATTCTTATTAAATTATAAAAATTAAGGAACTAGATGGTCAACTCATACCCACCGGCCCCGCCCTTTTATATCTCCTCCACAAATGGTAAACAAATTAAGAATGATTTTTTGTTAGATCCAAAATAACGGCGGGGGGGGGAAGTATAACAAAAAACTTTTTGATCTCTTAAAAATTTTTTTACTTTTCCGAGAAAATTTAAATTTTCCCGGTAATCCTTGACCTTTCACTCAAGATTCGTAATCATCTAAATGCAAATAACATGGTATTAAATGCGGCTGTGCGTGTAATGCAGTTAAGCGCAAGCATGGAAGAGGACTCTCATTCAGAATCAGCTTCACTGAAGGAATTTTACATTCCTAGTTATGTTTTGTTACCTGATTCAGAGTCTGAAACAGTTCCTGATGTGCCTCGGTATCCCGTTCTCGTGTTTATCAACTCGAAAAGCGGCGGTCAGCTCGGCGGCGATCTTCTCGTTACGTATCGCTCGCTTCTCAATAAGAATCAGGTACCTCTCGTTTCTTTGAATTTGATATATGATGATGTAATTGTACCGGATTTTGAAGCTCTGAAGCTGTAGTCAATTAAGTTTTCTGTTTTCGTTATTTTAAGGTGTTTGATGTTGGGGAAGAGGCTCCTGATAAGGCGCTGCGAAGAATTTATCTTAATTTAGAGACGCTCAAAGCTAATGGAGATGCATATGCTACACAGATTCAGGAGAAATTAAGAATAATTGTGAGTAGATAAAGTGAATAATTGTGAGTAGATAAAGTAACTAATTGTAAATAGTGTTCCTTCTATAAAGTATCTTTACCTCTGTTCTTTTTTAATTCCTCACTAATCGCAAAAAATAATTCTATAAAGTATCTTCTATAAAGTACCTGCGATTTAGGTTGCAGGTGGCGATGGGACAGCTGGCTGGCTTCTTGGAGTTGTTTGTGATCTCAAATTATCTCATCCCCGCCGATTGCTACAGTACCTTTGGGAACCGGGAACAATCTACCTTTTGCTTTTGGTTGGGTGAGAGCTTTGTATCTTTTGGCAATTGTGTTAGTCAGATCAGTGCATTTATTAATTAATCACATTCCATATGGTACAGATGATGAATTCTGTAGATTTTGGGAACATATCTTCAAGTTGTTGATGCATTGCAATCCCTAAAACCTTGTATATTTTATGCATGCGTGTTTGAATGTGTATGTTTTAGATTCTTTATTTCAGGATGCATGAGCATCTGCTAGCAGTCTGATTTATGAATACCAAGGTGTCTTAACTATTTGAAGAGGTTGTTATCTACTTGAAATTGATAATGTATAGGGAAAGAAGAATCCTGGGACTGATCGTCATGCTGTGGAGCAATTCCTGCAGCATGTAATGAATGCAAAGGAAATGAAAATAGACAAGTAAGGATGTTGACATGACCTCCATGTGTCTTTTTAAAGAAATTGACATAAATGCAAGGTTCCTTCCAAGGTAATAAAATTAATTACGCTGGTGTGTAGGGATATCAACCGATATACATCTTAGAGTAAGGGCATTCAATTTACTTTTGACAAAATAACCATTGTTGGCATAGAAATCTCGGCATGCTACTGAGTGTAATATTAATCTCTGTTTCCCTTACCCGGATTTATTACATAGTTTTCCAGTTCTTTTATGTGATTCGTTTGATCTTCTCTACCGTTTTCCTGCTTTCTGACATATGATAGTGTCACTGCCCATAAATATTGCTTAATTCTTGTATACAATTTTTCATGATAATTTAACTTATGTGGTAATATCTACATAATATAAATGATAATACAGTGCTAATATACAGATTTTTTTATCAGTAGATTTTGTTTTCTTCTTTTTCTTTTTAATTCAATTTATTTAGTTGATTTTTTTTTCCCAAGCTGGCATCTTCTCATGAGAATGAGGGCTCCAAAGGAAGGTTCTTGTGATCCTATTGCACCTCTTGAGCTACCACATTCTTTACATGCATTTGGTCGTGTCTCTGCAACAGATGAGTTGAACAAGGTAAGAACAAGCAGTTGCTGCCTGTTCTGCCCACTCTAAATTATATTATGATTTTCCCATATGGCTGTACCAGTAGCTCAAGAATCTGTCGTTTGTTCCCATTTAGATTTCAAGATCATCTCCATCAAAAGTCTCAGTCATTTTCTTGTGACTATGTCTAGTTATCTTCATGAATATGCATTATAACTCTTCTGCAAAAGAAAAGCCTTCCCTATTTAGCCTTTGTAATTCTTTGTCACAGAGGAAACAAAACAAAGGCAATCACTCAAATGAAGCTTGTTTGATATTATTCAATTGATAAACTCAGAGAATTTTGAGCAAAAATTGTCTTCTCTTGGAGGAGAATTCCGTTATATACTATGAATACAAGCTTATGTTTAGCCCTAAACATAGCTAAACTACCATACACAGAACTATCTAAAATAGCCTACAGCTAGTATATCCTAAATAAGGAAAACATAAAAGATTTACAATCATAAAGATAGTTGTTACAGCTGTACAGGCATAGAATTTGCCATAGAATCTGCTAATTCCTTTGACATCCCCCTTCAAATTGATGCTGGTAAATCTACAATTATTAATTTGCTAACAAGAAAGTTATGTCGCCGACGTGTCATGGATTTGGTGAAGATATCCGCAATCTATAGAGTAGTGGAGATATGCGGGAGGGTGATAACTTGGTAGTCATAGGCCTCTCGAATAGAATGACAGTCAACCTCTATGTGTTTCGTGCGCTCGTGGTAGACAGGGTTAGCTGCAATTTGGATGGCACTAGTGTTGTCAGCATGTAGGGGAGTAGGTTGATGTTGTGAGAAACCAAGCTCTGTTAAGAGACCACGCAGCCAAATGATCTCGGAGCATGCTGCAGACATGGCGCGGTATTCTGCCTCAGTGGATGATTTGGAGACTGAGTCTTGCTTTTTACATTTCCAAGAAATAAGGGCATCACCAAGAAACATGCACCATCCCATAGTAGATTTTCTCGTGTCCGGGCAGCCAGCCCAATCTGCGTCACTGTAGGCTTGTAGTTGGAGTGAAGAACCAGCAGGGAAGAATAAACCACGACTGGGAGTTCCAAGAATATATCTAATGATGCGGTGGACTGCAGATAGGTGGAGATGTCGAGGGGCTTGCATGAACTTGCTGACAGTGTGGACAGCATAAGAGATGTCTGGGCGGGTGATAGTTAGATAGATAAGACTACCAACTAGCTTTCGATATAAAGTAGGATCTTGAAGTAGTTCCCTTCGTCTCGTCAATATTTCACATTAAGTTCCATTGGGGTGTCAACAGAATTTGTGTCTATAAGTCCAGCTAATTGAATCAAATCCTGAAAATACTTGTGCTGATTGAAGAAGATACCTTGTGGCCGATGATGCACCTCTAACCTCAAAAAATAGGTGAGTTGACTGAGGTCTTTCATGTGAAAAGTGGAGTGCAACAAATTCTGAAGTTTAGAAATTGCCTCCATATCAGAACCAGTGATAACGATGTCGTCCACATAAACAAGGAGAACAACTACGCCCTTTGATGTCTGTTGAAAAAAAAAAGAGAAGTCATACTGTCTTTGAGTGAATGAAAAACTGGGAAGAGTTGATCAAAACTTCTCAAACCATACTCGCGGTGCCTGCTTCAACCCATACAAAGAACGTTTTAGTTTGCAAACATCATTAGGTGATGAAGTAGTCATACCGTAGGGAAGTTTCATGTAAACTTCCTCCTTGAGATCACCATGTAGGAAAGCGTTCTTTACATCCATTTGATGTAAAGACCATGATTGTGAAGCAACAAGGGCTAATACTGTTCGAATAGTGGTCATTTTGGCTACCGGTGCGAAGGTCTCATCGTAGTCTAGGCAATATTCTTGCTTGTTGCCAAGAACCACCAACCGAGCCTTGTAACGACCTATGGATCCATCAGAACGCAGCTTGATAGAAAACACTAACTTACTACCAAGGGGTTTCACAGATGGAGGACATGAAACAATATCCCAAGTCTGGTTTTCTTCAAGTGCAAGAAGTTCTAATTCAATAGCTTTTCGCTAACATTCATGCTCCATTGCCTGTTTATATGGTGAAGGGATAGGAATAGAAGACAAAGTGGCTATCAAAGATAATGGAGAGGTGAAACCATACCTATCTGGTGGTCTACGAACCCGAGTACTGTGTCTGAGAGGTTCAGGTGCAGTTGCTGGAACTGGATCAGCATTTAGGGAAGTTGCTGGAGGGGGCCCAAGAGGTACTGAATTCTTGCATCGCTGATAGACTATGAGAGGTTTAGAAAGTACAGAATCTGCAGAAGGATTAGTGAACTTTGGCAAAACAGAAAATGAAGGGGAAAGATCGTCGTGGTGTGCGGAAAAGAAATACTGATTTTCAAAGAAAATCACATTTCGAGAAACCCTTATATGACGCAAATTGGGATCATAACAAAGAAAACCTTTTTGGTGCATAGAATATCCTAGAAAAGCACATTTCACAGCTTGGGCTGAGTTTTGTGCGTTCGTGTGGAGGAAGATGAACATAGCACACGCAACCGAAGGTACGGAGATGAGAGTAATTTGGTGTATGGCCAAATAACTAAAAGAAAGGGTAGACATGGTTCAAGGAAGGAGAGGGCAATCTATTGATGAGATAGACAGCAGTGGATAGAGCTTCACACAAAAAACGAGAGGGTACAAATGACTCTAATAGAAAGTGCGAACAACATCAAGAAGGTGACATGAGTGCAAACAACATCAAAGAAGGTGACAGTTCTTTCTTTCAGCCACTCCATTTTGTTGGGGGGTTGAAGCACAAGATCTTTGAGAAATTATACCATTGGTGTGCAAAAATTCTTGAAATAAATGAGACATATACTCACCCCCATTATCGGAGCGAAGAATTTTGATAGTAGTGGAAAATTGGGTTTGAATATGTGCATGAAAAAGCTTGAAAACAGAGAACACTTCATCTTTAGAATGCAGAAAATAAGTCCATGTGAAGCGACTATAGTCATCAATAAAGGTGACAAAGTACTTGTAATTAGCATGAGATGTAACAGGCGCCATACCCCACACATCACTATGTATCAAATCAAAAGGTTGGACAACATTTGGTGTGTGAGTGGGAAATGGTAGAATTTTACTTTTTCCAAGCTTACAAGAATTGCAATCAAATTGAACAACACTAAGAGGTGGTGATCTTTTATTCCCAAGTAAACCAGAATTTAGCAAAGCATGAAGTACATTAGAGTTTGGGTGTCCTAGACGTTTATGCCATGCTCAATAATCAACATTAGTAAAATTACAAGTGATGACGGGCAAAGAGAAACATGGAGACTCAGCAAATTAGAGAGGGAAAAGACGTCCTCTTTTAGGCCCCCTGGCAATCATCTTCCCTAACTGCTGATCCTACACAACACAACCAGATTTAGAGAATTCTACTTACAATTATTGTCAACCAACTGTCCGACTGAAACAAGATTAGTGGTAAGACTAGGAGAGACAAAGACGTTGGTTATAGAAGAGGAAACATCACCAGTGGCTGTGATAGGTAAAGAGTTGCCATCGGCTATATGAATTTTTAGATTTCTAGGGTATTTACTTACATTGGTGAGGAATTTAGCATTGTTTGTCAAGTGATGGGAAGCCCCAGAATTAAAGTACCAAGGAGATGTAGTAGGTGATTTACCTGAGAGTCCTAATGAGGAGAATGCAGTAATGATCATTTGTTGAATCATTTCTGGGGTCACAGATTGAACAGAAGCAAGAGCGCTTTGTGTCAAATGTGCTGTATCCACAGAACTACCAGCACTAGAAGAACCAATTGAGGCAGCATATGCTGTTTCAGATTTCTTGGGGGGTCGAGTAGGGCATTCCTTGATGATATAGCCATTCTTTTTGCAGTAGTTGCAGAATTTTTTTGAACAGTTTGAAGCATAATGTCCAAAGCCTTTGCAACAAAAACATTTAACTGTACTCATGTCCCTACCTTTTGGCTTCCCTTGAGCTGCATAAGCCATAGGAACAGAAGTAGATTTTTGTTGTTTCATGGCGTTTTGAGTGAGAAGTCGTTGCTCCTCACGAAATAAGTCATTGAGGCATGTATCCAAGGAAGGGACAAATTCTCGGTTCATAAGATTGGACCTGGTGCTTTCAAATTCAGATCTCAGTTTCATCAGAAATTGATCCCTCTTAGTAGTTTCATGTACAGATTGAACATAACTAAGACCTTGGGAGGTAAGGTAGCATAAATTATATTAGTATATTCAGCCCAAAGATTCATGAAGCTAAAATAAAAATCAGAAATAGAGAGACTACCCTGTTGGAGATTGGCTAGCTCATGTTCAAGCTGAAATCGACGAGTAGTGTTGGTGTGACTGTAGAGTTTCTTCAGATGATTCCACATTCCTGCTGCGGTCTTGAAGGGTTGAAGATTCAAGATGAAGTTGGATGCCACAGATCCTAGAATCTATGCCATGATTTGAGCATCCTTGACTTCCCACTTGGCGTGCCCATCTTGGTCTATGTCTTTGTCAGGGGCAGGTTTCCTGCCATCAACATGTCCCCATAGATCTTTGCCTTTGACAAATATCTCGAAATGAAATGCTCGGGCCGAGTAGTTTGTGCCATTAAAACGGATCAAAAAAACATCATACTTGTCTGAAGACATGAGGCTGAGATAACTTGATAAAAATAACTAAGAACAAGGGAATGAAATAGGAAGAAGAGAATTCGAGATACCATGACAAACTCAGAAAATTTTGAGCAAAAATTGTCTTCTCTTGGAGGAGAATTCCCATTATATACTATGAATACAAGCTTATGTTTAGCTCTAAACATAGCTAAACTACCATATACAGAACTATCTAAAATAGCCTACAGCTAGTATATCCTAAATAAGGAAAACATAAAAGATTTACAATCATAAAGATAGTTGTTACAGCTGTACAGGCATAGAATCTGCTAATTCCTTTGACATCAATTGCCTCTCCTCTTTATGGCCTGACCTTTTAGGTGGCCAGAATGAAGAGGATGAGAATCTGTATTGTTTTATGGGGTTTACAAAAACAGATCAAGCTGTTGTTAGTTCAAATCATGTTTCAATTCTTTTTAAATGAAATCTGTACTTTCATACGGAACTCAGGCTTATTAGACCAATTTCATATATTGTATTGTAATATATCGTGCAAGAAAACTGTTCTCTTTTAAGCCTATGCTTCTTTTCATTTTTACACACAAATGTTTGACTTTCCTCAGGAAGGTTACCATACATTTCGTGGGGGTTTCTGGAATTACTTCAGTATGGGTAAGTACCTCTAAAACAAAGCAAACTACTAAATTGCTGACTGATGATGTTTAACTTTTGATACTTTTTAGTTTTAGTTATGAGTACCTTTGAAAAACATGGCATTTGCTAATACTTTCTAAATCATAAGATAACATTTTAGCTCTTACACTTATATGCATTTTCCATTTAGATTAAGCATTGTCTCATTAATGATCAACAATGATTCTGAGATAGGGACCTCTTGTATGTTTTCTGTTTTCTGCAGGAATGGATGCTCAAGTATCATATGCATTTCATTCTGAACGAAAGTTGCACCCTGAAAAATTTAAAAATCAGTTAGTTAATCAGGTACTGTTACACTTTCTGTTTTGTTATAGTGAATCGCAGACATTAATAGAATGACCACCATCTTTTTCATTATTTGCCAAGTATAGTCCTACCTGGAGTATTTAGTGGAGTTTTCAAGATAGAGTTGCTCTTAGTAAAATGTCAAGCATTGGTCTCTTCTACTGGCTTACTGCTATTTTTGGAGACGTTACACCTAGACTAAATCTACCCTTTCTTAAATAGATGCAACCATAAGTAGATAAGCAGAGGCTACTAATGATAGTAAAATGGATGTTTGATAAGCTATCTGCAATTGTCCAAATAGATTTGACAACATTAATGATGGGTGCTATACATGGAAGCAAACTTGGAGATGTGATATTTTGAGGATACGGCTAAATGTATGGAATGACAGTTAAAAGGATTTTATCCAGAGTAAACTATTAATGCTTGAATATCTATGTTCATGTTTGATCTTTTGTTCGTTATCACATATAATTAAGTATTACACTGAAACAACGAAATTGGCTTTGGGTTATTCCAGTTGTTGCTGTTATCATTTTAGCTTGTTCTTATTTGATCTTTGAAGAAAAGATTTGAAAGTTCTTCAGAAAATGGATGTATAACCCTTCTGTGCTTGATATGAATTAGCTTGAATGTCTTATTTAGCATGCAGTAACATTTCTTGACCTAAAATTTGGAAATGTTCATATGCTTGGATTCCCTTCTGTGCTCGATATGAATTAGATTGAATGTCTTATTTAGCATGCAGTAACATTTCTTGACCTAAAATATGGAAATGTTCATTTGCTTGGATTTGTCTACAGCATTTAATATTTTTTGTTTTGTTTACTAGGTTCTTGCTCATTTTTTCCCTGGAATTTCTAAAAGAAATTGTACTAATTGTTTTTTATAATGATTTTCTATATCTTTTGTATTCAGAGTACTTATGCGAAGCTTGGTTGTACTCAAGGATGGTTTTTGCTTCTCTTGTCCATCCTTCTTCCCAGTGAGTGTTCCTGACTGTTAACAAAACGTGCTGGTTTAACATTGTCCTTTTCAACAGAACTTGCTGGACAGTGCAATATGAGTTGGTTATATATCTATTACAAGTAGCTATTCACTTCAATTTAACATTGCAACTCCCTGCAGCTGCAGTGCATACTGCATAAATTTGGCTGGATCTTATGAAATAGATGTCTATTTCCTGATTAAATTGAATCATGGATGATCTTTGTTACAGTAACATAGCTCAGCTTGCAAAGGTTAAGGTCATGAAAAAATGTGGTCAGTGGCAAGATCTTGAAATACCTTCCAGGTAATGCAGTTTGCCTTAAATTATCTTGGGTCTTAAAGAATTTTTGTTCTTGGCTGATTCAAATGTTTAGCTAATATTGCAGAATAAGCATATCCTCAAAATGATTATTTTATGTGAAATTTAAAAATGAAAATTGTAATTTGTCTACATTTCTGCTTGTTGAATTACCTTTTTGCTTTCCCAAAAAGAAATTAATTTTTTGTTTTTAGCATAGTGTAGTTGATAACTTGATATATGAATGTTAAAAATTTGCTTTTAGGTGACAATCTCCAATCTATAGTTGGTTATGGAATCCCCTATATTCGAATTCAGTTGTGCTTTTACTGTCATATGGTTGAGCTTTCAGCAAGATGGCAACTGCACATTCTATTTCTACTGTTTCCGTAGATTTTACTTGTTTTGACTATTTACTCCTGTTCATCATTTTTGCTTAGATCTACTAATCCATGTTTCTATAATATGTCTCCAGATTATAAGGTAAAAATGTTCAGTTACATTTAACTGACTTCTCTTTCTTCTGTAACAGCATCAGGTCAATTGTATGTCTTAACTTGCCCAGCTTTTCTGGTGGACTAAACCCGTGGGAACACCAAACACCAAGAAACCCCAATATGTAGGTTCCATGTGTCACTAGTTTGTCTGTTTATGAGAAAATGCTTCTTGACATTATGTATTTAAATTTTCATTCATTCAAACATGATGAAATATCTTTCCTACATGACATTGCAGAAAGACTTCACTCCCCCATATGTTGATGATGGTCTCCTAGAAGTGGTTGGATTTAGAGATGCTTGGCATGGTCTTGTTCTATATGCTCCAAGTGGACATGGGACTCGTCTTGCACAGGTGAAAAATCGTTGTTATTAAAAGATACAATTTATCATAGTTTCAGAGATTTACTGATAACTACATGTCATTCTTTTAGAATGCATCAATTTGGTAGGCTGATCTAGTTGATTAATAAGTCATTATAAATGTTTTTCTGATTTCTTTGGCATTAGGCACATCGAATTTGCTTTGAGTTTCACAAAGGAGGTGCTGATCATACATTCATGAGAATTGATGGAGAACCATGGAAGCAACCACTGCCAGTGGATGATGATACTGTTGTGGTTGAGATTTCTCACCATGGCCAAGTGAATATACTAGCCACCCATGACTGTCGGTCTAAAAGTGTGCGCGATCCATCATCATCACCTGCCCAACATGGAAGTGAGGATTGTCAGAGTGATGATGACTCTTCACATGGGGAGAAGAGCATAGAAAATTTGGTGCAGCTGAAACATTCAAGATCCCAGAGGACATCGATATTTCTCATATTAGTTGAGCATTTACATGTTTCAAACTCTCAATTTTAACTTGGTATCAGTTTACCTCTTTTAGAAATTCAAATAGTAGATGATTCTGAACGCCAGTTTACTTGATAGGGGCCGTAAAGAAGTGGAAATAACCTAAGGGTTACCTCTTATCATTTTCTGTCATATAATTGATTGAAATAAGTGTTGAATACAGATTACTGTTCACCCTTATCTGCACCTTTTTTTTTTTTTTTTTGAAGAGCCATTATCTCCACTTAAAATTACTGAGAAAGCGTATGAATATTAAGCTTCTGAATATACTTTCTAGGTTTTCCTGTTAATTCCGTTCATGAAATTCTCCTTGTACGATAAACAGGAAATCGGATTTTCAAGTTGCCTGTTCTATTGTACAAATAATAATGTGGGTGAGGTTGTAACAGGTAACTGAGAGAGAGATAATTGGCGAAAGCAAACAAAATTTTTAAATAAGCACGGGGAGACTGGAGGAGGCATCAGAATCGACATATAAATAACACTAAACTGCAACATGCAATCCCTCAATATAACAAAACTGCAATTCTGATTTGTATGAATGTTGCGGCAGAATTATGAATGGAAAAATACATTTGGCAAAAGCAAAAGAAATTTCTGCATTAGCATGGTGAAGACTGGATGTATGTTAATCACCGTATTAAAACAGTACACTGAAACATGCAAGCCTGTAAGCTTAAAACATGGTACATGGAGCATTGAGGCTCCAACTCTACCGCAAAGCAGAGAAAAACAGGATGGAAACTTCACAAGAGATGATTAGCATTGCCGGATTCCTTCACAGGTTGAATTACTGATGGGAATATAGGTATTCTCCCAGACATTTTTTAATGGCTTCATTAGCCTTTTGCGATTCTGTCCTTTCTTCTCTCTTCTTCTTCTCCTGAAAGGCCAAAACATGTTAAGAAACAGTTCAGAATGAATGAATGGTGGAGCCATAGAAAGAAGATGAATTCCAATAAGTTCATGATAAATAAATTAATGAATTGCATGGAGACACAGAAAGTTTTTAACTATATCAGGGATTCAGCTTAAAGTCCAGTGTGATAAATTCATATAACATTTAAGGAAACACTTTTGGATGTCAGCATTTTCAACCACATGGTCCTGATACAAAATTAATTCATAGCAAATGCAGCACACAGGAAGAAAAAGTACATAAAATTACAGGATTAAACCTCTAATCAATTATTCTAATTTTCTTGAATCTTCCATTATGGGTTATGGTTTGAATAGTCTTTTACAATTATGGTGTGTGTTTACAGTATGATAGCTCCAACCTAAACTGATGTACAATTTCCAAATCAATATGTAGCATGTCGGAACACTATTTAAATAAAAACAGAACTAGGAGCAAAAGATTGTCTTTTTACCTATCCACATACTCCTTCAGCAACTCTTTAGCTTGAAGCAGCTTGGATAATAAATTGCGATATACATCAAGGTCACGATCCACACTTCTTTTGTTAACGTTTAAGACTGCACAAAGCTGTCATGTAGAGACAATAAGATAGGCTCAAATCATCAGCCAAAATGTTTTGATTCTAAAAGGAAATATTCATGTACAGAAATGCATTTCCCTATTCATAAGTTATCAAGTTGATAAAAATTTAACAACTGAACATGTGTCTTACAAGATATCTTTCATTAGTGAAGCTATGATGGGCATAAGAAATCAATTGTAACTTGAGCATCATATCATGTCAAAAATGTTAACTGTCATCTTGGGGCTATGAAATCATAAATGCTAGTTTGCCTCACAGAAGCCTATGTCCCTCTAGATCATCCAACTGAGGAAAAGATAAAGAAAAACTAGATAATCCATGCTCATTCAGGCGGGTAATGGGTTCCATATCCTGCTAAATACAATGATTTCTAATAAGCAAAAACAAGGCTAGAATTCTACGTGAAAATAGAGAGCAAAATCTTAGAAATAACTGCCAAATCAGGATGGACATGAAGTTCAATCATCCCAACTTACCAAAGTTTTCCATTGGCACTTTTTAGTAAATTATCACAGTGCTTATATCTTTCTGAACCTATCATGGCACGCCAAGCTGCCTATGAACTTGTATGGAAGCAAAGAATCAGCCCAAGGACGATCGAAGATGTGGTACTTACTTTCAGCAATCATCAAGAGACTTTTCCAGCATCATTCAAAGATCTTAATTTCAGCAATCATCAGGTACTTCTCCAACAACATTCATGCCTCTTCAGGTTTTTTCAATTATCAGTTGCCAGGTTTGCATTACTTGGAGAGTTGAAAATCTCTACACAGAATCTCTCTTGAAATCTAATTCTTCAATAATCTAGAGCAAGATCAGTGGGTCTCTACCACTACTATTAGATGCACCAAAAACCTAATGCTCTAATACTCTATCTAAATTCAAAGGGCTAAAAAAGTTGGTTTAAGGTCTTTAATTAGGCACTGAAAATAGAGATCAATAACTGATTTTTAGAAGAGGTAAAGAAAAAGAAGAATCAGATAGAGGTTCTTGTCATCCAATTCAGAGAATTGATATAACCTGTTAATAATTGCAATTATTAACTGAACATTTAGGACCTAAATGGATCTTCACCGTGTATGATCGATGTTCCAATGTTATCAAAGAAAGTAGATCTAACCTTTTCTAACACTGTGGGTTCAGTTGCATTTGCTAGCTCAAGAAGGCGAAACAGCCCAACAGCAAAGAAACGGCTGTAGCTGAAATTCCCCTTGCCGCTGGCTCTTTCTGCAATGTCCTTCAATATCCCCTCAACTTCTCCTTCTTTAGATGGGAACTCAACTAATGAACTGGCAGTCTGACCCCGAGCCCATTCCTCTAACTTTTGTGCATCAATTCTGCAGTGCATAATTACAAATTATTCAATCAAAAATAAGAAGTTTTGTTTTATTTATTTGAAAATATTCAATTCAATGTGATGCTCTGGTCCTTAAAAGTTCAAGAAACAGTTCTAATGTAGCTAAGCATATCTTAAAACTTTTAGCACACACCTTCAGTTTCTGAAGGATTAACTAAGACTCTCAAGTACAACCCTCTTCACTTAGCCTTTATCTGTTCCGCATAAATTCTTTCAATTGTGAAACACACTGCATATAATTCATATATTACTAAGAATTTAGTTATTATTTGGTTAAGTTTTAATAAAGGACAACAGGGATCACAACATTTTCAAATTATATTGAAAAAGAGTCCATAAAAAGACAGGAGACTCAGCAGACAGACCTGTATTGCTCTGGATCCTCCTTCAGTGCCTTAACGTATGCTTGGAAGACGGCTTCTCGATCCTCATCACTTGGATAGCCTTCCATGAGTCGATCATATACAGTGACAAAACCCAGGGCAAACACAGGGTCATATTGGTATGTTCTTTTGTACCTCATCAAATGTTGTTGGACAATCAATTCCTGTAGAACGGTGTTGTAAATACTGGGGATTGGTCTCTTATATAACTTCAGAAAATTCATTTTTGTCTCAGCCACAGTAGGAGGCACATCTGAGATCATGTAAATATATAAATTAAGACTGACAAATGGTTAACGAAAATGACAGGATTAAAGGTAGAATGATTTGAATTGTGCGATATATTGATTCAATCAACAGTTAAATTCATTCCGTTATCCATATGAGCTAAGTTAAGCCAAACATTTGATTCATCAAGCCAAGCAAAGCTCATTCAGCTTGAAAGAACTCGGATTATTTGCCTTGCTAAATTTAAATTACACAAGCCACCAGAAATAATCGATTATAACAGTCAATTTACTTTCTATTTTCAATAATTAACTTAAACAGGTACAAACAGGTCACAGCAACAGGTTTAAAAGTAAAATTAATGCAGCAATATTCTCCAGTCCAGCATTGCATAGACTAGTACAATTAAATTAAAATCCGCCATTTTCCATTTGAGAGATAAACAACACAGATTCTTTCAAGCCAGTGTGTGTGTGTGTGTTGCATAAAATCTTAGTACGTAAAATCAAATTCGAAGTTAAAAAAAAAAAGAAAGAAAGAAAAAGCTCACCAGTAGCTGTGGACGTGCATTGAATAACCATACGAGAACTTGAACTTGAAGCTCTAACACTGACACAATGGCAGAACACACTCGTGCGGAATCGAAAGCCTTCAAAATTAGAAGCTAAGGAACGAGTTGCCGAGACGTTGACTTTCCTCTGACAAGAAGTTTGACCGATTGATGTAAACGCCACTGAAGTAACAGACGCCATCGTAATTTATATTATTAAATTTAAATTTGTGAATGTATTAGTTAGTGCAGAACAGGAATCGGATAGGTTTGCATTTGGTTTTCTTCCTCAGAAATTTTTTTTTTTGGTTTTTTTTTTTTTTTTTCCCTTCACTCGGGAAAGTGAGAGAAAGTAAGGCCAAGAAAGTAGCCTTAGGCTTATCCAAGTGTAATACGAAATGTGGATTTTTGTGATTTTCATGAGAAGAGGCTAAGTCTTTGACACGCGGCCTCTTTGGTGATTTTGATTTCTGATTTGTTGGACTTAGGTCAGTAGGTCTTGCCGGTTTTGTGTGGTAAAGGTTTCTTGAACGGGAAAGCAACTACAGCTACTGGGCCTTCTGTTTTGCAAACGGTGTCTCTGTAACCATACTGATAGCTATACCCGTCCTACTTCTCAGGGCACCCGGTTAAACAGAATAAAGGCTCGTTCGTTCTTTGTCAGAACTTGAAAATGCGGGTGCAGTGAAAGTACTGGTGGGGTACTTCTGACAGAACTGTGTCATTGGCTGAATAATTTAGTGAGTTGGACTTTTGGCAACCCCATCCTTTTAACCCCCTCTTCAATTATACTAAATTTAATGTAAAAAATTATCCTATTTTCTAAATTAACACAATTAATTTACGGGTCTTTTAATTTTCTATTATTTTCTTATTCTCAAAATTATTTTATAATCGTATTACCTCGACCTCCATAGAAATAATTTTTATGGATGATATATTAGAGATTGAGTTGGTATTTCAAAATACCATTATCCCACGCTACTTAGATAAGAGAGTATAAGTTGCTTTATATATAAAGACGAAATATGGTGTGGTAACAAGTCTATAAAGAGAATGCTTATACGTACGAAACCAAAATCAACAGAGGAGCCCATTCTGAGAATTTATTAACTGGGGCGAGAGTGTCCTGTATGTGTGTAGGCTTGGCCACCTTTTTCCAAACTTATGGTAATTTTTTTTAATATGAGCATAAAAAAATCATATAATTTATTGAGTGGCCTTTATTCATAATCAATAGATTTTGTTAGTTGTTGAAAGAAAAAAATACAAAGAAGTTGAGGAAAAAATTACCTTGATGAGAGAGAAAATAAGAGTACGGAGAGAGAGAGAGAGAAAGAAAACATATGTGAGATATAATAAAATATTTGTCCTCAAATATAAGAGGTGTCAAAAGTCCAACTCTAATTTAGTTAGCGTTCTGCTAATTTGTAATTGTCATCTCATTTAATGTATTAATAAAAATAAATATGTACTAAATTGGTAATTGTTTACCAACACCCATCAATTGGAATAAAATAAAGGGTAGAGCTATTTGATCTCACAAAAATACTTCCACACTCAGTATCTTAATAAAATATTTTATCACCTAAATGTCCATATACAAAATTACTAGAGAAGACAAATACTTTAATTGAATGAATTTTTTTTTGAAGAATTTAATTGAATGAATTAAACTCTACTTTATGCGCTCACCACAAAACTTAGTATATCTTCAATTTTAAACTTGACTCTCATGTCCCCATTTATTTATTTTCTGATGTTTTTATGGGTCTTATCTTTGAATTATTGGATATTTGAATTGATATATCACTTTCTTTGTTTTATTTGCAAGGAAAGAGACAAGCGATTTTTTCATAAGTCCAATAGCTAGTTCAATTTATATATCAGTTGAATTATTTTGCAGAGTTTCAATGGATTATCGAAGATTAACAAACAAAGCACTAGTAGAGGATTTTCAGTTGAATTAATCTTACTATATGATTCATATCTTAATTTAATACTATCGCTTTCTGATCACTTTTGGAATTTTGAACTTTTTAATTCATATTGGATGATTGGATCAATGTTTCTTTAGAAAAATTTATTTCTTAATTTGTTTACTATCAAACAAGGAATTAAATAAAAATTTCGAGTTTAATTTTGGTGGGTTTGAAGAGAAAACAAGATGGAATATGAAGTTTTAATTTAGGGTTAATTTTGGGATATTGAGTGGTTTACATAAAATTTGAATCATAGTAGAGGGTGTATTAAGAAAATAGGTGTCAAAATGAATTTTGTGTGTTTAAATAGCCATACCCTAAAATAAAAAAAAGGATCTTATTTGATATTTATATGATCAAATCAAGACTTTTTCCTCTTTTAGGGAAAAGTGATTAAATCAAGACTTAAACCTACTACCAAGAATGTGTAATTTAATGCTTCTTGTTACTTAAGACATGAACTCAAAGCCTCATTTTCTTGGAAAACCACATCAGAAGTCAATACTGCAGGAGAAACATTTTCATTTGTGAATTGTGATGTATATTTTGCTGCAATTTAGAAAAAGTTATTGGGATGGCTTTTTTTGGTAACGGGCATCTCTTTCGGTGAATCAGCACCTCACAACAAAGTATTGTTTTGCTGCAAAATAAAAGTAGTGTATAAGTCCAATATTAATTGAAGGCAATGGCTCCGATAAAGCTGATTTACCAAGGAGTACTTATGATAATCATCAGATTATAGCAATAAGTGCATATTTAATTTTTATCTCTATAATCATACGATTATCATCAGTGCTTCGTCGAGTAATTCTAATATAGTCAGGCTCTTAATTGAAATACAACTAAAACAGAAAGACAAGATTATAATACAAACAACAACTAAACAGAAGTTAAAAATCTCGAGGCTTGTGTTGCACAGTTTCTTTAAGATAAATTCACCTTCTATCATCGGGGTGATGCAAGATTCAATCAGCAACTATTTCCCCAGATATTATAAGTGCAAACAATTTTGGCTCATCACCAAATTATTTCTGATAAACTTTGAGCGTTTGAGCATTGTTAAATCTCCAAAAGCGCTTTATAAAATTTATTCTTCAAATATTTATTTGCTTAACTATGTGGCCAATAGAAGGGTGAAAAAATATGTTATTCTCTAAAAAAAACTCTTCAAATAAAAACAAGTTAATAGTATTTTAATCAAATAATTATTTTTTTTAAAAAAAGTCAATGGCAATTAAAGTACTTCTTTATTTTTTTCTAATGAAAAGTAATAAAATATAAATTGAAGAGGGAGAAATCAACTCTCCAAATTTGAAGAGAGAGAATCATTTCTTATTTGAAAATTCTTAATGGTGGAGTGTCTTTTGAAGCGCCTTTAAATATTGAGGTGGCTCTTCAAATAATTAATAAAATCTTATTTAAAGAGTTTTTGGTGATGCTTCTTACACTTACAAAACATCGAAAGAGGAAAAATTTTGTTATTGTGTGCTCTGCATACTCAAATGAAATAGAGTAAGCGAAATTTAGTGCAATCAGAGAGAGACATTACGATTCAATAAACTACATTAAGGAGCTACCTTCTATTTTTTTATTAAAAGCTAATGTAACTGATGTGATTAATTCTGAGATTAATTTCAAAAAAATTAAAATTGATTTGGTTGTTACAAAAACTTGTAACACCTTCTGCTATTAACCCCAAATTAACAAAAAAAAACTACAAACAATTTTGGTGCACCACCAAATTATGAATTTTTATGTATTAGAACTCTCTTACACTAAAAAAACATCAAAGGTGGAAAAAAATTGTTCTTGTGTGCTGTATATTGAAATGAAATAGACTAAGCTAAATTTAGGGCAATTAAAAAAGGGCATTGCAATCCAATAATCTACATTAAGGAGCTACCTTTAATTTTTTATTAAAAGCTAACTTTACTAATGTGATTAATTCTCAAATTAATTTCAAAAATTAAAATTGATTTGGTCATCACAAAAACTTGTAGCACTTTTTGCTTTTAATTGCACATTAACAAAAAAATTATAAAAACATAGCTAAAGCGGCATGGTACTATTTAGGTCAAGATTTATGTATACTGGATACGGGTACACATGAGTAAGCCGAATTTAGTGCAATCAGAGAGGGGAATTACGATCCAATAAACTGCATTAAGGAGCTACCTTGAATTTCTAATTAAAAGCTAATGTATTTGATGTGATTAATTCTAAGATTAATTTTAAAAAGTTAAAATTGATTTGGTTGTTACAAAAACTTGCGACACCTTTCGCTTTTAATCGCAAATTAACAAAAAATTGTAAAACGTGGCTAAAGTGGCATGATACTATTTGGGCAGATATTCATGTATATAGAATGTGCGCATAAATGAGTTAAACAACATCATTTGTAGTGAAAGTGGAGTTGGCATGATTTGGGCTCGACATGAGTTAAACTACATCTCTTGGGACAAAAGTGGGTTTGGCACAATTTGGGTCGACATCTGCATATGCAAGATGTAGGCAACATGAATCAAACTACATCTCTTAAGCGAGTGTGCACAAGAGAGAATCTATGCTTGTATTCTTTTTAGGTTGTACTTGAGTAATTATATATAAATAACACATACCTTATCTTCTTTTCCATGAGTGTACTATAAGTACAAATTTGTCATTCACTTGAGTACCATTTCGAGCATATAAATATATAATTTCAAAATACTCATGATGAAGTATCCAAATTACTCACAACCTTTCACTCACACAAAAATTGGTCTTACTCAAAACTATTGCACAATGTAGCCACCGGCAGAGCTATTTTTCCAACATATTTTGCCTTTCTATTCCAAAAATTTTCACATCCCATTACTTTTAGTTTTCTCTTTCCTTTTTGGGTATTGTCTGAAGAATATTATTATTGTTCTAGTTTTGAGATGGCAAGTTGTTAATTGCTCCTAACCCATGAAGATATTAACACAACCATCCAGCTTTGATCACCACATCTAAATACAAAGTGAGTGAGAATTGTAAACATGAGACCTTCTCGAGACTTCTTAAGCTTTAAGGATTATATAGTAAAATATCTCCATACTGTTACTCTATATTTGAATAACGTATACATACTTATAAAAAATTTTAGTCCCAATTTGAGCCAATTATAAATAAGGATAAACTTTATATTATAATAAGTTGTAGGTTTTCTAGGTCCCTTCTTAAATAACTTACCTCCGCGTAGTAATAATCATTTGTATATTGCAACAACTATATGCGATGTTACATTAATGGTGCGTTTCTTTAGGATTGGGGAATCGGAATCCGGAATCAAAATGATTGACGCGTTTACTTCACAAAAACAAGGCTGGAATCGGAATCAAAATACTGGGGCCCACAACTATTTGGGAATGAGAAATGGGAGATTGATTCCCATGGGGAAGGTGGGAATCAATTTTCTATTCCCGGAAATTCCCATTTTACCCTCCCCAAAACTAAAAATGCTCATTTTGTCCTAAATTATAATTAATTAATATATTATTATACTTAATTATTTATTATGATTAATTAATATATTATTAACTATAATTATTAATAATTATAGCTCTTGAATAAATAATCACAATAATTAATATATTATTATTATAGTTTATTAATTAATATGCTATTATAGTAATTATTAATATTATTACTATAATTAATTCATATATTATTTTTAATTAATTAATATAATTATTACTTTTAATTAATATATTAACATATAATTATTAATAATTATAATTTTTGAATAAATAATCACAATAATTATTTTATTGTTATTGTTATTTTAACTATTAATTAATTAATATAATTATTAGTATTAATTAATATATTAACATATTATTAACAATAATTATTAATAATTATAGTTTTTGAATAAACAATCACCATAATTAATTTATTGTTATTGTTGTTATAATTAATTCATATATTATAATTAATATATTTATTACTACTAATTAATATATTATTAACAATAATTATTAATAATTATAATTTTTGAATAAATAATCACAATAATTAATATATTATTCTTGTAATTAATTAATTAATAATTATTATAATAATTATTATAATTAATTCATATATTATTATTAATTAATATACTATTTATTATTAAATAATATATTAATAATTATAGTTTCGAGTAAATAATCACAATAATTAATATATTATTATTTTAATTAATTAATTAATATATTATTATTATAATTATTATAATTAATTAATATATTATTATTAATTAATTAATATAATTATTACTACTAATTAAATTATTAATATATTTTTAACAATAATTATTAATGATTATAATTTTTGAATGAATAATCACAATAATTAATATATTATTATAATTAATTTATTAATATTAATATTATTAGTTAATATATTTTTATAATAATTTTTAATAAAATTATAATAATTAATTAATAAAATTTTACAATTAATTAATATATTAGTTAATAATAATAATTATAACAATAATCTATTTAATTAATATATTATTATTAATTAATTAAATAATATAATTATTACTACTAATTAATATATTAATATATTTTTAACAATAATTATTAATGATTATAATTATTGAATGAATAATCACAATAATTAATATATTATTATAATTAATTTATTAATATTAATATTATTAGTTAATATATTTTTATAATAATTTTTAATAAAATTATAATAATTAATTAATAAAATTTTACAATTAATTAATATATTAGTTAATAATAATAATTATAACAATAATCTATTAAGTACTTTTTAGTAATTTGTTACAATATAACTTATTCCGATTCGATTCAAGACAAAGTAAACACATCAATGACAATCTAGCTCATTCGATTTCGATTCCTACTGATTCAAGTAAACAACTTAATTTGATTCCCATTCTAGCTCATTCCGATTCTTGCCATTCGATTCCACCATTTTGATTCCAGTTTAGTAAACACAAGATAAAGGTTTAACATGGAATGAAATATATTTCTAAAGCCGTTTGAGAAAATGATTTATTCTTTAAAGTCGTTACCAAACCTCTAAACATGCAGATAGATAATAATCGTTAATATGAATAATTTCTTGGTGAAGTCAAAATATTTCTATGTTCTCACGCATCTTTAGCTTCACGTTATGAAACTTTTTGTACTTTTGTACTATCATCTTTAAGATTGTCTCCTTTCTCTTCTTGTCTAATTACAAGAATGATTTCTTCTTCAGTTAAAGCATATATGCCTTGTTGCTCATTTGATGATTGAGGAAGACATTAATATCCATTCAATTAGTTTAGTGAAGCTACCGAATCCGATCACTTAATTCTACAATAACTTTCTTTGATTCCCCTTATCCACTTCCTTTTCAACTCACATTTCATAAGATCAAGTGATGCAATGCGAAGCGATACTAGATTTCGTTCTAGCGTACGTTCTTGAAACACAAGAAAGAATAACTTTGGAAAAAGAGAAAATGTCGAATTAATGACAAATATAAACTAGAAGGGAATCATCTAAGATATTATTAATGAAAAGCTTTAAAATGTTACGATAAACTATGAATAACAAGCCTATATATAATAATAACTAACTTAATCCTAGTCTTTCTTAAATAAGAAAAACTAGTTTAAAACTTATTTAGACTAGAATTACAAATATGTCTAAATAAGCTTAATAAAACAAGATAAATCCTACTAAAATACTAAAAACTAAATTGACTCCAATATTATAATTTATAATATATTATACTCTATATGGTTCCTACATCAATCTCCTCTTCTTCAAAAAAACTGTCCTTGAGTTTTTTTTTTTTTTTAAACAGAAGACAATAAGGAGGATGAAACTTAAAGAAGAGTAGTAATGCATCTTTGAGCTCGAACTCATAGTCTTTCAATCTTCCTTGAAACTCGAAATGCTCTATACTTCATTTTCTTCTTGATCTTGTTAGTCAAACTACCAAAAGGTAAAGTCTTGTATAGATAAATAGCATTTAAGCCTTTCAAGTCTTTTGCCAAGCCTCGCTCAATGTTCTTACAAATTAACATTATCTTGACACCTATATCTTCTTCAAGAATAACTTTCTTGTCTCCATTATGAATAGGAAAACCATATTAGTTATCTTTAGGTCTTCTTGAATAATTATTTTGATTATTATTTAAACCATATCACACACACACACACACATACATACATACACTTGATCTTTTTAAAGCATATTGCTCTTGTCATCAATTTGGTTTGATGAAGGCATATCAATGATCCTTGATAATTATTGATGCATCTTCAACTTGAGTTTCTTGAACTTTAATTATACCCTTCAACTTAGTTCTGAAATTAAAATCAGAAGTTACCTCATTTTGTGTAATTTTGGACATGACTTCAATTTATTTTATAATTCTCATAGTGTAGTGTATCTTTGACTAAGTTGAAGTTCTAATAATGAATCTCAAAATTCTCTCATTGAATTTTCCGTTACTTCAATTGAAAGTGGCATTGATTGCAATGCCTTTATTGAATCTTGCAATGCCTTTGATGATCCTTCAAGATGCTTTCTCATCGTTCATCTTTTATTTTCTTTTCATCAAAATTGTTTGAACTTAAAAAGGGTGGTGTAACGTTTGTATTTCTACTAAAACTACCTATTGCCTTAATTTTATTGGTTTTCCTTTGGTTGTTAAAATTATTGCTTGGATTAACATTATTAGTACGTTTAGCTTCCTGATTACTCTTTTTAAGTCTTGTTTCATGCCAAGTAATGTTTCTTCCATTGCCGTGAATGAGTTTGCATTGAATATAAGACTTTCATTGTTTCGCGCAATGTTTTTCTGCTGAATGGTTTTGTGATTACTTAAGTCGTTCTGTCCCCCTTGTAATTCAGTATTGCTTTCTCTAAAACCCAATGTTGCTGTTTTTTTAATTTTTTGAGTTTTTAAATGAATAGAAAATTATAAGAAGACATTGTATTTAAAAAAATATTAGGCAAAATTTGTAAATAAGCAAAACATGGGTTTGCTCGTAACAGTGATCAGAAAAATAAGAGAAGAATGGTAGATTTAGAAGATTTGATGGTGTTAAGTTTGATGGTGGTGGTGTTCTGACTCAAATTTTTATGAATTGATCGAAAAATTAAAGTAAAATAACAGTTGGAGGTTTGTTTCGATTACAAAGAATGAGTCTGTAGTTACGGTGAGAATTGGCTAGAAAAAAAGGGCTGATAATGTTGAACGGATTTATAGTGATGGTGGCTAGCAAATCACGGCGCAGTGGAACGAATTGAGTGGTGGCATTGGCGATGGTTTAGCAACTATTTAAGTGTGTTTTGGTGGCTACGGTGGAGGATGGATGTTGATGGCTGGCTTATAGTGGACAACATGTGGGTATTCGAATGTTAAAGAGGATTGACAGAAAAGAAGAAGAATGACAGAAGTGGTAGCTGCTTGCGGTGGTAGTGAAGGTGGCTGTCGGTAGCTAGGGTTTTGCTTTTTTCTATTTTTTTAATTGATGGAATTAACGATTGATAGAGGAACAATTTGTGTATGGAGAATGGTTGGTGGTCAGGAAAGCTTTGTTTGGTATAGAGAAAAGTTCTGATACCACTTGACGCAATATGAAAGTGATACTACAGGTCATTCTAGCCTACGGTCATGAAACTTAAAAAGAATAACTGTGAAAGAAAAAATAACTCTTAAAGAGAGAAAACGTCAGATTAATGACAAACATAGACCCAAAGGGAATAATTTAAAATATTGTTAATGAAAAGTTTAAATAAGTTACAACAAACTATGAATAATTATAACCAACAAGTCACGTGTAGCGTGTAGATCAGTTGGCGTTTCATTACAAACTAGGCCCCTGCAAAGGTCGGTTCGAGACTTGAGAATGCGGTGCGTTAAATACTTGTTGGGAGAGTTTCTTTCTGCAGGTATTCCTACCCGACTCAAAACTGAATTAGTCGGGTCCAACGTAGTTTTGAATATCGAGATGGTTTAATACACACACAAAAACTATGAATAATAAACTTTCATATACTAGTAGTCAACTTAATCCTAACCCTTCTCAACTATGAAAAATAATCTAAAATCTTCATTAGATTAGAATTACAAATATGACTCAAATGAGCTAAATAAACTAAGATAATTCTTAATGAAGTACTGAATCATGAGTTGACTCAATATTGTAATTTCTAATATATTCTACCCTATATTATTCCTATATCACTAGGGTTCTTAATTTTTCATATTTTCATACTCTATTATTATATATATTAGTATTTTTAAACTATATCAATCTCTTTTATTAATGCTTAGAAATTAAAATAAATATGCTCCATTACTTAAATATTAATATATTTATTTTTCTATTACTTGCACCGGATAACTAAGTCAAAATAAAAATTTTTGTAACTAAAACTCTATTAAATTATAACCCTCTTTTAACAATAAAATTAGGTTGATCCCAACATTATGATTACAAAGGGGTTTAATTGTACATCAAAATGAGTGAAACTCAAAAGTTTGATTATGTGTTAGTGACAATCAATTTTGATTCTCAACTTGCATGCAATTATTATATGTGTCCATTTTTCAAAATGAGTGCGTGCTTGGAAAAATCTTAATAACTCGACTTTCCAGAATTCCTGAAGTTAAAGTTTCGAAACCATCTGGCCACTGCAATTCGCACTCGTTTCATAATCATCTCAGCCTTGCCACGCAAATATGGTGATCAAGGCCGGATGAATCTGCATGTTATAAAATATTCATTGGTTCAAGAAATGCTTATCTCACCGTCTATGTTTTGATTGCCATACCAAAAACTGGAAGGCTTGTTCACCTCAACATCAGGCTGGAAAGTGCTTATTTCGTAACTCATTAGTAGATTTAGTAGTTTTGGAAGTAACAAAGTTTATGTACGTAGTAGCAATTGAAAAAGCTGAAAGTAATCGCCTGCAGAAAGAGAATAAAGGAAAAAAAAAGAAAAAGAAAAAAAGAAAAAAGCAAGTTGAAAGCATTGTTATGTGTCAATCTTATCTGATTGACTCAAACGTGTCCCATGTCATCCATCTATTCACATGGGGCTGTGCCTTTCTTGTCCAATGTTTATGGAACGAATGTGCTAATATCTTTCAAAATCTTCAGTATGTTCTTTAACTTATTACAAGTGTTGTTTCTTTACTACAAAGTAAGAGTAAGCCATAATGGCAAGGAACAGGCAGATGAATATTTTTGGTAAAGAAAGTCAGGGCTGTCTTGTAAAGTCTCCAGAAAAAAATATTGAGAAAGATAATTAAAGCTTGGTTTTCTCTGTCTTACACTATTGAATTAAAATGCATTTGTTTGACCGAATCTGGCCACTAATATGTACTAGAGTAGACATTCCTGTGAAATTGCATGTTACTGGTGAACCCACTTGAATTAATTAAAGCCTTGATTGCCTATAAATAGGATGGCTAGATTGTAATACGTGTTCATTGATCAAAATTGTATATTCAAGAGTCTCCAATTAGAGCAATGTGACCAAGTTTATTTAATTTCATTGTCCTTGCACAACTCCAAAGTAATCGAACAGGGTTAAAGGGCAGCAGAATTTAATAAATTTCTGTGGAATGGATTTTGCCAGGTGGATAAATAAGCTCTTTTGATTGATAAATTCATGTCTAGGAGAGGCTGCTTTCAGGAAATGTTTTCTGAAACCAGGAATCAACTTGACAAAACCACCATCGTTTTCCGAGTTGTTCATTCACTATATATAGAAGTACTATAGTTTCAAGCCATCACAGAGCTTCAGACTCTTTACTAGTATCTTCTTTCTCATTTCTTCACTCAAACGTAGCCAATTAAACACACATAAAATCTGAAGAAAAGCACCTAAATTGGTTTCTGAAACTAGAAATGATAAGGAACATAAGCAGGAACTCTTCCAGGGCATCAGGGACCAAGCTCCTAAAAGTGATTCAGCAATCAAATCCGCCAATGACTCAGCTTGTTCTTCTAACCAAATGAAGATATTCTCAGATCCTTCTAATCCCAGAAATTATAGCCGAGTTGCTAAAGGCAGTGAGGAAAACAAGCTTAAACAAGCTGAGGAGTCATTCAGGACTGTGATGTATCTTAGTTGCTGGGGTCCTAACTGATGTCTAATCTTAGTTTCCTATGAAAATTTTGAGTGCCATTAGACTAAAGCTTCATTTTCATAAGGGGAAGCAGCTTGTTGTACATAAAATATGCGATTAATAATGTATATGATCTCAAGATTTTAGTTACCTTGTGATGTACTCCATCTGCGTTAATGTGAGATAAAATATGCGATTAATAATGTATATGATCTTGAGATTTTAGTTACCTTGTGATGTACTCCATCTGCATTAATGTGAGAAATTAAACAGAACGAGTCAATAAGTACCTAATGCGCAAGTCCTTTCCAGCAAAGCACATTCCCTTGGTTAAAATTACCAAACATGCCATAATACCTGGAGTTTGTTCGGTTTGAGGCCAATAAGAAGTTTTTTGCTTTTTGGCTTTTTTTTTTTTTCTCTTTTGGTTGTGGGTGGGTGGGGGTGGTGGGGTGGTGGAGAACAAGATCATGAACCATAGGAAGCCCAACATTGCTCATTAATACAAGTGATATTGCCAAGTATTGACTAGTTTAAAATTTCATTCGTCCCACAAAATTCGCTGCAGTTAGAAAGCATTGAGCTGCTAAGTTAAATTCTATTACATGACTATGCCTCTTCTTTGTGTTTGAGACAGAAGTAGCAAACACACTTTTAGTTTACGTGTCTTTAACACCCACAAGACAAAAGGACAAAACTTTTGCCTAACCAATCAGGCAATCACTGCAGGAACATGAGCACTGATCTTCCCTATATATACCTCGAAAATTGTAACTCCATTGTACAAGTGATATATTATCTTATCAAGAATCTTGAAGCAAAAGAAGAGAAGAGAAGAGAAAAATTTGAAGGCAATTATATTTGTTCAAAATGAGTGCAAAAGGCAAAGCTTGGATGGTGGCAGCAAGTGTTGGAGCTGTTGAGGCTTTGAAAGATCAAGGCTTCGCTAGGAGGAATAACCCTCTAAGATCTCTTAAGCAACATGCTGAGGCCAATCTCATATCGATGGTTCAAGCCAATAAACTTTCTTTACCCTCCGCTATGGCTTTGAGTAAAGTAAGAGGTGATACAATGAACGAATCTATAGAGTCCCTTAGAAATGTCATGTACTCGAGCCCTTAGGGTGCTAGTTGACACAAGTTGAAGCTAGATTTAAATTGGATTCTTCTTAAAGCTTATAGGCATCAATATGATTTTATCCACTATGTATTGATATACCAGTATAATATCCTAGGGTTTGAGGTTGTAATTTTCTGTGACGAGGACTTAAATGTCTAGAGTAAAGGTCCATGACAACTCAAAATGATTCAACCTTTAAGAAATGTCAATCTACCAACAGATCTCTATATTTTAATGGTAATGATTACCTATATTAGAAAACTAGGATGAGATTTTATCTACAAGCACTAAATTTTGAGATATGGGAAGTTGTTTGAAATGATCCATTTATACCTATGATGAAAAGTGAAGAAAGAGAAGAAATTCCATAACGTTCACGTGAATGGCATCAATCAAAAAAGAGAAAAACTTATGTCATTTCAAAGTCGTGAATGTTTTATTTTGTACCTTAGGTAAAAAGAAATTTCATAGAGCCTCGGGTTACTCTAATTTTTATAAAATTTAGAGAAAACTTGAAGTTGTCTATAAGGAACTAATCAAGTTAAAGAGTTTAAAATTAGTAGATATACCTGACAAAATGAATTATTTCAAATGGAGCAAAATAAGAGAGATCATGGCATGTGTACTTATTTCACAAATATTGGGAATATGCAAGAAGGCCTAGGAAAGACTTTTTTAAATAGTGAAAAGGTGAAGAAATCTTGAGGTCATTACCAAAAGATTGGAGACTTAAAAGAATGACCATAGAAGAAGCTAAGGATCTTAATACTTTATCTTATGATAATTTAATTGGCTCACTTATATCCTATAAAGAAGATTTAGCTATTGAAAAAAGAGATAAAGATAAGAAGAAGCAGAAGAACATTATATTGAAATCTTCTAGACTTGGAAGTAATGAAGAAAGTGAATTTGAAAATGAAGATATTACAATGATTACTAGAAAATTAGAAGATTTTTCAAGAAGCCAAGTGAGAAAAGAAGGTTTAAGGACTTCAAAATAAAAAACAGAAGAAAAAAGTAATTGTTCACTTTGAATGCAAGAAGGCGGGTCACATAAAATCAGAATGTCCTTTTTTCAATAACTCTAAATTGAAAATAAAAGCTATAGTGACTATATAGGATGATAATGATGAAGAGTCCACTAATGAAAATCAAGCACATGAGGTGTCAAACATAGCACTTATGGTCATAGGAGATAAATCATTAGATGAGCTTGATGAGGTAAATGATATTTGTCCTTATAGTGAATTATTTGAAGCTTTTAAATAATTGCTTAGTGATCTAAAAAAATTGGATTGAAAAATGCATCTATTAAAAAGAAAATTTTAGAATTCTCAAATGAACATAATTCTTTAAATAAAAAGGTTAAGTGTCTTGAAATAGAGAATAGTATCTTACATAATAAAATCAATTTGTTTAAAGAAAAACTCAAGTATTTCATTTGAGCATGAGAGTTCAGCAGTTGGTGATTTAACTAAGGAGAATGACGCTCTTAAGAAAAAGAGCAATAAGCTAAATGATATTGTTTTAAAGTTTATAAATGGGCGAAAGAATTTAGAAAAGTTGCTTAGCTCTTAAAAATGTGTTTTTAACAAAGGAGGCATTGGGTATAAGTCTAACTTGAAAAGAATATTACAAGAAGTATTTTGTTATGGCTATCCCAATTAACGAAGGTCTAATCATTTTGCAATTATTGTAATGGAAATGGTCATATGAACTATATATATTCAGTTAGGAAAATACTTGTCTTGGCATTAAAAAGGTTTGGGTTCCAAAAGGAGCCATCCCTAACACTTAAGAACCCAAAAAGATTGGGTACCTAACAACTCAAATTTGAGACCTATTTGGTAAAGATCAAAGAAGAAAAGGAACAAATGGTATTTAGATAACGGATGCTCACGACACATGATTGGTGACTACTCTTAGCTTTCAAGCTTTACCAAAAGCTGCAAAAGATAGAGATGTGTCTTTCGAAACAACTCAAAAGGAAAAATCATTGAAATAAGCAATGTTGGTAAAAATTCCTATACAATTATTGAGAGTCTATTTAATTAATAATTTGAAGCATGACTTGGTTAGTATTAGTTAATTATGTGATAAAGTTATAAAGTTATCTTTGACAAATCAAAATATGTTATTTAGAATACATGTGATGGTAAAACTCTCTTTATTTGAAAAAGATGCATCAATGTGTATATCATTGACATAGATTATGCATTATCTCGTGATAAATGTTTTTCGGTATTAGATAATGATAGTTGATTGTGGCATAGAAGCCTGGTCATGAGCCATCAATTTGATTTGAAAGATATCAAAAAATGATTTAGTTAAACGTCTTCCAAAAATTAAGTTTTCAAAAAGATAAAATATGTAATGCTTGTCAATTTGGAAAGTAAGTCAAAACATCTTTCAAAGATATAAATCATCTATAATTTAAAACTTCTTCAATTCTTCACATGATTTTTTGGACCATCTAAATAAGCTAGCCTTAATGGAAAATACTATACATTTGTTGTAGTTGATGATTTTTCTACATATACTTGGGTGTTGTTCCAAGCAAATAAGGATGCTGCCTTTAATTCTTTTAAATCTTTTGTAAAAGGGTTTAAAATGAAAATGTTAAACGGCTTCTTGCATTAGAAATGTTCATGGTAGGCAATTTGAAAATCATGTCTTTGAAATTTTTGCAGTAATTTTGGCATTGATCATCAATATTCATCTCCTGGACTCCACAACAAAATAAAGTTGTTAAGAAAAAGAATGGTACTATTAAAATTGATGGCAATTCTCAACCATTCCACAAGGAGTGGAGGTGTGCTCCCTTTCACCCTAAAGCTTTAATTGAAGTGGTCGATCACATGGCATAACCATTAGATCATCTATTAGAAACAATTGTAAGCATAAGATATTTTATCTCAAATTGAATTTAAATCTTTTCTTGATGCTGAAAATGATGAATTTTAGATTATGACAATGTAAGAAGAGTTACATTAATTTGAGAGAAATTGTGTGTGGAAACTAGTTCCTAAATTGAAACATCAATCTATAATAGGCAGTAAATGTATATTTAGAACTAAGATGGAAGAATCCAGTGTAGTTGTAAGAAATAAAGCTATATTAGTGGCTTAAGGTTACAACCAAAAGAAAAGATAAATTTTGATGAAACATTTGCACTTATTGCTAGATTGGAATCTATTAGGATGCCTTTAGCATTTGCATGTCATAAAAATTTCATATTATATCAAATGGATGTTAAAAGTGCATTTTTAAATGGTTACATTATAGATGAAGTATATGTTAAGCAGTCTCTAGTTTTGAAAATAAGAAATTTCTAAATCTGTTTATAAATTGTCAAAAGCCTTATATAGTCTAAAGTAAGCTCTTAGATCATAGTATGATAGAGTTATTAAATTTCTTGTAGATAATGGTTTCTTAAAGGAAAAGTGGATATTATCCTCTTTGTCAAGCATAAGGAGCAAGATATACTTGTTCAAATTTATGTTGATGACATTATTTTTGTTCTACCAATGAGTCCTTGTAAAAGAAATTTTCATTCTATATGAATAAGGAATTTGAAATAAGCATGATGGGAGAGTTGAAGTATATCCTTGGACTTCAAATTAAACAAAACAATGAGGGAGTCTTGCAAGCAAGGTAAATACATGAAAGATTTACTCAAAAGATTTGACATTAAAAATGCAAATATCAAAAGCACTCCAATGAACTCAACAATAAAGCTCGACAAGGATGAAAAACGTAAAAAAGTTGACATCAAAACATATAGAGGTATGATTGGATCTCTACTTTACTTAACTACTAATAGATCCGATATCATGTTTAGTGTATGTTTATGTAAAAGATTTCAATCAAGTCTTAAAGAATCTCATTTGCTTGTGATAAAATGAATTTTTTATTATTTGAGTAAGACTATTGACCTTGGGTTTTGGTATCCCAGATGAACATACATAGATTTAACATGCTACTCGAATGCTGAATTTGTCGGTTATAAAGTTCATAGAATGAATACTAGAGAAACTTGTTATTTTCTAGACCACTCAATTGTTTAAGAGTTAGTAAAAAGTAAAATTTAGTTGCACTCTCAACCACTTTGAAGCGATTGCTATCAAAAGTTATTGCGCACAAACCAATTGGATAAAACAAACTCTTAGAGATTATGAGATTAATCTTGACAATATACCTATCATCTGTGACAATACTAGTGTTATAAACATGTCAATGAATTTCATTCAATATTCTAAGATCAAGCATATATAAATAGGACATTATTTTTGAAAGACTATGTTAAAAAAAGAGACATTGTCTTAGAATTTGTTCGATCCAAAAACAACTTGTGGACATTTTTATAAAATCCATTTGTGAAGACCAATTATAAAAATTCGACATAAACTTAAGATGCGACATTTTCACATTAGCATATCTCCATATATCTATTTGACTATTGATCGTCTATTTAAATCTGTGTAATTACGCGTATGATTTTTTTACTTGTATAAATTTCTTTAATTATTTAATCTTTGAGTTGCTTGCTTTTAAAATTTGTTCAATCTTTAATTTTATATTTACAATTTTCTATCATCATGTCTCATGCATTAAAATTGCTTTTGAGACATTTAGGGATAATGAAATAATGTTCGGAGCATAGATGGAATGAAGCCAAAAGAAAATAGCTTATTTTGAAAAAATTATGGCATGGTATGAAGGAGAATGCCAGTGAGCCCTCGGTGACAAAAAGAGCAGCATCAATGAGACTGGTAGCAAGGTTCGTCGGATCGCTAAGGAGATGGTGGGAAGAAAGCTCACCGAGATGAAAGACAATTCATCCCGAGCGAGAGAAGGTTCTTGTGTTTCCCTAATGGAAAACCTATCTCTTGATTTCCTAGGGCAACTCACAAGAGAAGTAGAAGTTGTAGAAAAGTAATTTCTATAAAACAAATGCTATGATGTTAGACAAATGGAAGAATATTATCTTGAATAAGAAAGGTTATATTATACCTTTCACAAACCTTTCGACACAATTCATAGAACATTTGTTCTCAATATGCCAAGACCGATTCGAGAAATGATGGAGGCAAAATTCAAAACCGATGTACTAACAGACTGTCAATATTCAAAAGATAGCCTGAGTATAGGAAATGGCGACAAAACTCATACAAAGCCACCTTTGCAGATCACAAGAATTGAGAAAGCATATGAAGCAGATTAAGAAAACATCATTACAGAAATTGTGATGATAAACCAAATAAATTTAGTTGTCAACATATAGACAAAATGTGATACTATAAAGGAAACAAAAGGAAAAGGGAGAAGAAGCCCTAGAGGCCATACAAAGGCAAGAAATACCATTTTGTAAAAAGATGCAAGCGAAAGAAGGCCTCGGGAAAGTGCTTTATCTGTGGAAATAAGGGACATTATGCTAAGCGGTGCAAGTCAAAGAAAAAGATTCCAACAAAACTCATTAAAATCATTCAACAAGATGATTTTGATGATCAAAACTACACATGGACAGACAATCCCATTGGAGCAATATTTGCTTTCCAAGTAGGAATCGACTAGGATGCGTAAAGCACAAAAGAAAACTCTAGCACTGAAAAAGATTCTTCGGAGAGTGAGCTGTCACAATGGTAAAAACACCATTACCAAGAGACCTCACTATAGAGCCAGCAAGTTTTTTCAAGCCATATATCAAAGTCATTCTTAAACCAATGGAAGAGGACCAGGTGGCATTAATGCTCTCATTGACACGGGAGTAGTTTGTTCAATCATAAGAGAAGCTTGTGTACCAAAGAACTGCTATGTTCCTACACAAGTTTCATTTGGATGAGCCAATAGGGAAGACTTCTATAGTAAAAAGTATACGAGGCCAATATAAATCAAACCATTTGGTATAAGGCATGGATTCTTTGGCTTTGACCATATTGGAGAAGACATTTTTTTAGGCACCGACTTTCTTAGCCTAATTGCTCCATTTGCATTTTCCCAGATGAATTCTCTTACACCATTCACAATCCTATGAATGGTAAGGCCCAATTATTCCAAGTTCCTTGGGTTGAAAAACACTCCATTTTGGAGGGGGTGAAAAAAAGGAAAATAAAGAAAAATCCAATCCAAAAGTTCAAAGCCTAAATTAAGGAACTTCTTGAGTATTGTGCGAGGCGCCAAATCAATTTTGGGGACGAGAAAAGTATTTTCAGGTCGCTACCATACAAAAACGGATGGACTATGCCACATCAGACAGCTTTGCTCCAGGCATGCCCCATGATGAAAAACTATGCAAAAAGAGATCCGGACTAATGGATCTTAAGTCGATCAGGCCCTCTAAGTCTCGTTGGGTCATTGACCTTTTATGTCGCAAGCTTTCGAACAAATACGTGGCAAAAGATATTAGTGATAGACTGTTGGATCCTTTGATATGCTTGACCTCGAATTTGAATCGGAGAAAGGAATTGCTAGATCGCTTTCATGGGATACCGGTCGAAACCGGGATAACCGTTTAGAAGGAAGAAAACTTGTCAATTGTGATGGCTAACCACTATAATGAAATGGTTAACTAATTTCAGTTTGACCACTCTCTAGAAAGAAAGCGGGTCGCTATTTATTTTAAACGCTTTGCAATCTACGTGTGTTTAGTCACTGTTCCTAGGGTTTTAGGTCATTTTATTCACTACGAGTCATTTTTTCTCTTTTTAAACCACGACTCCTCTCTCTTTCACTACAATCCCCCAATTTCTCGAGCTTTTCATGCTTAAATCAACATTTTTAACTCATTAATCTTCTCCTACACATTATCCAAACATGATTTTATCATCCACCGACAAAAATCCTAAATCTAAACCTAAGTTTTAGCCGCATTTTGTTTTTTAAAATTGGCTCATCATTAGCCCTTTATTGATCAAATTACACACTTACATTGGTTTAAAATACCCTTTTCTTCAATTTAATCAGTTCAATTTTACCATTTTATCAAACTTCTTGAATTAACAAATTTAAGTTTTAATGGCTAGTGGTGAAACCTCAATGGGGGTAAGAAACAAAAACATTTGGCTAAAAAGCCTGCCAACCTCCTAAAGACATCCCTAACTTCGATGCAACCCCTTTTCCACTTCACCTATGGCACGATAGTTTTACACTTGGTTTATATCGCATATGGTACAACCTTCCTTTTTGTTAACATGGACAATATAAATCATCTTTCTATTTATGGTAGTAATTTTAGGGAATTATTTGAACATATGGGCTGGAGTAATGTTTAACTATTGAGGAAAATGTGTATTCGAATCTTGTTAAGGTGTTTTACTCGAATACATATATTTCGCTAATAGGGATGGCAATGGGGAAGGGAGGAGGGGACCAATCTCCCGTACCATCCCCGATATTTTGTGTATGTCCCCGTTCCTCCCCGTCCCATTAGAATTACTTGAGAGAATCAACATCCCCTCCTCGACACGAATAATGATCCGAGGGTCTCCAATCCCCGAATAACAAATATATTTTTTTTGTTTTCGATTTTGAGTTAATCATATTAAAATAAAAAATTCAAATAAAAGTAAAATTCGAAATATATATTACATTAATATCCATTACAAAAGTCACATACATTAAATTAGTAAGTAAAGCAACATGCAAAGAATACAGACTTCTTTTACAAATTATCATTAATAAATTAATATGCTAATACAAAATTATTACTAATAAAATCGAATTTCTATTCAAAATTAACTTTTTCAATGGTGGCGTGGACACTTTATAAATGTGGACTATTCCCTTTACAGTACAATTGTTAAATCGGAGCAAATCAAGAATAAATATTAAATTAGATTAGATTAGATATTAAAATTGTGATTAGCTGTGTGTAATTATAACATCTAAAAATAAATAAAAAATAGATATAAGTTTAAAATATTTAATGAATATTAAAATTAAAACAAAATTTTTGGACTAATAGAATCTACTAAAGGCTTTTTAATGTCATAAATAAAAATTTAAGATTTTAATTAGTTAATTAGGCCTAAAAGTTTAATAATATAAAGATTTTGATATTTTTTATTTTTACCAATATTTATAATTTTATAATTTAAATTTTATTATTTATTTACTAGTAATTTTAAAAAATAAAAATAAAATTAAAAATTAAAATGGAAAAATGGGTAGGGGATGGGGATTCCACCTCATCCTCGTCCTGAATAAGAAATGGGTAGAAAAATTTTCTCGCCCCTTCCTGAATAATAAATTGGGTATGAAATTATTCTCATACCCCCCCATAGAATGGGGAAAATCCCCGAAAGCGTACCCATCTCTGTGGGGATTTTTGCCATCCCTATTCGCTAGTAATCAAAATTAAGTAACTGGCCTTATTATGATCTTTGAAATAAGAAATGATGGCCTCCGTCTTTACACATCTAGGAAATAACTAGAATTTCTTAAGTACACATATGTTTAGGTTGTTAGAAATATAAATGGGTACTCCGATCTGTTTGATGATGTTAGTAACATCCATTTACGTGCCCAACATCTAAGCTTACAAGTCTGGATTCTTCATAGCATACTTTAGCATGTGGTTAGCCCTCAGATAAAACATATTAATGAAGTGACCCGTCTAGATGTGGCCTTGTTAGACTACATTTTACGGAGACGATGGGTAAATATTGGCTATGTGATCCTTCGGCACATGCTCAGTACACCTGTAATGAATAACTTATCATTTCCTTTGGTAGCATTATTACTAAGATTCTCCGAGACTTTTGGGCTTCGATTGATAAACCGACTTTTAGTCAACTAAGCAATTAGGGGATGAATCCATTTTTAATTTGGAGTTTGATTGGAATGATGGACAATAGATTAAGGCTTCTTACGTCAAAAATAGATTTACCACGATTGCTCTTACCGACCGTCGTATGATTAATGATGCCGTTCCTGCCACTCAAATGTCGGATTTCACTACATCACAACAGTTGTAGGCTTGACATACTGCTACAGAAGCATATGCTTCAAAAGCCAATGAAGATCTGGTTCGACAGTTACTGGGTAAAGTTCGTTCTTTGTATGCAACAAAACTAATTTCAGTCATAGTTTGAAGCATCTCAGCAATGAACTTTTGACAAGTAACGAAGACTTTTTGATCAACAGCAACAACTTATCACCGGGCAGTAGAATCTTCTTGATGGCCAACAACGACTCTTTATAGCTCTTGGCTTTTCTCCACCACACTCAACATCACAACCACCCTATTAGTTTCTTTTTATTTTATGTCTTTTTCTATTTCACAGCGACATTTTAGCATACGTTGTCATCCCATCATTTGATTATGTTATTCAGTTTATTTATTGATGATTTCATTTGATTTGCTTGTAATGTTTTGAATGTCTTGGTTCTCTTATCATTGGTGCTTGTTTTTGTTAAGTTTTGATTGTGGATAAGGGGAGCTATCTTGACAACTCCATATTTTATTACTACTTTTACTCTAGGTAAAATGAAACTCCACTTTGATTATTGCTTCTGTGTGTCTTCACTGTTCAAAGGAGGATTTATTTTGATGATGAAGGGGAGAAATAACATGTTTTTGAGCTACCATATTTGATAATTATATTCATTTATGACATGATTCAAAGATGTTAATTTTTCCCAAGTATAAAAGTATCTTATTACAATATAGTTCGATGAGTTTAAGATCAATTCATAGAGATAAGATTTAAATTATTAATTTCTTTTAATTTATCTAAAAGCTAAAAAAATATAATTTAAGTTCTCATTATTTAATTCAAGTGAAATTACAGAAATAAATTAGTTAGAGTTATGGACCTATTCTTAGTAGCAAATATAATTTAATAAATTCTTTTCTTTTTATTTTTTACTACCCAAAAGATTAATTAAATAAATTATCATTATTTTCTCATTAATTTTATTATGGATTAAGTACTTAGCGTGCCAAAATTAAATTTGTCTATAATAAGTTAAAGTACTATTTTACATACTTTATACTAAGATATTAAGAATTTATTGTGCCAAACTCCTTTGTTTATCTACAATAAATCAAAATTTTAAGATATAAAATATAGATAAAATCAAATAGAAAATATTTTAATTTATATAATTAAAAATAGAATTTAATTAAGTCATTTCTCTACTAAGAGTTTCATCTCACCCTATTTAGCTAACCATAATTGAAATAAAGTAATTGTTAAAATAAAATTACACATAATTAAAACTAAAATAGCTGAAATTGAAAATAAAGCTAAATTCATTTATGAATTAAATTTCAAACATCCGAAATAAAGGGATCTGCTAGCTGCCCTATAAACTTTCATTTAGCCCCCTATACTCTATATTATTTACAATTTATTCATAAGTATTATAAAACTTTCTATATTGTAAAATTTGATGTAGCCCCATGCACTTTGTTTTATTTCATTGAAACTCCTAAAGTACTAATTCGCCCCTTGTAATTTTAAATTTCCAAAACAACCTACATTTAATTAAAAATATAATAATTATTAAATGAATTATAATTATAATTATAATTTTTAAATAGATTATTATTATTATTAACGATAAGAATAAAAATTATTATAATTAATTAATCTATTAACAATAATTAATAATAATTTTTTGTTAAATTGTTAATGATAATAATTAATGATAATTATTATTATTATTAATTTTTGAATAATAATAAAAATAAAATTAATTAAAATACAAATTAATAATTATGATAAAAATTAATTATAGATTTTAGAGTAATTTGTTACAATTTAACTCATTATGATTTTTATTCTAAGACAAAGTAAACAAAAAAATGGCAATACAACTTATTCTAATTACGATTCCTGCAGTTCAAGTAAATGAATTATTATGATTCTAATTCCTTATTTAGATTCTATTTATTCGATTCTAACTCATTATGTTTTTAGCAAATATCGATTCCTGTTTAGTAAACGTACTATAAAAGTGTAAACCACTCTATATTTAATTAGATCACTCAATGTTATTTACAATTTATTCATAAGTATTATGAATTTTATAGTGCATTAACTAAAAAAGAATCGAAATTAGCTGGAAACATAATAAGTTAGAATCAGAATAGTTAGAATCAAAATGATGAATTGGAATCATAATAATTTATTTACTTGAACTACGAAGGAATCGTAATTAAATTAGTTGTCTTCTACAATTTGTGTTTACTTTGTCTTAGAATAAAAATCAGAGTGAGTTAAATTATAACAAATTACTATAAAATCCTTAATTAACTTTTATCATAATTATTATTTTTATTTTAATTATTGTTATTATTATTGAAAATTAATTATTAATAATAATTATCGTTAATTATTATCATTAACAATTTAACAAAAATTATTATTAATTATTATTAATAGATTAATTAATTATAATACATTTTATTCTTGTTAATAATAATAATAATTTATTTAAAAATTATAATAATTATTATTATTTTATTATAATTATAAATATAATTATAATTCATTTAATAATTATTATATTTTTAATTAAATGAAAGTTGTTTTGGGAATTTAAAATTATAGGGAAAGAATTAGTACACTAGAAGTTTTCATAAAATAAAATAGAGTACATGATGCTAAATGAAATTTTACAATCTAGAAAGTTTTATAATATTTATAATTAAATTGTACATACTATAGCGTATAGAGGGTTGGATGAAATTTTACAGGGCAACTGTAAATTACATAACTGTAACTTAGGTGGACCCCGAAATAAATTACAAGAAGATTAAATATGAAAGAAAAGAGAAGAAATTTTTGAAAAGTAAGCATTAAGTTTCTCACCCCTTTTTGTATTTCTTCACCTTCTCTTAGATTCTACTCTCCAATCCTATAGCACCTCCGATTCTCTTTTTTGGCACCTCAAATGCTTAAACTTCTCCTCCTTATATAACCAAATTGCTGCCCTCACCTTCCTTTTTTATTATTTAATTTTTTATTATCTATTATAACAATGATAAAGGGACACGTGATAGTCAAGCGGCAACGTGGCAGATAAAGGCATACGTGATAGTCAAGTGGCAAAGTGGCGGCTGCCACTTGACCATCACAATAATACATGACTCCAGTTTTTGTCTTTCTTTTTGTTTTATTATTATTTTTATTTTTATGTTAATGCAATCCATCTTCATTATATCCTGCTTTTGGTTCATATTCTTATTTTATTATTGAAATATATCTAAAATATATAATTAAGATGAAATTAACTTATCATAATTTAGTTTAACATAAAATTATAATAGGGAATCATTAAGATAATTTATAAGTTATGAGCGCATTAATTAATACTATAAGTAAAAAAATTTAACTTTATTAAATATATACTCTCTAGTGTTAATCACATCACCAACCATTTTATTGCTAATTCCTATTAATTAAAGCGATATTATCATATGAAATTTAAATGTAGACTGAAATCTTTTTCTTTTCAGGAAAATTGTGTTTACTTCTTTAATCAGATTAATAACAACAATCAAATAAAAATATAACAATTATCTCTGGGCTAAAAAAATCAGGTTCATATCAACCATCTACACAAATCAGTCAAAGTAAACTCATGCAAAATGATCAATTTCAAAGCTATATTAATCAAACTACTTTCCGAAATGACATGCCAAACTCTAAAATCTCATGGATAAGAGTGACAATCCCAAAAGAAAATAAAGCTAATAAAAACAATCTCTCCAAGAAATGTTAAATTGAGAGAAAATAGAAAAATAATATCACTCATTCTTGTTATTTTTTGTCTGATCTTTTCGGGTTATTTGACTTTTGTTGTGAATTGTTTCTGTTGGATCTGAACTTTAAAGTTTTAAAGCTCACTTTTTATCTTAGGCACCCAGTAGACTCTGTTCTTTTTCTCATAGCTTCATGCGCATGCTACAGTTTTAGTTTATCTATGTCAAATTCGGGTATATTCATTGCCTATTTGGAAGTTTACAATAATTGTTGTTGAAGTTTTTACTGCTTAAGGAGAAAAGTACTCTACATAGTATATAATTTTTCGAATTTTGAAAATAATGGATTATCCCAATGCTCTTGGCATATTTTCTACCACTTAATGTGACTACCTCACTTTTGAGTGTTTGTTTTATTTGTTCTTTTAAGCTGTCTTTGTTTTATTTAAAAAATAATATGCTCTTTAATGTTTAATATCTTCTTAAGCCAATTATAATATTATTACATATACTTTCTCTAATTTCATAGTTCATTCTTTAATTTGAATAATATTTTATATATGCTGTTTTTTTCACTTTTTTAATAACAAGAAATTGATTCACAAGATGTTGATGGTGAGGATAAGGCTAACTGGTCTACTACAGCTGAGACCACTTTTATTCATATAGTGTATGACCATGTGAAAAAGGTGATTTACAAATATCAACTTTCACTAAGAAAATTTAGAAAACTATAAGTGATGAATTGTTTGAAAAAAAAACCCAAAAAAATCAATGTAGGGAACTTAAGTTCAAATTTAATAGATTGCACAAAAACATCGAGAGTTTTCTGACTTAATAGCTCGTACTAGGTTTGGTCGGGATCCTATTTCAAATATGATCACAACATTTGAAGCTATTTAGAGTGAATATATTAAGGAAAAATTTATTTTTGTAGTAGTTTTTTTTTGTTTTCATATGAAAATAAAATGTTTTTGTTAGTTTTGTAGAGTTATTTTTTTCACACAAAGAGTGCTAGGAATGAAGTCAAATGATAAGAAAGGGTTAGAGCACTACCAAACTACGGAGGACATATTCAACAAAGCATTACAGCTTCTGGCCATTTTCGTTTTTCTCTAGCCAAGTTATGTTGTCCTCAGATGAGGATAGTGAATTGGAAGAGAATTTTCATATTCATGGAGTTCATGTTGATACTCGAGAATGATGTTCATTCGCCTCCTTCCGAGATAGGATAGGAAAGAGCACCCATTGACTAATTACTCCTTAGAATGAACATGGCAAAATAAATAAATAAATAAGTTTGACAGTTACTTTCAAATAGGTAGTTCAAAGGTGAATGCTAGATTTGAGATGGTTAAATGTAAAATTGCATTGCCAACTTCTCAATGTGTAAAATTGGCCTATTTCATAATAGAGATACTAATGGAGACACATAAACAAATTGATGGATAAGCTAGTGCCCAATATTGAATGAAGGAAAGCTTTTTTAACACGCCTAAAAAAGAAAAAGATATTGATTAGCTAGTCTGAGTCTCGATGTTGAAGATGTAATATGTTTAACTTTACTGTTGTTGGTTATGAAATATATGCTTGTTCAATTTATAATTTGTGTTGAACTTTGTTGTATTTTTAATAGTTGAACTCCGTATTGATTTTATTTATTTTCCTTTCTTAAAAATTAGACATTGTTTTTAGATTTTATTACATTTTTTAGAATTTATTATTTCGCACAAAAAAATTAACAATATAAGAAAGATGATGATATTGAAAGTTTATTAGATATTGAAGAAGAGGGTTTAGAGGTGGCTGATAACTCTCATTTCATATAGTTATCATCATATTTTTAGACTTAAATTATTATTACTTAGAGAGTAAATGACATATTTTTATTGCATTTTAGTTTTATTTTGCATGAATAACCATTTTAGTTTATTTTTAATAAATTGTGTTGTTTTAGAATAATTTTGTGTGCTTAGATTGTGTACATAATTGTAGGTGATTTGAAGCTCAAATTTTAAGGAAGGAATACTGCTGCAATAAGCTTACAAAAAATGAGAAAGAACTTCACTATAGAAGAATTGAAACAAATCTGGAACAGTCGATTCTTTGTAGCAATCGTTCTTAGTAATCGTTCTTTGTAGTAACCATTGCCATTGCTATAGCAATCCTGTAACAACGACAGAGAAAATTTTACAGAATATTGCGATCTGCAGTTTCCTAATTTGGAAGATACGCGACCTAGGCTTCCGTTTACCCTAATTTACAACTATAAAAGAGAACACATCATAAGTAAAAGGTAGAGTCATCACCCAAAGAGAAAATTCACAAAAAAAAACAAAAAAATTCAAGAGAGAGATTGAGGGCTGCACAAGAGACGAATCAGAAATCAATCGGGAACTCGATCGTTCTTATTCTTCTCTTGTTTTCATGTTTTCTATTTATTCATGAGAATGTGTTTAATGGCGGAAACTTTATTTTTATTTGTATTTTGCAAACCATGAACTAAATTTATTTGTTGTTGAGTGATAAAAAACCTTGATGGTTTATTGACTGAATTCATATGTTCTTTGCATGTTTCTTTGTAGCATTTTGCTTTGATAGTATTTATTTTTATTCATTATTTCGACTAATCACCCATTTAATGATAATAGTTAAGAAAAAACCATAAAATGGCCTAACTTAGTGGAACATATTAGAGCAATACTTGATTTTAGATTAAGTTTCTGGATTGAGTTTTACTTGAGTCCAAAAGTGTCATGTTTGATATAAGATTAATAATAAACTAGATATAAGGATTCACCGTGTAGGGTAAATAGAATCTAAGCGTGTAATGTTATATCTAATGTTAGTATAACAACTCGATCTTTGTTAGGTTGCATATAGATATAAGATATTCAACATGGGACACTAAGGATACATAAGGATTACGCCGGTGTTGTAGCAGATGCTGACAAAGAACCGAACCAAACATTAGAAAAATAGTCAAAACCATTAAGAGAGTTCATTCACTCAACTACTCTATATTCCTATTGGTTTTATCTTTGAATTTGACGTGATAATTTACATTGTTGCATTTAATTTATTGCGTTTTTATTTTAATTAGTATATTAGCTTCATTAATTGTTTTATTTTAATTTAGAACAAAATCTGCATTGTTAAGATTGTAGCAAGTCTAATAACATCAAATCTGTGGAGATGATCTTGAATACTCTTCATTATATTACTTGTTGTGTACACTTGCACATTGATACCAATAACATTTGAATTTATATCCAATAGTGGCCATTGCTATAAAAATACAACGATGTGATATTAAAAGGCAATGCTATAGTGGACAATTGTCAAGTATTGAAGTTGTTCACGAGTTGTTAAATGATTGTCCTGACTAGATGTATAACATGTTTCACATGGATAAAAACTTCACATTCGATTATTTTATACATGTGAACATTTACATTTGTTAAAGTATGACATGTTTGTAATAAAAAGGCAATAACAATGTGCTTATATATATATTGTCTCATGGTGTTGTTATATAGGGTGTATCCGAGCATTTTTATGTTCAGTTGATACTATGTTTACACACTTTAAATGTATGTTAAAAGCACTATTTGCCTGGTGTAACACATTGTAAAAGCAAAACCTCAAGGGAGACGCCACCAGATATTAGAAACAATCAAAACTCCCTCCTCCCTCCCCCATTTTTTGAGGTAAGAAATTTAATGCACTTTACTTTAATATTTATGTGACATTAATATTTGGTTAACAAACTAATAATTGTTACATAATTTTACAAAATTTTATTAGTACAATTGATGAAACCTATATTGTTGCGTAGTCACCAACACATCAACACAAATCGTATCGAGATAGAAAGTCTTAAGTGACTCAAAATATTTCGTGTGTGTGTTCTTTTAACATGATGTTCACATCTATATATACCAGTTGGGAAGGTCGCCAATGACTGAAGAGTATTTATGAATGTCGTAAATAGACCAAAAATTAAATTTCCACGTCCAGAAGAAGGTAAGAACATTGTGAGATTTTTTTATATGTAGAAGTTAATATCTTTAGCATATTTTAATTAAATTCTATTTTATTGTTATTATTTTTGGATATTATTATGTTATGGATTCTAGATATACAAATATGAAAGAATTTTTATGCCAAATAAAGTTAAAGTAATATCATTTACATGATTATAAAGGACCAAGTTGAGCACCTAAAGGTCCCCAAGAATTGTTTAATTATTGACATTCATTATTGTATAATATAACGGATTCATGCTTAGGTATTTTAAAAGCACGATTTTCAATTTGAGGGTGTTGATAATTATAGTTTAATTAAGCAATAGCTAATTCCAATTGCATTTAGTGATTTACATAATTTTATTCAATAAGAAAATTCAAGTGATAGATTGTTTGAAAATTTTCATGTGAAAGATATGGTTACCAATTAAGAAACAGCTATTTAAGAGGCCACTTACTAATATTGATTTATCTTTGGCAAGTGTTGCAAAGATTAATGCAACAAGAGATAAAATTGTAACTTCCATATGGCATGATTACATACGTAACTCATGATATCTGTCATGTAATTTGATAATAATTTTGTTTAAATCATGTGTTGGTAAGTATAGTGTAAAAACAATGACAATATAAAACTTCTTTTAATTAATGTTAATCCTAGGGGTGGGCATTTTACCTGACCCGACCCGACCCGAACCGAAAATTTTGGGTTCGGGTCGGATCGGTCGGGATTGAAACCTAATTGGATTAAAAATTAAAAACCCAATCGGGTTGATCCGACCCGATCCGAATACCCGATCGGGTTGCCAACAAAAAAAAAACCAAACTAACCCTAAACACACACACGCCGCACACTGCACAACACACACACAAAGTCATTCACAAATCACAATAATTCACAAACGCACACAGCACCACAAGAAAAACAAGAATCACAACTTCACAATTTCACTGTCAACACTCGACACAAACAAGGTAGCCGCAGGCCCGCAACCAGCCACCACAAGACTCACACAAACCACGATCTGTTGCTGCCAACTGTTGAAGCCACGACCAGTTGCTACCAAGTGAAACCCCTCCAGTCATGAGCCGTCCGCGATCTGCTGCCAAGTGAAGCCGCCACCAGCTGCTGCCAAGTGAAATCGCGTCCAGCCGTGAGCCGTGGCCACCGATCTGCTGCTTGAAGGCCGAATCCTCACAACTCGACCCGACTTTCTCCCCACCCAAACCCGATTTTGAAGCTTTCAACTTTCAAGCTTCAACTTTCAAGTTTCCTAAGTCATAACTTTCATGATAGAGTGAATTGTTGTTTAAACAATGTGCTACCAGGTGGAATATAATTCAGTAACTAACAGATCATGTATTGTGCTTTTTCACTGTAAGAATATTTCCTTGTTTAATCATTCATATGTTGATCTTTCCTTTTTTCTTTTGATCAGTTGATGCATGTATTGTGTTAATCTCGTGGGTCTGCTTCATTTGTTAAACTAAATAGTCTTTTCTTTTCTGGGAATCTGATTCTTGGATTTGCTTAGTATCATTGTTATGCGTCTTCAATTGTAAATATCTCATCTTAACCCGAATTATTGACCGACCCAATCCGACACGAATATAATTCGGGTCGGGTTAGGTCGGGTCATTAATTCGGTTTCATTCGGATTGATTTTTTTCTAACCCGAACAACTAAAACCCAATCGGTGGACCCAACCCGGTTTTGCCCACCCTGAGTTAATACTAAATTATTTATAGTATGTTTGTGTATGTGTTTTTATAATTTAATAGTTGTTTTTTAATGAATTATTTGTTTAGTTAAGGGAGATTAAATAAATAAAATTTATAATATTAGTTTTAACTATAAGTATGACTTGATTATTTTGCAAAAACTATTTTTGAATATAGTACTACCGAACACATATTACTATTTTCATGTTTGAAAATACAGGATATAAAAAATAATATAAGACACATACTTAAATTAAAAATACAACAAATATAAAACATTATTTTTATTTTCATTTCATTTTTTTCCAAAAGTGCCAATTCAGAAATAATACCAAACAAACCTTTAGTTTCTCCAAATTCAGAATCAATTAGGAAATCAATTCATATTCTCTCGTGTCCAAAATAAAATTGTAGAATAATTAAGTGTCATCCATAAAGTTCAAAGAACAATTCTCTTCATCTGAAAATAGCTATGGAAAAGATTTTAGATAAAATTAGTGAGCCGAAGAAATCCGAAGCAACTTCAAGTTTAATAGTAAAGGGTGTTTACTAAAAATGACACTTGCACAGTGAAAATAGAACGACTTACTTCACATGCTAAGTTTTGAATAACTTGGATAAGAAATACATGAAAGAGGGACCGGGGTAGGTACCATAAAATTTGGGCACTTGCATTGTGCGATGTGTCAGCAGAGGCACTACAGATTTAGGGAATCTAGATGTGGCCAATAAAAAGAAATCAAGAAATCTTAGAAAGTAAGAACGTATTAGTCACGTGATGAATAAATAAATAAGAGAGGATTAAATTCAGAATGAAAAGAACCAATGAGACTATGAGAATCTAATCTCCCTTAGTAAAAGTACCTATAAATACAAATATTGAACTCCTTAAAAAAAAGGGACAACACATAAATTTTAATAGTGGAATTAACATATTCTTTCTCATGAATGGAAAGAGAAAAACACTCTCCGACTCAAAAGATTATATTTTTCTCTTTAATTTTCATATATTTTTAAAGAATCAAATGTTGACTTGAATATTAGAGTGTCCTTTACAAGTAACAAATCGTCGCTTGAACTTTTAGAGCCTCGGAAGCTCGAAGATGATAGGGATAATCGGTCATTTCTAGGTAGTAAAGGAAATTTGCTCTTCCATTCCCAGGCCACAAATTGCTTCATAAATTTATAAGCCAGAGTCAGCTCTAATAGACACAGCTCCCCATAATCCACGTTGCAGTTTCTCATTTGAACATCTGTTTTGACAAATAACAAGTGTTGCCTAAATATTGGAGTGCGTGCAACGTGGCGACTCCTGAATGTAACACCACGCATAGTATGTCTCCGAGGGAAATTAAGGCCAACCCCGCCGACCGGTTATGAATGAGAGGAGACTGACATTATACGCACACACCAATCCTTCTCTGGTGTGGATGTGGGAATATTTTAAAATGCGAATTTTTAGATATATTAAATTTTTATTATTTTTATTTAATTAATTAATACTATGCATAAAATGATTTTTCAGAGAATAATTAAATTATATGTAAGGGACAGGAAGTGGTCCCGTGGATAGTACAAATTCTGTCACTGGAGCCCTCCAATTTTGCCTCTTGCTTTCTGAAATTCACAAAACCACTGCTTTTAGCCTGTATTAAAAACCCACAACAGGACAAATACTGCCTCTTGGATCACAAAACCAGCAGCCATCACTACACTATACATATATATAACTGTACATCACAACTAACTGCGGCAAGGAGCAATTCATTTTATTGGGTATCTTGAAGCAACGAAGAAGGGGAATTGCAAAAATATTTGAGTTCAAAATGAGCGCAAAAGGCAAAGCTTGGATTGTGGCTGCAATTGGCGCTGTTGAGGCATTGAAAGATCAAGGATTCGCCAGGTGGAACTACCCTTTGAGGTCTCTTAAGCAACAAGCTGAGACCAATCTCAGATCGTTGGTTCAAGCCAACAAACTTTCTTCATCCTCTGCAATGGCGTTGAGTAAAGTGAAAGATGAGAAGAAAATCAAAGAATCGGAAGAGTCTCTTAGAAAAGTCATGTACTTGAGCTGCTGGGGTCCCAATTAAAAGTGTTTTTACCAAATCCTAGAGAGTAGAATTACTGTTGAGGTTGTAGTTTTTTCTGTGGTGAAGCTTTAGAAAATGATATATAAGTAAAAAAAAAAAAAAGAAAAAGTGTATATTTCGCCATGGAAGCAGAGAATTGTAAATATCAGTTCAATGAGAAAGTTTCCTCATGTTTGATCAAATGAAGGACTGCAATTTCCTTTGGTTTGAATATTTATTTTCAGCCTCTGTTCATTTGTTTAGCTATTAGTTTCTTCTTAATATCATTCAGCTCATTAAGAAGGATGTGCTAATGCTGAGGCTTTAAAGTGGTTAACCAGCTTCAAGCTTATCAATCTGTCCATCCCAATAGCTGAGCGTTAGCAATTTATACGTCTGACGGAAACATCTTAACGCTCTATCCTGTAAGCAATGATTCTGCCCATCAGTTAATTATGTGCTTAATAATTATCTTCATTTGGTGAATCACTACTACAGATGCAAGACGAACATAAATGAAGGACTTTAGTGATTGGTTATATTTTAACAGGTAACCAGTAATTTTAAGGGTGAAAAAAATTACCCCATAATTTGGAAAGCTTAAAATCATAATCTTCTGTTATTTAACAAATCTCCTAACAAGCTGACACTTATTTTTAAAGGTGAATTCATGATAAATATTTTCCTTATCTCAAATCTAACTCCTTGCTAGGGGTGGCCAAGAACCGAAACTGATTGTTTGAAAAGAATACGTTCGAACCGAATTATAGAGCCAAACTGAAAATAACTTGGATCGATTTGATTCTATAATTCGGTTTGGTTTAAGTTCAGAATTTTAATAATTCTTTTTATATTTGTTAAAATTTTAGACTTCTTATTTAAATTTGAATTTTTTTCTTAATTTAATTCAATTATAACCACAATTTTCACAAAACACTAATGTAAAATAATTTTAGGGTTAATGACACTTGGGTGATACATTTTTTTATAAATTTCAAAAAGCTAATAGAATTTTTAAAAATAGGTAGACATGAAATAAATCATTAATTTTTCTGTTAATTTTAATGAAATTGGATGTCTTTTGATGAAATAACTTTTCTGCTCCTTTGATTTTGTTTAAATATTAGCATTAATGTCACTTGGGTAACACATATTTCAATATTTTTCACACAAGTGACAATTATTTGAAAATACTTCTACAGATGATAAACCATTAACTTTTGTTGTTAACTCACTGGTTTTTTATTTTCTTTAAAAAAATGTGAATTAAATCTAAATTTAAACTTTTTGGGGTTAAATCAAACTAATATTAAAAAAAAGTGTCATTGAATCAAATTGATTCTTTAACATAAAAGAAGCAAATATCTCATGAGTCGTAAAGCATGATATAAATCCAATTTTTTTATATCCTTAGCATTAATTTCGCAAATACCAAGATCAAATCTTCAAGAATCCAATATGATGGCTTAGTGAATGTTTGTTCTTTCTAGGGATGAAAAGATCTCCACGGGACGGGGACCCTTGGGAATTTTCCCTATTCGGGGAAGATATAGGAATGACTTTATACTCAATTTCTTATTGGGGAAGGGACGGAAACAATTTTTACTGGGTTTCTTATTTAGGAAAACGGGGATGAGGTGGAATCCTCATCCCCTACCCATTTTTATTTTCTTGTATTAATTTTCATTTTGATTTTATTTTTAGAATTATTAATAAATGAATAATGAAATTTAAATTATATTAAATATTAGTATAAATCATGAATATCAAAATATTTATACAAATCTGTTATAAAAACTTCGAGCCTACTTAACTAGTTGTAGTCCTAAATTATTATTTGACTAAACCTTATTCTAAAGGCCTTGGCCCAAAACTGTTTTAGATTATGAGTCATATCGCTTATATTATTTTTATTGTTTTATATTTAAAAACTTATGTTATCTTTCAATTTTTCATTTTTTGAGGAAGAACAAGAGTAGCATAAGGTGTAAGAGTAAATGGTTTTATTAAAAATATTGATTTTAATATATAACCATTTTATTTATTTCATTATTAATATAAAAATAATTTTTTTATTATACGATTATAAAGATTGTGAAGATAATTATTGGATGATTTGTATTTTGTAGTGTGATTTTGTAATGAATTAATGTTAGTGTAAGATATATTCTCAAACTTTAGTTTTGTTTAAAATTTTATTTTAATATGATTAAATTAAGTTCAAAATTTAAATTTAAAAACGTATCGATTATTCGGGGATTATGGATTCCAGGATCCCCTTTTATTATTCGAGGAGGGGACGGAGATCCCCTCAAACAATTCTAATGGGGCCGCAGATACATGTAGAATATCGAGGATGGGTGCGGAGATGTCGGTCCCTCTCCTCTCCCCTCGCCATTGCCATCCCCTCGCCATTGCCATCCCTAGTTCTTTCAAAGTCCTGTTCATAGCAACAAAGATATCTAATATATTTTTCAACAAAACTCCATCAATATTTTTCCTCATGTTCTCTATCAATTACAACATCTTTGTATCGTTAGAGTTAACAGCAAAACTTGTTGGTTTGTCACCTATATGAGTATTGTCAAAACAATTTTTACTGCGCGATAAATGTCAAAACATGTATTACCCAAGTGACACTAACCCTTTCTTTATTATTTGTATCAATTATTTCTATTTCACCCTTTTCTCCTTACAATTAATGGTAAAAATTAACGATTTGCCACATGTCTGCTTATTTTTAAAAAATTCTACTAACTTTTTGATATTTGTCAAAAAATGTTTCACCCAAATGTCATTAACCCATAATTTTAAAATAAATAAATATTATAATTTAGAGATAATAATACTTTTATTTTAAATAGCGAATTAATCAATTTTCCAATTTGAATCAAAACGAACGAGAACCAATTGATTTTTAAATTTATGAATCATTTGGCTTTTTACCTTAGATTTCAGCCGAATCAAATTGAGTAATTCCAGCCCGGTTCAACAAAACCGAACCGCATGCTCACTTCTGGCACATATATGCCAAAAAGTAAGGCGGTAGAGCCATCGTTTTAGCAGCAACCTTGTAGAAAACAAGTGGTTTTTAACATGTGGCTCCCGCATTCCGCTGGCTTAAATGGATTTAGAAACAAAAAAACAAAAACTGCGTGCCCATGCATTATTGAAATTGAGATGGAAAGTGAACTTATCTTTGTGAAATAGAAATCGAAAACCCGAAATAGTCACCCAATAAATTAATCTTACAGTTGCTCCCATAAGGGTAGAAATGTCTCACCATCCCAAAACCAGCTGCAGCAAGCCAAAAAAGCCTCTGGGTTTGTGTCAAGACTTCAGCTGTAATACACACTACACTTGCATACACTCATCTGCAGGGTTCTCTATTCTTTATAAACAAGCCCTCCCTCCTCTTTCTTTATTTCATCAAAAGAAAAATTCTATTTAATCACTTGTATCTTCAAGAAAAGAGCCATTTAATTTGTTATATCAATAGAAATTGGAAGAAGATGAGTTCGGCGAGCAGAGCTTGGATGGTAGCAGCAAGTGTTGCAGCAGTGGAGGTTTTGAAGGATCAAGGATTCTGCAGATGGAACTACCCCATTAGATTAATACACCAAAATGCCAAGAACAATCTCAGATCGGTCTCTCAAGCCAAGAAGCTTCCAACTTCATCCTCTGCTTTGGTTTCAAGTAACAATAAAGTGAGAGAAGAGAGAGCAAAGCAATCAGAGGAGTCCATGAGAAAAGTCATTTACTTGAGTTCTTGGGGTCCATATTAAACCATATACTACAAATTAAAACATATGTGAATCACTTGGGCATGAAGAAACTCTCAAAGAATGACAGGCGGAAAGAAGACGGATGCACATGCGGTGAAAGTCCATCACTAGTATTACATACAGGATTAATCACATAAGATGGCAAAATCTGGAGCCATGTTGTTCTATATTGATGAAATTCACGTATTTATTCTGCCAGATGGCTGTAAATGTTGCAAGATTCATGTATGAAGTTCTCAGTCAGCCCCAAAAAATTGTAATATCTTCGATGACCAAGGTAATTAATAACAATAATTTATTCGAAATTTTTCCCCTTTTTGGCAGAACCGGTAATACTGGTATTGGTAGGCAAAATACTGTGACACAAGTACAAAAAAATGTTACATTATTATTGTTCCTGCCTTCGGCCATTAGTACGGCGAGCTCATGACATAGTCCTTAATGATCCCAATTATTCAATAAGATATTTCGTCAATTTGGACGCGGGACATGCCAAGAACAATTAGGCTCATGTTATTGATTTATCAAAACAAGTGTTGGACCAAAAATAGAATACGCCAGCCAAGTGCAGGTCGCTTTGCCACCAGCATACGCTAAATTGACGCGCACGGATACTTTTTAGTAAAAAAACCGCCTAAAGACAAGATACATTTAATGGCAAGATGCGTTTAGCAATAGGCTACCTAATATATTAGCAACCTATAATGCGCTTAGTAAGTAAACAACCAAATTCACAAGCTAAAGTAAACAAGCTGCCTGATTCTAAAATTCTCTACAACACATTAACAATTGTAAATGTTTAGACAAATCTACACTTATATATTCTAGAACCTATATTTAGGCAAGTTATGTAAGTTGTGTGGAATACTCTAGACCTAGGCAAGTCACTCTATAAATAGGGCATAGTCTTTGCCATTTTGCTCAACACCTAGCAACTCAAGCATCCTTGGAAAACTCTCTTGTATTCTCTCTTTCTAGTGATAAATTTCACTTTGGCCATATTGCTCTCTCTTATCTCTATCTTTGGCAAGCATCCTTACTTAACTAGCTTGAGAAGTTTAATAGACTTACTTAGCAACTTTTATGCTAGAAGTTATCTAAATATCATACGTATTGCTGCGAATATATTCATCTTGTGACATATGGTCTAAATAAATATGGTCCTAAAAGGCCTATGAAGAAATTGATAAACTACCTAGGAGATTTAAGGCCCAAAAAGTTCAAAGGTTTCTAGGATCTTATCCTTAAATAAACCATTTAGGATAAACATCCTAAATTTTAAGGTTCCAAGACTCTAAGATAAAAATCTCAAATTTCGAGTTCGAAGACTCTTAGGATCCCAGAATCCTATCACAAACCCCCAAAGATTCCAAGGCTCCTATGATCTCGGGATTAAGGCAAACATCTGGGACAAACTTCCAAGGTTCTAACCTCGTATATCCACGTGTTAATTAGCAGACGAGGAAGAAGAAAGTGTCACCAGATGTCACAAGAACAATGACACTTGTCATCAAAGTAACTAAGGCCTAAGTCAAATCAATTTGGTTGATAAATATGCCCTCTATTCTCATTGAAATGTAAGAAAAATTGACTTAAGAAGAGAAATGATAACTTTCTCTCTCTAAGTTCATGTTTTCAAAAAATCAATGATTGACTTGATTGTCAAAGGGCTTGAACCGACCTCTAATTTTTTTCCTTGTATTTGTAGAGCATCATCAGACAAAAAAATCTTCATCACCTAAGAAAGTGGACTCTATGAGAAAATTCCCCAAAGGAGAAATTCATCATCATGAAATCCAACAAAGAGGAAGCCCAATCATAAGGGAGTAATCTTTGATTGGAATTACCACCTAATAAGTTGGGATAAAATTTACACCAATAAATTGACGTAAATCTGTAAGTCCTACCACGAGGATGAATATTGCAGTTGTGGATAAGGAAGTTCATTTTCGCCAAAAGAGATGACAACAAGATTTGGAGGATGATGACACAATGCTTACCTATCCTCCTTTAAATCCTCAACTAAATCCACATTAGCACACTGTAAAAACCGAGCACAACCATTTGTTGTTTGATTTCAATAATAAATTGGCTCATAACATCAATAGAATGTTCTACCAATTCCAAGCTCAAGCTAAAAAATTGAGAACTCAAGTAAAGGTAATGTGATTAATTCTAGCTCCTCTAGAATGAGATCTTAAGAAGAATCGAATAAAGGTTATCTCGGATATTCCTTAAACCATTGAAGATCTAAGAGAGTATGGCTAAAGAAGAATTTAAACTAAGGGAAAAAAGTTGATGGAAGATTACAAGAGAGAATGCAAAGACTTGAGCAAATGGTTCAAGAAATAGGATCACTAGATGATACAATAGCAAAACTCGAGCCACCATTTACTCTTGATATAATGATAACATAATATCCATCTAGGTTCTATTTACCCCATATGGAGCCCTATGATAGATAGAGGGACCCTATTGAAATCTAGAATTGTATTGCATCCTTATAAAAGTGCAAGAAGCATCACAAGCAATTCTTCATTGAGCTTTTCCTCTTACCTTGGTAAGAGCAACACGAAGATGGTTTGAAGGTTAAGGCCACACTCCATCAACCTTTGGAGATTTGAGTAGAGAATTTACCTCCCACTTCTAAAATGCTCAACAAGGAGGAAAAGCGGTGACCTAACTCTTGACGTTGAACAACGGGAGGAGGAGTTCTTGAGAGATTCCATCGAAGGTAAAATAATGAGATCACCCAAGTAGAAGGTTATAATGGTATCATAGCACTTTTTGATATTGTGGAAGGACTTAGGATAGGAAAATTATGGTGGTCGATTTAAAAAAACCACCTACTTTTTACGTTGAAATGCTTATAAGAGTTAAGAAATATACCAATATTGAAAAAGATTTCAAAAATTGAGATAAATGAGAACCAAGCAAAGGAAAGAAAAAGAAAGATGATCGGTCGGAAGGAAAGGTGGTAGAGAATCAATTTTCAAGGAGAGATCAATTTTGACCTAGGGAATGATCTGAAGTTTGAGACACTCATCCTCGTTCAGCCTTTCGATTCACCTGACTTTACAAAGCTTAATACTCCCTAGGAGTAAATCAAATACTCCCTACATCCTATGAGAACAGATCTACCCAGAAAGAATATAAATAAGTATTGCCATTTCCATAAAGATCATAAACATAACAACTATGGGTGCTTTAAGCTTAAGGAATAATAGAGAGCTTGATTCACAAGGACAACTACATGAGTATGTAAGTATTGCCATTTCCATAAAGATCATAAAACATAAATGACTATGGGTGTTTTAAGCTTAAGGAATAATAGAGAGCTTGATTCGACAAGGACAACTACGGGAGTATGTAAGAAATGTTGATGATGGAGTGAAGAATGATTAACCAGAATCTTTGAGGAAAGGAAAGGGTATAGTGATCAAAACATATTTGATGTCAATTACATTTGGGAGGACTAGCTGCTGAAGACTTGGGAAATTAAGGAAGAATTAAGCCCGCTCCCCACGCAAAACATGAACCAAATGGTCTTGAGATTAATTTGACTAATCAATCCCAAGGATCAAGTGTTTGTAATATACCAATAATCTTCTCCAAAGATATTCATCATCCTAATTATGATGTTTTAATCGTCACCCTCCTTGTGATAAACAAATGCTTCCATTAGATTCTCATTGAAAATTGGAGTTCGACTAATATTTTATTCATGTCAACCTTTGTTCAAATAAAGTTGGAAAGATTGCGTTAAAACCTTACACTACTCCACTTAATAGATTCGCGGAGGAAGTATAGTTTTTAAGGGAGTTATAAAGCTCATAGTATCTTTTGGAAAAAGTCCAACCAAGGTAACCACTATAGTTAATTTTATTATATTTGATTAATCGAGTTCCTATAATTTGTCTTAGGAAACGCAAACTCTTTATGTAATAAAAGCAACAACTTCCATTCATTATTATCCTTTTATCTCCAAGTAAAGGTGACAAAAATACCCATCCGGTCCGGACCAGGACCATACCCGGCATTGTGGTACCCGGCCCGGGTATGAAGCCAGGTTGGTCTTGGGCATCACTTGACAAACTCAGAACCCAGATTTTATTAAAAATATATTATAAAATATATATTATTTTAAATATTTATATTTATTAGGCTCATTTATTATACATATATAAAGTTGTAAATACTTAAATTTTATATTTTCATGTCAAATTTTATTAAAATAAATGTAAAACTTATAAAATTACCAAAAATAAAAATATATACACATATAATATTAAAAATATAAAATTCGGTTTCTGGATTAAAACTTGACCCGAACCTGGACCGGACCGGATCTGGTTGCATCGGGACAGTCTGGTCATTGCAATACCGGACCCAGCCCGAGGTTTTGCCGTCCCTATCTCCAAGTAATTTAGCTGTAATAAAAATAAAAATAAAAATAAAACCCGGTGTTCGTTTGATAGCCAAACAAACTTGGGAAAGTAGAAAGATAAAATCTCGTATCTTTCTTTTAGGTGTATGTTTTCTTAGGGGTATTGCTTTGAATCTTTTGTTAACGGAAGTATGTAAAGAAATACGAGTAATTAATTTCTTTCAAGTTTATTCATTGTATTTTTTTAGTAAATGAATAAGGTATTTTTCTTCATTTTTCTTCTTGTCTAGGTGTTGGTTTACATGGACTTTTTAATTTACTATTTCTATGGCTTAAACAAATTATATAAGTATCCGTTTGGTGTATCTATTTATGGGATTTGGAATATTTTATGACTGTTATGTGTGATTCCATCCTATTCTCACTAGGGTCCCTGCTTCATCCTTCTGAAAATGGGTAAGTGTTGATACTATCACTTGAAAGAAAATATCATCTATTGTTGAGGTTTCTGCATAAACTGGTTTTCACTTTTTTTTTTTTTTTGAACAGCTTCAGCAGCTTGTTGTTGAAAACATATTTGCTTTCAACAAGAGTTTTTGGATACGATTTGCAGTAAGAACTGGTACCTACAAATCAGAGGATGGTAATGCATGGATTTTTACTTGGCTATTCTAATTTTTTATTTAGTTGCTGTTGGTGACTTCTTGCAGTCCTCCCACTTTGTAAAAAGTTTTAATTTTGTGCATATTTGATACACTGGCCTTGGTCAGAAATATTAATGCAAAGGGAAAAAAAAATCGTTTTCTCAAGATTTGTTTTTGTTTTATTAAACTCTCTCTTTTATTTCGGGCATATTTGATACACTTGTCTGTTCACTATCCAATTTTTCTTTTTCCTTCAGTTCTTTGTTGTTGGAAGTTTAAAGTTTTGGCCTCTAAAGAATGTTATGATTCTTTCTCTCTTTCTTCATTGAATATCTTTTTATATTCGACTAATGTGTCCTAATAATTCATTTAATTGGATTAAAATGAAAAAAAAATGAGGGCTGTTGGAATTTTTTTTTTTTTTTAAGGTGGGCTGTGTATTAAAATATATTGTAATGAAATACTCTTGTCAACATATGAGCTCTTGTTAATTAGATTATGATAGGTCGTCACATGGTCATTGATGGAGAAACTTCGAAGCTGTCCTATAGATTTGAAGTGTAAATGCTTGATGACATTTTCTTTTCCCGACTGTTAAATGTTTTCTTTGTAACTATCCCACGTTTTTAAGTCTTTTATGGAGAGGAATTACACTTTGCATAGTGTAACAACTGCTTTGAGAATTTAGAATTTATTCATTTCAATTAAATATAATGTAGGACATCTAAAAGCTAATTTTCTTTTTATACCTGCCAAGATATATTTACCAAGCTAATTTAATATGGGCCGAAGCTACGGTGCCCGGGTGTACGGTACCCCTAATTTTTGATAAATTACTTTGCACTCCCTCTTGTTTGCTGAAAAATGAAAAAATTAGAAATTTTGCAATTTTAATATATAAGTCCAAAATATTTCTACTATTTACACTTAAGAGTATATTTCTATTATTTATATTTGAATACTAAACCATAGTTAATTATTATGAAATTTTTTAACATTGTCATTTGGTCATATTATTATTGATAAATTAAAATTTAATTATATATTTAAATTATTTATTATTGATTAAATAGATTTTATATTGTTTCTAAAAATTGTTTAATATTATTGATAGATTAATATATTTTATTATATATTTAAATTATTTATTAAATATTAAATAAATATTATTTTATTTTCAAAAAATAAAAAAATTTTATATATTAATTTTTTTAAAAGTTATTGGACTTAAAAAATTGACATCCCTACTGTTTTTCAAAAAAGCAAAACAGTCAAAAGTTTGACAAATAATTTTAGATAATTTTTAAATTTTAATTTTGATCAATTGATCTAATTTATTATTAAAATTAATGACGGTATAAGTCCAATAACTTAAAAAAATAATATATAATTTTTTTATTTTTTGAAAATAATATAATATTAATTTAATATGTAATAAATAATTTAAATATATAATAAAATATATTAATCTATCAATAATATTAAAAAAATTTTAGAAACAATATAAAATCTATTTAATCAAGAATAAATAATTTTAATTTATAATTAAATTTTAATTTATCAATAATAATATGATCAAATGACAATGTTAAAAAATTTCATATTATTAAAATTAATGATAGTATAAGTCCAATAACTTTAAAAAAAATTAATATATAAAATCTTTTTTTTAAAATAATATAATATTCATTTAATATTTAATAAATAATTTAAATATATAATAAAATATATTAATCTATCAATAATATTAAACAATTTTTAGAAACAATATAAAATCTATTTAATCAATAATAAATAATTTAAATATATAATTAAATTTTAATTTATCAATAATAATATGACCAAATGACAATGTTAAAAAATTTCATAATAATTAACTATGGATTAAATAATTATGAAATAATAAAATCTCTTGTGTTGAAAAAAAAATTATGAATTTTGAACCTTGTTCAAATAGGTGAGAGGAAATTGATTGCCATTATGTTAAATTAAAAAAAAGATCATATTTATACTTATCATTAATTATGGCTAGTAAATAATATACACAATTTAAATATATAATAAAATAGTTAATTTATTAATTAATAAATTTATTAATTTAAATAGATATTAATAAATGTAAGAATAAGTCATTTAATTGGGAGTTAAAAAAAAGAGAATATTATGGACTTATATGTTATAATTTCAAAATATTTGATTTTTTTTATTTTGTATGAACAATAAGGGTCTTTACTGTTAATAACCCATAATCACATCCCATTCGTTATGCAATTGTTACGTTAAATCCAACGGTAGATTTGAAAAAAACAAAAAATAGGGTACCAAACCCGGGTGTATTGTAGCTGGACCCTTTAATATGATGGCAATTGTGATATAAAATAATCTACTGAATAATTTTTTCATTGATAAAAAGTGTATGAAAGTTTCATGTTGTGAAAATTTTAATATCTTTCAAAGTCACATCTAATCAGAGATAAAATAGTGAGTACAAGGTCGATCCCACAGGGATTGTTATAAATGAAATATCTAATTTAAATTTAAAATTAATATTAATCCTAACCTAATTGAGAAAATTGTACTTTAAGATAAATTAAACTAATTAAATTAAGAAAACAATTAAAGCAAAGAAAAATTCAATAAGACAAAATTACCAAGATTTCAGAATTCACCACTATTCAACTAGTAATTATCTAATTGTTAATTAATCCCCAATTTTAGAGTGACAATTCGAAATCAATATATATCATCTCATGGATATAATATTTAAGCCCAAGTAATTAAATTTAATGTAGGTTCTTTTTTACTTAATAGTATGATATCTAAGAATCACTTGTAAACATATTGAATAACAAATAGTCAAAGATTTTCTAAGATTCGTTAAAATAATTTAATGAAAGATACAGAATCAAAGATAATCATGTATAAACTTTTTAGATTCAAGCATAGATTTAGTCAAATATTAATCTTAACAATCAATAATACATGACAGAATTAGTGAAAAGATTTAATAACATCCAACTAATCATGTGAAACAAAAATCATAAATATTAAAGCATCGCATGTATAAAGAATTAATTAAATAAAAAGATAATTATTTTATTAAATAAGATTTCATCCTTAACTTCACTATCAAAAATTAGTTAGACATACTTAATTTGGGAGCAACAAAAAAAAGAGATCAAAGCTTAACTTTCTTATATACCCTTTAAAATGAGTCCCACCTTATCAATTTTAAAGCCAAAAGGGTTTAGCCTTTTATTTGCTTTGCTTCGCTCCCGTGTTGGGCACTTTGAATTGTAATAGGTTTCCTTTTTCCATTTATGAAAGCCACGTGGGGTCCCTTCTTAAAGCTGAAATCAATTTCTCTCTTTAGTCCGCATGTGCATGATGAATTAACTTGCTGAATTCGGTTCTTGGCTTGATTTCCACGTATGTCTAATTCATTCCAAAAATTAATTAATCTTTAATGCTTCCAAAATAGAGGTCTTTTATGTCTTCTTATTCATAATCTCTCATTAATTTTCTATTTAATAAAATAATTTAATTAATTAAAAAATAACTAATAATTACATAATTAAGAGTAAAATATGTATATATTATATGCTCATCATTTCACCAATTTATAAGGTCGGTGAAACAAATTCATAAATTAATTTTATAATAACTGAAAATATCTCTGCACTACTTTTATTTTATCATATGTACATTTAATCACAAAATTTTGACATGTTATTTACACTATTTTTATTCCTAAACTTATATCAATCAACTACTTTAACATTAAAAATAATTATTTTATTCCTGAATGATTTAAAAAATTATTTTATTCTATAAATAATAAAATACCATAAATTCAAAAAAATAAATCTCAAAATATAAGATGATAACTTTTAAATGAAATTACAATTATAAAAATTAACCTCTTATAATTATAATTTTATAATTATAATTTTATTTAATTTTTATAATTAAGTTAAGTATAGAGAAATTGGCAAAAATTAACATAAAGAGAAAAACTCCCTATAATTATTATAAATTTTTCCATAATTAATATCAACAAAACTTTCCTACATAAATTAAATAAAATTATAATGATAAAATTAACATGATAATTTTTAAATAAAATTATAATTATAAAAATTAATATATTAAATTTGAGATTTATCAACTAATCTACAATTACAGCAATTTTTAGTAGTTGTTAACTTCACTGCAGAGCGACAGTTCCGTTCCCCACGCTTCCAAAAATCCCAGGTGGTTTTCACTCCAAAACTCCGGGCTTCTTTGAATTGAGTAGGAGAAACCGCTAGCTCAGCTACCAGAATTGCTTTGTCCCGGAGTGCCTAAATCCCCATTTCGTCGCCACTTAATTTGCGCTTTTGTAAGGACATAAAAGTAATTGTCTTCTACCTAATCTTCGCCGCTAGCGAGAGCCACTTGTTTTGTTTATTTTATCTTTTCCCATCTGTGTGCTCAATCAACTAAACCACTAACCAAGTCTATATAAATAAGAAATCCCCACAAATCGCTTACTCCATCAAAGCAAAAGTAGATCTTTAAAAAGAGTCCACAAAGAGCAAAAGAGAGAAGGGCGTCTGAAGAATACAAAGAAAATTAAAAATGAGTTCAACAAGCAGAGCATGGATGGTAGCAGCAAGTGTTGCAGCAGTTGAGGCCATGAAAGATCAAGGGTTCTGTAGATGGAACTACACGCTCAGATCATTACACCAACATGCCAAGAACAGTATAAGATCATCAGTTTCTCAATCATCAAAGAAGCTTTCCTCTTCTTCTTCTTCATCTTCCGCTGCTGTGGTTTCAAGCAAATTGATGAGAGACCCCAAGGCTAAGCAATCAGAGGAGTCTTTAAGGACAGTCATGTACTTGAGCTGCTGGGGTCCTAATTGACTGGTCCCCATTCCCCAACTTGATTTGGTGCGATGAGAGCAGTTTCATTTGTATATTGTAAAATTAGAAGAGCAAATATTACCCAATATATCACATACTAATTCCAAAAATCTTTTGAACATTTTTGTCCTTTTTGCGGCGTACGATGCTTGTTTAAGATTTCATCAATCTCTGCCCCCGTATAATCTTACACTGGGGGTACTAAAGCAAACAACAAGATTAAGCTAAAAACTTCAATTATAATTTTTTTACCTTTTTTTTATCATTTTTATTTATTAATACTTTTATTGGGTTTTTTATTTTTTTATTTTGTTTTTTTTTTTTCCCTTTTGGGAGAGGGTCTGAGGGATTTCTTATGGTAGACGGCTCCTTAAATATGAGCAGACGGACTTTGCTCGTAGATGCTTGGTCATAATATTTTTCATCCCAAATAGCTTGTAATGTATGAAATCAAAAAGCTAATTTTCTTTTTATACTGACCAAGATATATTTAACATTTGATCGATTATTTCAGTAGTGTCATTTGATTTATTTATCATATATCATTTATGTAGAAGGCTTTCTTATGGTAAATCTTTCCTATGCCTTCCACGTAGAATGGTGATACTGTTAATTTGTGTGTTCTTGCTTGCTCTAAAATGTTGAGAGATTTGCTAAGTTCTAATAAGTTTATTTTTTTGATTTATTATTTATTATTTATTGATAATACTAAGTTTAGATTCTTAGTGTGTGTGTGTGTGTATTGAATTTTTACATTGGAAAGAGAGAGTTCAAGGGGATCATATTGCTGAATTTCAAGAGAAAGCTTTAGTTTAAAAAGGTGAGTTTATGGGTACCTCGATGGAAGAAGAAAAATTTATGTATCGAAATGATAATGATCACACACAATCACGTCAATAAATGAATTTTGGTTACAATAGAAAGACTGAATAGGAATTCTTGATGGCATCTATAAGATGTTGGCATTGATGCACATTGTATTTGTCTAACAATGCTTATTTAATTCATCAGTGCTGGATTTATTTTTTTCTTATGTATTTAGGATATTTAGTAGTTAGAGTAGGATGAGATAGTTTTATTAAGGCATATGGGGTGTGTAATGTGTAATAGTTGCCTTTAATTTAGATCCCTCACTTCAAACGATGAGACTAGTTTATTTTATGCCACTAATGCTGTAAGTAAAGACCAAAGCGTAGAACTGAAGCGTAACTGAAGCATATAAAACTAATATTGAACCATAAATCAAGATTGAAGCATACAAATCTATATTGAAGCCTTACAGTATCAAAATTAAAGCCTAAACATTTGAGAAGCCAGAAATTTGAGAGATTTCGAAGCCCTTAAAGATGTTAAATTTAACGAAGTTAAAATTGGAAGCCCTTGATATTTCGAGGGAAAACTATTTGTCATGTATCCTTAATGCAGATATTCACTTCGATGCTATGGGCTTCTGCAGCACAATCAAGTCCGGCAATAATGCATCTACCCAAGAGTACGCCAGACAAATAATTGCAAATATGAGTATCATAGTGGAGCCAGGTGATGGGTCACCTTCTAATTTGACTGAATTGTAAATTACTATAATGGTACGATTATTTCATAGAATGAGAATTAGTTAATGGGAATAGATTGAGAATGAGAATAGAATGAAATGAAAAATGAGAATGAGATTTCAATATTTATTTAGTAAAAATAAATGAGAATAAAAATATCTTTGGAACGTCATTGATGTATTTCTTAGAAAAATAAATAGGAATGAGGAATGAGAATGAAAATCAATTTATCAAAATACCCATAGTATTAAATAATGTAATTTTCATTAGATACGTGTATAAATATTAATATAAAAATAAAAAAATGATAATAATAGGTGATAATAATAATAATATTAATAAAACTAATAATAACAATAATTAATAATAACGTTAATAAAATTTAATAATAATAATAAATTAATAATAATAATAACATTTAAAATAATAAAATTAATTTTGATTTAAACGAGGGTAATTCGAGAAATGTAAAAAAATTAGAGATACAAAAGTCAGTTCAAGAAATGAGGATTCTCATTCCCAACCCCCATAGAAATGGGATTTTCATTACTTATTACCAAAATATGTGGGACTCACATATTTTATTATCATTCCCAAATTATATTTTGTCAAGCTTGTGAGTTTTATTCACATTCCCTAAACTCTCAAGTAAACACACTATAAAGGTATCATGACCCGATGATCGTTCCATGTATTATTATTATTTTTAATATGGTGGCAATTGTGATATAAAATAATCTACTGAATAATTTTGTCGTTGATAAAAGTGCATGGAATACTCGTCTGTTTATAAGTTCATATGCAACATGTTCAATGAATCATGGAGAAACAAATTCACAAATTAATTTTATAATAAGTAAAATTATCTTTACACCACTTTTATTTTGACATATATATGTTTAATTTCACAAAATTTTGACATATTTTTTACACTGCTTTTGTTTCTTACAACTACTTTAATATTAAAAATAATCATTTTATTCCTGAATTAATTAAAAGACTATTTTATTTTATAAATTTTTAAAAAATAAAAAATTATAATTATAAAGATACCCTAAATTCAAAAAAAATCTCAAAATATAAGATGATAATTTTTAAATAAAATTAAAATTATAAAAATTAAATTCTTGTGATTATAATTTTTTATTACTACAATTTCATTTAATTTTTATAATTAAGTTAAGGATAAAGAAGTTTACAAAAATTAACATCAAGGGAAAAACTCCCAATAATTATTGTAAACTTTTCTATAATTAATATCAAGAAACTTTCCTACACAAATTAAATAAAATTATAATGATAAAAATTAACATGATAATTTTCAAATGAAAATATAATTATAAAAAAATAATATATTAAATTTGGGATTTATTAACTAATCTACAATTAAAGCAATTTTATCTAGTTGTTTACTTCCCCACGCTTCCAAAAATCCCAGCTGGCTTTCACTCCAAAACTCCGGGCTTCTTTGAATTTTAGTAAGAGAAACCGCTAGCTCAGCCACCAGAATTGTTCTGTCACGAAGTGCCTAAATCCCAATTTCGTCCCCATTTAGTTAATGCTTTTATGAGGACATAATAGTAATTGTGTTGTACCTAATAATTGCCGCTAGCCAGAGCCAGTGGTTTTGTTTATTTTATCTTTTCCCATCTGTGTGCTCAATCAACTAAACCACTGACCAAGTCTATATAAATATGAAACCCCGGCATGTCGCTTACTCCATCAAAGCAAAAGCAGATCTTTTAAAAGAGTTCACAAAGAGCAAAAGAGAGAAGGGCATCTGAAGAATATATAGAAAATTAAAAATGAGTTCAACAAGCAGAGCGTGGATGGTAGCAGTAAGCGTTGCAGCAGTTGAGGCCATGAAAGATCAAGGGTTCTGTAGATGGAACTACACACTCAGATCTTACACCAACATGCCAAGAACAGTATAAGATCATCAGTTTCTCAATCATCAAAGAAGCTTTCCTCTTCTTCTTCTTCATCTTCTGCTGCTGTGGTTTCAAGCAAATTGATGAGGGACCCCAAGGCTAAGCAATCAGAGGAGTCTTTAAGGACAGTCATGTACTTGAGCTGCTGGGGTCCTAATTGACTGGTCCCCATTCCCCAACTTGGTTTGGTGCGATGAGAGCAGTTTCATTTGTATATTGTAAAATTTTCCATTATAATTTTTTTACCTTTTTTTTATCATTTTTATTTATTAATACTTTTATTGGGTTTTTAATTTTTTTAATTTTGTTTTTTTCCCCTTTTGGGAGAAGGTCTGAAGGATTTCTTACTTACGATCTATTGAACACAAACAATCTATTGGATTATTGATTACATTTCCAAACCAGCTAGACCCAGTTGTTTAACGAGTCCAATCAAAGCTTAAGAACCTTTCTATGTAAGCTTAAGAACCTTTCTATGTTCATCTGTTAGTCCTATAAAGAGTGGAAATTCACAGAGAAAATACGAAGAACCATCAACATATATTATAAATATAAACTATATTTGCAGCAGAGCAAACCAGAACAATTCGATCTTTTAATTACTATAATAATAATAATGCATGAGCATGGTAGGTGTCGTAGGAAATATAAAAAATCATAATAGAGAGCATATTGAGAGAGTATGCTCCCAAGAATGAGGAGCAAGAACGAAGAGGAAGAGTCATGCTCTTTAAGGAGTAGGAACCATGCTCTCATGCTTCTCAGGAAGTAGGAACCATGCTCCTCAGGAAATAAGAACCATGCTCCATAAGAAAAGGGAGCAGAAATCATGGTTAAGAATAGGGAGTAGAAATCATGGTTTCTAACAGTAGGGTATATTGTGAAATAATAAGTGGGTTTCTAACAGTAGGGTACAGTGAAATAATTAGTTATAGACTCTAACTCATAGGAGATTCTTAACCCAATTTTAAATCATGGACTGCGTAGAAAAGACCAAATTTAAATAAAAGGGTTATAGTTGAGTAAACTCAGCCAAATAAAAGTCAACAATGAAAAATATTGTTTGATCCATAAGAAAGTTAAAATTCAACACAGATATAATCAATGAAAAAATAAGGGATATTTATTAATTTAAATCCTAAAAAATAAAGGAGAGTTAAGGTGAATTTGAGTGGGAAAGGGATTTTATTTGCAGAGGATTATAAAAACAAATGTCTCTCTTAGTATGAGAGGAGGCTCTAAAAAAATAGTGAAAAGTAGTGAAGAGAGGTATAGTTGAATTGTAATTGCGATTTTAATAAAAGATTTACTTGTTCTGCCTGTGGATGTAGGTTAAAGGTCGAACCATATTAATTCTCTATATCTTTTTATTATATTTATAATTGTATCAGACGGCTCCTAAAAAATAAGCATACGGTCCTTATATAGCTATAGCAGAGCAAACAGTAGACGGCTCCTTAAATATGAGCGGATGGACTTTGCTCGCAGATGCTTGGTCATAACACTTTACACCCCAAACGGCTTGTAATGTATGACATCAAAAAGTTAATTATCTTTTTATACTGACCACGATATATTTACCATTTATCGATTATTCCAGCAGTCCCTTTTGATTTATTTATCATATATCATTTATGTAGAAAACTTTCTTATAGTAAATCTTTCCTATGCTTTCCAAGTAGAATGGTGATACTGTTTATTTGTGTGTTCTTGCTTGCTCTAAAATGTTGAGAGATTTGCTAAGTTCTAATAAGTTTATTTTTGTGATTTATTATTTATTATTTATTGATAATACTAAGTTTAGATTCTTAGTGTGTGTGTATTGAATTTTTTACATTGGAAAGAGAGAGTTCAAGGGGATCGTATTGCTGAATTTCAAGAGAAAGCTTTAGTTTAAAAAGGTGAGTTTATGGGTACCTCGATGGAAGAAGAAAAATTTATGTACCGGAATAATAATGATCTCACACAATCACGTCAATAAATGAATTTTGGTTACAATAGAAAGACTGGATAGGAATTCTTGATGGCATCTATAAGATGTTGGTATTGATGCACATTGTATTTGCCTAACAATGCTTATTTAATTCATCAGTGCTGGATTTATTTTTTTCTTATGTATTTAGGATATTTAGTAATTAGAGTAGGATGAGATAGTTTTATTAAGGCATTTGGGGTGTGTAATGTGTAATGGTTGCCTTTAATTTAGATCCCTCACTTCAGACGATAAGACTAGTTGTTTATTTTATACCACTAATGCTGTAAGTAAAGACCAAAGCGTAGAACTGAAGCGTAACTGAAGCATATGAAATTAATATTGAACCATAAATCAAGATTGAAAGCATACAAATCCAGATTGAAGCCTTACAGTATCAAAATTGAAGCCTAAACATTTGAGAAGCCAGAAATTTGAGAGATTTCGAAGCCCTTAAAGATGTTAAATTTAACGAAGTTAAAATTGGAAGCCCTTGATATTTCGAGGGAAAACTATTTGTCATGTATCCTTAATGCAGATATTCACTTCGATGCTATGGGCTTCTGCAGTACAATAAAGTCCGACAATAATGCATCTACTCAAGAGTACGCCAGACAAGTAATTGCAAATGCAAGTACCATAGTGGAGCCAGTTGATGGGTCACCTTCTAATTTGACTGAATTGTAAATTACTATAAATGTATCATGACCCGTATGATCGTTCCATGTATTGTTATTATTTTTTTTAATATGATGGTAATTGTGATATAAAACAATCTATTGAATAATTTTGTAATCGATGAAAAGTGAATGGAAGTTTCGCCGGTTTATAAGGTCATAAACAACATGCTCAATGAATCATGGAGAAAAAAACTCAGAAATCAATTTTATAATAAGCGAAATTATATCTGCACCATTTTAATTTTTTCATATGTATGTATGTATAACTATCACAAAATTTTAGCATATTCTTTACACTATTTTTGTTTCTAAACTTATATCGATCGATTACTTTAATATTAAAAATAATTATTTTATTCCTGAATGAATTAAAAAATTATTTTATTCTATAAAATTTTAAAAATAAAAAATTATAATTATAAAAATACTCTAAATTCAATAAAACAAATATATCTCAAAAGCTAATATGATAATTTTTAAATGAAATTATAATTATAGAAAATTAACTTATTTTAAATATAATTTTTATAATTATAATTTAATTTAATTTTTGTAATTAAATTAAGTATAAAGAAGTTTACAAAAATTAACATAAAAGAGAAAAACTTCCTATAATTATTGTAAACTTTCCCATAATTAATATTAAGAAACTTCCCTACACAAATTAAATAAAATTATAACAATAAAAAAATAACATGACAATTTTTAAATAAAATTATAATTATAAAAAATAATATATTAAATTTGAGATTTATCAACTAATATATAATTAAATCAATTTTATCTTTTTTTTAAGAAGAAAATAATTTCATTCCATAAAAGAGTTTAACACAATTTTATCTCGTTTACTTTGCTGCAGAGCGACAGTTGCGTTCCCCAGGCTTCCAAAAACCACAGGTGGTTTTCACTCCAAAACTCCGGGCGTATTTGAATTTTAGTAAGAGAAACCGCTAGCTCGGCTCCCAGAATTGCTCTGTCGCGAATATCCTAAATCCCCATTTCATCCCCATTTAATCAGTTCTTTTGTAAGGACATAAAAGTAATTGCATTCTACCAAATAATTGCCGCTAGCCAGAGCCAGTGGTTTTGTTTATAACGTTAAACGTAACGTACGCCCACACTCAGCAACAGTCGCAGGTGGGACCCACTAATACTGTTGCTGAGTGTGTGCGTACGTTACGTTTAACGTAACGTAGCACTTTTTGTTTATTTTATCTTTTTCCATCGTGTGCTCAATCAACCAAACCATTAGCCACGTCTATATAAATAAGAAACCCCGCTTATCGCTTACTCCATCAAAGCAAAAGCAGATCTTTAAAAAGAGTTCACAAAGAGCAAAAAGAGAGAAGGGCGTCTGATAATAGAAAATAAAAAATGAGTTCAACAAGCAGAGCATGGATGGTAGCAGCAAGTGTTGCAGCAGTTGAGGCCATGAAAGATCAAGGGTTCTGTAGATGGAACTACACACTCAGATCGTTACACCAACATGCCAAGAACAGTATAAGATCATCAGTTTCTCAATCATCAAAGAAGCTTTCCTCTTCTTCTTCTTCATCTTCTGCTGCGGTGGTTTCAAGCAAATTGATAAGAGGTGCCAACGCCAAGAAATCAGAGGAGTCTTTAAGGACAGTCATGTACTTGAGCTGCTGGGGTCCTAATTGACCGGTCCCCATTCCCCAACTTGGTTTGGTTCGAAGAGATCAGTTTTACTTGTATATTGTAATATTAGAGGAGCAATATTACTCAATATATCACATACTAATTCAAAAAATCTTTTGAACAATTTTTGTCCTTTTTGCCGTGTATGATGCTTGTTTAAGATTTCATCAATCTCTGCCCCCGTATAGTCTTACACTGGGGATACTAAAGCAAACAACAAGATTAAGCTAAAAACTTCCATTATAATTTTTTGACCTTTTAATTTTTTTATCATTTTTATTTATTAATATATTTAGTGGGTTATTTATTTATTTATTTATTGGGGCAGAAGGTCTAAAGGATTTCTTACTTACGATCTATTAAACACAAAAAAAATCTATTGGCTATTGATTACATTTCTAAACCAGCTAGACCCAATTGTTTAACGAGTCAAATCAAAGCTTAAGAACCTTACTATGTTCATCTGTTAGTCCTATAAAGAGTGGAAATTCACAGAGAAAATACGAAGTACCATCAACATATATATTATAAATATGAACTATATTTGCAGCAGAGCAAACCAGCACAATTCGATCTTATAATTACTATTATATAATGCATAAGCATGGTAGGAATTTTGAAAACAAACAATTGTAGGGCCTGCGGAGAAAGGAAATTGATAGCAAATGGTTCCAATTCCAATATCCATGAAAGTCTACCAAAAATAAAGATGGTTTTTAATAACTCACAATGGCCTTCACTAAAATGAGATGATATGTGCTTTAAGACAAAAGCTATTTGCGAACCCCACGCTTTTGATGAAACTAAAAATACTACTGTTTAGATAAGTATATTAAGGGTTAGTTTGGGATTACGGAGGTGATGAAATAAATTATTTGTCTTTGTCTGAGATAAAATAAGTTGCTGATTAAAAAAATAGTTTGTTGTTTGATAAACTGTGCTGTTGCGGTTGCTGTGAGTTTGAAAAGTAGAGTATATGCATTTGGTAAATCTTATTACGAAAGTACTGTTGTATTATATAATGACCAAAATGGACATGCGTTTTAATTTTTTTATTTTATGTTTAATAAATTGTTTAGACATATTTTTTTAAGTACGTAAAATTAATTAAAAAAACTTAATTAAAAAAATCTGAAGAACTTCATAATCTATTACATAAAATATGATAAAAAGTAATATGTATTACATTCATAATAAATTTTTTACAATAAAATTGTGACAGTAATATAATATCTAATGATTTATATATTAGGGTTTATGAATAAGACGATATAATTGTCTTTTTATCAAAATACTAAGGTCATAATAGGTATTTTAAAAAGGCGTAGTAACTTATTGAATAAGTTCGCTTATGAAAAGTAATCATCTACCGCTTTTAAAAGTTCTTGTGACTAAAAATGAAAAAAAAATTATGAAATAAAGTTCGCTTTTATAAAATTTATCAAACACTATTTTTATTAAAAATTATGAAATAAGCAGCTTATTGAGTTTCAACCTCAATCCCAAACGGGCCTAAATCACTCGAGTGCCTTTTTTATTTTATAAAAAGGGTAAATATTAATTTTGTCAATAGATTTGGATTTAAGTATTCGTTTAGTTTTCATATGTTAAAAAACTGTCTTAAAATACCTTACAGTTAAATATATATTATTTTTTTATTCTTATTTTTTCTTAGCTTTTATAATAATATCTTGCAGCAATATTCTTGATATTAATTTATTTATTTTTTAAAAAATTAATTTAACAAATTAACCAATAAATAATAGTATGAAAGAATTAGTATTTTTTTTTATCTATACAACAATCTTGTTAATAATTAATTATGAACAAATCAATATCAACCAACTTAAAGCAATATTTAATATCTTTTTAACAATGTTACTAATAATTATTTTATATAATATTATTTTACAAAATTAATCCTAAAAATAAGATAGTAATATTAAAAATCTAATTAGATAAATTATCATTTTTTTCTTTTCATTAACATCTCCAATAATACTCTTATAAGGGTATTATTATAAAAAGGAAAGAAAAATAATGGTAAAAGTATAACATATTTAACACTAGCGGTTTCTTGAGGTATTTTTTTTTAAATATAAGGAATAAATGGACAATTTAATTAAAATGTAGCTACTAAACAAGTATTAATCCTTATAAAAATTAAGAGAAATGTTATAAGATCATTTTTTTATTTACGATCAACAAAAATTTATGATAAAATATTAATTGGGAGCCTAAATTTGTACAATTTATCGTTTAATACTTTAATCCAAAGATTTATCAAATATAGTTAAAAAATTTATGCCTACCAATAGATCAAATCTAACCTAATATATGAAAGTATATCTATCTTTATCTATAATTAATTATTTTTAGCATAGAAAATTTACTTTTTTTTTTAAGATGAAAGTAAACCTTCTATAAATCAAACAATTTAATACATTCAATATCCCTGCTGGTATTGGATCTAGCCAAATAGTCAAGTATTTGCTCTTACAACATGCTTAACTAAGGAATGGGCACAAACATTACAGGTTCTAAGGACATGTCTAAACTTAACTTTTTTAAAATCCTTTTTTTTTTTTTAACTTATACATATTCTGTTGCCCTTTGTGCTATTTAATAGGTCAACTACTTCTTTACAATATGTCTCTATAATCATAGAGGATAAGGATGCGATTCTTGCCACTGTAAGCCTCACTCATTTGCTTCGCGTCTCGCAAAGCTCATGCTCTCTTTCGATGTACTTGTTTGATGCCCTGCAGTAACTATCTTGCCACTTGAGTCTTTTATAACTACTCTTAAACCGATACTTGGTCCATATTATTTACAAATGCATCCACACCGATCTTAAAAAGGTTTTTCTTTAGGGGGTTCCCACTTCTTCTACTCCACATTTTTGAGTTATGACACGTGAATTTGCGATGCACTTCTTCTCCTAACTCTGTGATAGGCTCTAGCATTGATTCAGCCTTGGCCACTTTGAAATTCTAGGATCAATCTTTTTACATTTGAAAATTAGTTTATTTCTTGCATACCATATTACCCAACAATAAGTTATCATTAGTTCAACCTCGGTTCTCCTCCGAGTTAACCACAAGTCAAAGATGAGGCTAAGAATATCCTGGTTTTGGCCATTTTGGGCTTGAAAAGGAAAAGAAGCATGAAGCTTGAGATTTTCTTTTGCTCTACATTACGAAAGGGCATGGTGACTGTCTCCACCTCCTAGCTACACCTATGACATATTGGTTCTTTCAAGCACTTCTTTTTCCACAAGTTTTCAATGGTTGGCAATAAATTCTTAGCTGCCCTCCACATGAAAATTTTTATTTTTTTCAAGTAGCTCTAGGGACCATCAAACATTCCACCTTTTAGATTTGGTTTTAGAGTTGTTAGGCATATCAGAGCTTTGATTTTGAAGGCTATTTGATAGCCGCTTTTCACTGAATATTCTCAACGTTTATCATAATGCCACAAAATTTCATCATCCTTCGATTTCGTGGGAGAGGAATTTTGAGAATTTCCTTTGTATCTTCATGCATAAAATGCTAGTTTAGCTTTGCTACGTCTCACTTATTTTCATTATCAATCAATTCAGTCATAGTAGTTTCCATTGGTAAGGTTAGAGGAGAAATTGGTTTGAAAGTGTCTAAGGTCTTGGTATCCAGTTGTCTTTATACATAAGAATGTTGTTGTCATTCCTAATTCGCCACATTGCTCTTTTCCTAATGACTTGCCTCCCCATAGGATGCTCCTCATATAAATAATGGGTTGGAGCTAGCTTTGGCATCCAAAAGGAAGAGCTTTTGTAATATTTTACCTAAAGTACTTTAGAGATTAGAGAGTTGGGGCGTTGAATCGGCGTCACCCTTGCTTGGTCGCCATAGCTTGATTGAAGCTAGTGAAATCTCTAAATCCCAATCTTCCCCTACTTTTGGCGCAACTCAATTTGTCCCATTTAGTCCAGTGAATCACTTAGTTGTCTTCTTTGGATCCCCACCAAAATTTTGTAATTGCACTTTGAATATCCTCATATAAATCTTTGAGAAGCTTGAAAACGCTCATGGCATATGCAGAAGGCGCCAGGCATCGCTTTGATAAGAACTTCCTTACCTCCACTCAAGAACATTTTGTGATGCCAATTGTTGATCTTGCTTAGCACCTTTAGTTTAACTTCTTTGAAAAAACTTCTTCTTCTTGCCTATCATGGATGGGTGCCCTAAATACTTTTCATTTTTGGATACCACATTGAGGTTGAAAATGTTTCTTATTGTTGTTTTCACCACAGTGCAAATTTTGTTGAACTCAAAGCAGCACATTTAATCTATTGTAGAATAGATTAACGGTGACGAGTGTCGATCCCACGAGCGAGGAGGTGGATTTTAATTGTGTGTAGAATTAATTATGTAAATGGGTGGTTGTATTTGTAGAGAAATTGATTTAAAGGATGCTAGAATTTAAATTGGAATAGCGGAATTAAATTGAAATGGAAACTATTGAGATAAAGCACTTGGGTATCCGGATCCGTATCAACACGCATCATGGGCTAAATAATCCTTATTAATACCAATTAAATCATGAGGGGGGAATCCACACCTCATGAACCACGCTCTAATCAATATGGTGTCAAGGGCTTATCGTGCCAAATAATAATAACCTTATACTAGGGTCTTGGGTAAAACAGGCAGAACTAGACAAGATTATTATTATTTGTCGATTTAAAAGTCAAAACCTCCACAGAAATTAGAGGGGAAGAGAAAATAAATTTACCAATTAAAGCCCATGACACATGTTGAGACTTCACCTTCAACCCAAGCTTGAAAGAAAATTAGCTACTCATTATTGAACTAGGGGTAAAATGGGAATTTTATTAAAATACGTAGAAAATACAAGATGGAGAAGGAATTACAGAAAACTAAGCTCAAAAATGGATTCAGGGCTATCAAATTAGGGGGGGGAGGCCCCCTTTTTATAGATACATTGAGTGAATCATGGCCATCGGATTAAAAATAGTTTGGATGCACAGGATTGCGCCACGTCATCAGTGAACAGTAACACGGTTTGACCACGGGTTTGACCACGCGGTTTGAACAGTAACACGGTTTGCACACGGTTTGAACAGTAACGCGGTCTGAACAATGTCGAAATGTGATATCCATGAACGATGCATACGTACATGTGAATAGTCCGCACGTCGTTTGAGCAGTCATTTTTCCTTTTATGCTCCTCTTAAGGTTTTCGATTTGTCCCGAATTCAAAAGTGACGTCCGTTTTGCTATCCGAAATCTCGTTCATTGTGAAATGACCATGATACCCCTAAAATACACAAAATACTTAATAAAATAAAACATATATAATTAAATAACAAAAGACTTAAATAAATAAAATTAGAGATGTTAGTGAGATTTAAAGTGTAAAATGATGAATTTCTCCTTTATAAATATACACTTTCTAACACTCAACACACCCCAACCAGCTTATTGCTAGTCCCTAGCAAATAAAGCAAAAATAAAATTAAAACCCAAAATTTTTTTTTTTTTTTTTTTTTTTTAAACAAACTTGTTTATTCAATCGACTAATGATAAGAATCAAATAAAAGTATAAGCATTATCTCCAGTCTAAAGAAACATCACACCCACATCAACCATCCACATGAATCAACCAAGTAAATACAGCTACTTTCAAAAATAACATGTCAAACCCCAAAATCTCACCCAGTAATAGTGACACTCTCACAAGGAAATTAAACCCAATAAAAATTGTCACTAATGAATGATAAATGGAGTGAAGATAGTAAAGAAATAATATCACACACTCTCACCAAGATGAAGGAAATATGCCCATAGCTTAGAAATAACACGATCTTAAGTCAAATGAATATTAGTCAACCTAATGTATTTTTATTTTTTTTATTTATTTTTTTTTATGCATTACTACATCTTTATAGCCCATATAACTAGCTTCTACTTCAGACTATAGTTCCCTAAAATCAAGAAGGACTTTTATTAGGATGTAACGTAGGCTAGGGACATGGCTAACAAAGAAAGGAAAATAGAGGAAACAAAATATATGTTTGAAAAATAATATCTTTTGGAAACTAAAAAGTGCATTTTACTTATTTATTATTGTATTATATCTCTCTCTCTTTTTTTTTCTTTTTTTTTTTTGTTTCTTAGAGAATTTTTTTTTTTTTTTTTTTTTTTTTTTTTTTTTTTTTTTTTTTTTTTTTTTTCGGTATTGCACAACTTTACTAAACAAAATAATTATTTATATTTTTCTCAAACATGAATGGGTGATGGAACTTGTAAGATATCGGGTAATACTCCAAATTGGAGTGGGTGAATACGATAAGTTGACAAAGAAAAGTTTTTTTTTTTTTTAATAAAAGGCTCAAAAGGGCTAACTATGGATATTTCACATAAGGGATGGCTAGAAAGGCTCAAACGGGTCAAAGACGGCCTTTCCATCATCTTTAGGGCTCTAGATACTCCTCCATATCTACTAGTGAAATGGACCTTTAGATGTAGCAACGCATTTTTTTTTTTTTTATTTTTTTTTTTTTTTTTTTTAAAGGGTTGACTCCAAGGAAATCTAAAGATCATGTATAAAATAATAATACTGCTAAGCTGTATGAAAAATGGGCAAAAAGGGTTACTCTCCAAGAAAAATAATAGGCTCAAAAGCTCACTTGGTATTTATTATGACATGTCAATTCTTTCAAGCAACTCATATTTATCTCCGACATCAACATGTAGAGTAGCAAACATAGTGTAACATCACTCAAGACCAAAGATAATACAAATACTAAAATTCGAAAATCATCATGTCATCCAAAAATAAAAACAAAATCACACCATTTTTTTTTTTTTTTAAACAACATTCTACCCCCAACCTATTCTAAACATGAAAGGAATTATGCATGCAGAAATGTGAAAATGATGCAGAAAAACTAATTGAAAATGTTACACTTAAAATGAGAGAAAAATGATTTTTTTTTTTAACTAAGAAGATGCGTTTAGAGGCACTACACTCTATATTCAGCCATCTTCGACTCAAAATTTGAAAATGCATATTTATAAAGGAGAAGTCAAAAAGTTAGAAAGATCACACGAAAAATAAGAAATTTTTTTTTTCTTTTTTTTTTTACTTTAAGAAGATGCGTTTTAGAGTAACTACACTCCATATTCACCATCTTCAACACAAACAGTTAAGCAACAGATTAGTTTCTACAACAAAAATTAGTAAAACTTAACCAACATTCCACAATTGTCAACTATCCCCTCCCCCCAACCAGAACTAAACATTGTCCTCAATGTTTTAAAAGAAAGAAGTAGAGTTTAGAAGACATCACCTGGGTGGTGTAACACAGAAGAAAATATTTACAGGCGGAGATTTAAATCTAATTTGTACTTCTTACTGCTGCTATTGTTACCATCGTTATTTGTACACTCCAACACCAAGGTTTTCGGATGCGCTCTGGTCGATAAGCTTGTAATGCATCAAGTAGCTCATTAGCGGTGTGAGAACAAATAAAAAGCTTTTTCACCGTAGAGGAATGAAGTAGTTTTTATTGCATGGTTAAGAAATGCGATAAAGCCATCATAAAAATTATTGACATTTAACAAACCGATGGGTTTCTGATGAATGTGCAGATGGGCCCAAGATGCTAAAGTGATAAGTGCCTCTAGAGTTGCAAGATCTCCTGGTAAGAAAATAAAAGCATCAGCATGATTAAGCATTTCGGTTATTCTTTCTTGCATACCTGAGACAACTAACTCTTCTCCAGTCGGTGAGTTAGACAAGCAGCCCAAAGGTTTTAGGGCTTGTGGTATGATGCCTAACACTTGACTTCCTCTGACAAAAGCAGTTTCTGAGACCAATTTTGATAACCCTCGGTCACCTCCGCCGTATACTAAGTGTAATTTTCTCTCTGCTATGCATCGACCAAGATCAATGGCTGCCTCAAAGAACTCTTTATATTTGCCATAGAAACTGGAAAGCACACAAATGTTCTTGAATTGTTTATGGGAGTAGCTGCCATTATGATACTTCTCAAAAATAATTTGTGAGTGTAAACGAAAAGAATCATATTTAAGGATCTTAGCGGCAGTGGGTCGCAGCTGTGAATGAGGTGTCATGTCTATGTCAATTAATCGTAATGCACATGGCTTGAGAGTCAAAAAGAAAAAGAAAAAGGAAAAGCAAGTAATGACAAATATAAAATTATTAAAGACAATAATGCAAATGGTAAAAAAAGTAAAATAAAACAACAAGAAAGTAAAAGGATATTTACTGGGTAGTTGCGACCGTGGCTCACATCTTCCTCTGGTTTTACGTCCGTAAACGGCCAACGCCCTCATGGGTCGAGGATAGGTTTCCCATCCAGTTTTCTTATAAACCGCAAATGAGGTCGTTTATAGTCGATTCCGAGATCGATCGTGCATGCTCTTTTCCGGAATGATGGCCATAACTGGAGAATCGCTCCTTGCACATATCCACTAGGATGCGTTTCAAGAGACAAAAGAATATCATCCAATGACTCCTTATTCAAGCCATCCCTAATGAATTGAATCTTATCTTTCTCGTTATCGACACCATTCCTAAAGAACATCGCTTTTTATTCATAACATTCGGCACACTTATGACAAGCAACCGAAATTTTTCGAGCTCTTCGCTTTCTTGCGTAATTTCCTTTACCACAACCAGGCATGTATGCAATAAATTTAGGAGGTAACTCACCCGCAAGCGTACTTTAGCCTCGATTAACCAGCGGATATCAGCAGGTATGTTATTCCTCATGAGCAATCGCATGCGTTCGGATCGAGCTTTATAGATTGTGAGGAGGGCATTCTGAGGAAGTGAAAGGAATCGACTATGAAGCTTTGCTAAGATCTCGTTCTATCCATACCTTCGCCTCGGAAGATCGAATTATGGGAAACCTGAGTAACCGACTTGATTGTCACGGAGTACCGTTATCCGCCACTTGACCGGGGTGACAAACTAAAACACACAAACAGAGTAACAAACAAAAACACACAAAGAAAATCACAATCGCCCTCTTATGGAATTTACCTCAAGCTCCAATGGATGTTGTAGACACTGCTCTCAATGTCTCTGAGTTGGCTTTCTAAATCCTCAACGTGGGATATTAACTCTGGTGGTTGTAGCTTCCAAATACGATGTGTTTTACAAAATCGTATCCGCCTCTAAGATGAGATTGGACACGTTGAAGTCTTCTAAGGATGTTCAGAGAACTGTCTCATGATTAAAAGTGATAAAAGAAAACTTAATGGTTAAACAAACACACTTATGCACAAATGATTTCAATTAGCGTAAGAAAATAAATAAATAAATAAATAAATAAATCACCGAAAAGAAAAATCTTAATTCAAATCTGGTGGGTCACTTAAATTTATTTCGGTGTCCTCTCCATGTGGTTGGTACTCTAGATATGGCTTTAATCTTTGACCATTAACTTTAAACGTGACACCATTTTTTGGGTCCTTAATTTCAATTGCCCCATGTGGAAAAAAAAAGTGTGAACAATGGCGGGCGGACCATCGAGAGCGTAGTTTACCGGGAAATAGGTGCAAACGAATTGAATAAAAGTACTTTTCGACACTGGAGTGAAAGATTTTTCATAATCTCGCTTATCATGAAAGACTTTCATTCGCCGCTTGTAAACCTTGGCGTTTCAGTATGCATCATTACGAATTTCTTCAAGTTCTCGCATTTGTAATCGTCTTTCCGAGCCACTTGCTGCATGTCAAAATTGAATTTCTTGATGGCCCAAAGACGCACGATGCTCGAGTTCCGGGTAGGTGGCAAGCTTTTCCATACACTAGCCTGTAGGTGACATCCCATTGGGGTTTTCAACGCCGTTCTATATGCCCATAATGCATCATCAAGTCTTAATGACCAATCTTTTATGTCGGCCTCACGGTCTTTTCTAAGATGTGCTTTATTCTCGATTGGATATCTCAACTTGGCCACTAGTTTGCGGATGATACGAGGTCGCCACTTTATGAGTGATGGAGTACTTTGTCAAAAGTGCTTTGAATAATTTGTTGCAAAAATGGGTACCACCATCACCGATTATCGCTCGGGGAATCCAAAGCGTGAAACAATGTTGCTCTTCAAAACCCGATCACCACTTTATGATCATTGGTTTACGCATGGAATTGCTCTACCCATTTCAAACGTAGTCAACAAAGAACCAATATGTAGTGATGGCAAAAGATGGGGAAAGGGTCCCATGAAGTCGATACCCCATACATCAAAATCTCAACCACTAAAATTGGATTTAGTGGCATCATGTTCCTTCGTGTAATGCTCCCCATTCGTTGACACCTATCATGAAGAACAAAAGGTGTAAGCATCTCGAAATATAGTTGGCCAATAGAAACCACATTGTAGAACTTTAGTCCCCTGTTTTCTTAGCAAGTGGCCTCCACAAGCTTGTTCATGGCGTAACGAAAGGATATTATGAACTTCATTCTCGGGACACATCGTCGAATAATTTGATCCGCACAATACTTGAATAGATAGGGTCATCCCGAAAAAAATTCTTTATTTCTGCAAAGAATTTGGCCCTGTCTTGCTTGGTCCAATGCTCTGGAAGTTTACCTTTCTTATCTTTTAATTCCATGTCAAACTCCTGCAAAAGTAACACCCAATGAATTAGTCTAGCTTTTGCATCTTTCTTTGTGAGAAGATATTTAAGAGCAGCATGATCTGTGAAAACAATTATTTTATAACCAATGAGATAAGATCGAAATTTTTCTAATGCAAACACTACCGCTAGCATTTCTTTTCAAGTAGTTGAATAGTTCAACTGTGCATCGTTTAATGTCATACTAGCATAGTAAATAACATGAGGAATTCGATCTACTCTTTGTCCTAATATCGCTCCTACCTGCATAATCGATGCATCACACATGAGTTCGAATGGTAAGCTCCAGGTTTGGTGGTGAATGATGGGTGATGACGTCAACAATTGCTTTAACTTTTCAAACGCTACAAGACATGAATCATTAAAGACAAAAAGGTACATCCTTAGCAAGTAGATTGCATAAGGTCTAGAAACTTTGCTAAAATCTTTAATAAAACGCCTATAAAAACCAAAGATGCCCAAGGAAAGATCTTACTTCTCTGATGTTTTAGGTGGAGGAAGATTGGAAATGAGATCCACCTTGGCTTTGTCAACCTCAATACCTTTGCTCGAAATTATGTGACCAAGAACAATACCTTGATTTACCATAAAATGGCACTTCTCCCAATTTAAGACCAAATTCTTTCTATACATCTCTGCAAAACTTGTGTTAGATGATGTAAACATTGATCAAATGAGTCTCAAAAACAGAAAAGTCATCCATAAAGACCTCAAGAAACCGTTTCAACCATATTAAAAAAATGCTTAACATACAACGTTGAAATGTAGCAGGTGCATTACATAATCCAAATGGCATTCTCCTATATGTAAAAAAGTGCCAAAAGGGCAAGTGAAAGTGGTTTTCTCTTGATCTTTTGGTGCATGGAAATCGATTGTATCCTCGAATAGCCATCTAGAAAGCAATAAAATTCATGGCCTCGCTAATCTATCAAGCATTTGATCAATAAATGGTAAAGGAAAATGGTCTTTACGTGTGACAATTTAATTTTCTATAATCAATGCATACACGCCATCCTCGTAGTTATTCTAAGGTATCAATTCATTATCGCATTGGTAACTCACGTGACTCGACTTTTTGGGAACAACTTGCACAGATCGACCCATGAACTATCGAAATGGGGTAAATGATACCTGCATCTAATAGTTTAAGGACTTCCGTTCTAACAACTTCTTTCATATTAGGATTTAACTGACATTGCATTTCCCTAGTAGATTTAGCATTTTCATCAAGGTGAATGTAATGCATGCAGTATGCTGGGTTTATACCTTTTATGTCTGCTATGGTCCATCCTAATGCTCATTTGTGCTCTTTTAAAACATCCAACAACTTACCTTTTTGCTCGTCATTTAGGGATGATGAGATGATTACCGGTAGAGTGCTTTCTTCTCCCAAGAACGCATATTCCAAAGTGTTGGGTAATGGTTTGAGCTCGAGTTTCGTGGTGATTCGATGATGGGATGATTTTCTTCTCTGATGGTGCTAGTTGTTCAACTCTTGACTTCCATTTATTAGTGTCCATGGATGGTGCCGAAGTCATAAGGCGTTGACCTCATCGACCGATCACAACATCAAAATCCAAACCAAAGTGAGTTAAACATGTTTGTAAAGCGGTCATCACTAAGGTTTGAAAGAAAAGTATCATCAACTAATGCTTCAATTAAATCCACATCAACAATTCCATCATCTCGCATTGTGAGGTTGTTTGGCAATGTCAAGATGTTGAGCCCATGGTCATATTGCCAAAAGACAATCGCATATTTCACCCCCGCATTGAATGTGAGCATCCGCAGCTTGCCAAGAATGGTCGCCTAGATAATGGGGATGTGCTTCCTTGAATCTCGTATTGGTTGAGTGTCAATTACAATGAAATCAACAGAAAATAAAACTTGTCTACCGGATAAGACGCCCTCCACAATACCACGAGGATTTTCGTGGACCGACCGCAAGTCGTAACACCACCGGAGTCAGTAATTCTCCCAATCCAAGTTTCACAAATACCGAGTAAGGCAAAAGATTAACACTAGCTCCTAAATCCAACAAAGCATTCTCAATTGTGTGGTTCCCTATACTACATGAGATAAATGGGAGCCCGGGTCTTTACATTTTAGAGGAATTTTGTGTTGAGTATGAACTAACATTTTCGTTAAAAATGCCTTTTTCTGAACATGAATGTTTCTCTTTTTAGTACAAAGGTCTTTAAGAAATTTGGCATAACATGGAACTTGTTTTATTGCATCAAGTAAAGGGATGTTAACACTTATCTGTTTGAAGATTTCAAGAACCTCACCTTTGGATTTTCCTTTTTTTCCCTTAGCTAACCTCTGAGGAAACGGAGCCTTAGGAACGTATTCTCGTGGGTTGGTTTCTTCTTTCTCCTCCGGTGGTGAGTCTTCAACATTCACAGGTACAATTTGATTTTCTTTTGTCGCCGGCATCTCCACTTTGTTGTCGACTTCTTTTCCTTTTCGCAAGGTCATAACTGACTTTGATCTCTCCATGTCATGTTGTGGTGAATCGGTAGTTGCTTCATGTACTCTTTAGATTAGGCATCGTTGACTTGGAAATTTGCCTTTTTCAACAGTCATTGCCAAAGTCTCGAATCGAAGAAGGCAAGTTGTCCTACCATCTTCTGAATGCTTGAAACTGATTGGGCTTGTGAGTTGAACCTGGCTCTCATCTCATTCCGTAATCCATCAATGGTGCGGTTCTGTTGCTCGATTGTAGATTGAGTAACATTCTTGAAATTCTGGAATGAATCCTCCCATGGTCTGGGTTGAGAGTAGTTTTGGTTCTGATTGTATGGTCTAAATGGTGGTTGAGAGGCTTGAGGAACTTGAGGGAATTGGTTGCATTGGTGGAGTGGAGCCGAGCGGTTGGTCCATTCTGTTGGAATCTTGAGACCATGAAAATGGGGTGGTCTCTCCATCCGTGATTATATGTGTTGGAGTATGGGTTGTAATTTGATGGTTTTCTCATTACACCGATGGCATTGGCTTGATCTCGAATACGACTCATGGTCATGTGGCTCTGTTGATTTGGCAAATCGTCAACGATGCTATTTGTCGAGAAAGACCTTTAATTATCTTTTTGACTTCTTTAATTCCCGAACTTGACTCGCCAATGTGAACCTCATTTACTCCTTTAATTCTTCTAGTATTCCTGAGTGATCGACTCCGTTGTTGGGAATTATCCGCTTGTCGCCGAAGAAATCCCAAAATCTCGATGCACTTTTTGACATTAGCTCTCCTCCACTGGTCGCCATTAGCCATTCTTACACATTTGGCAATAATCCCTCCAAGAAGTATTGGCATTAGTGCCATTTCTCGTACCCATGATGTGGACACTTCAAAAGTAGCCCATTAAATCGCTCCCATGCTTCAAAAACGCTCGCCTTCTCTCTCGGTGAATTCTGAAATTTCCTCGCGAATAGATTGGTTTTATGACCGGGAAATATTTATTCAAAAATTTTGTTACCATTTGTTCCCATGTTGTAATGCTATTAGCAGGCAATGTATTGAACCATGAACGAGCTCTATCCTTTAAAGAAAATGGGAATAGTCTAAGTTTAACATCATCTTCTCGAAAAATTCTCATATTTAAAAGTTTGACAAATTGTATGAAAATCATTCGATGATTATACGGGTCCTCATTTTCTAGGCCATAGAATGTTGGGAGACAATTTAGCACACTAGGTTTTAATTCAAAACTCCTAGCAACTACATTTGGGTATCTAATGCATGATGTGCTCAAATTAGCTAATGGATCAAGTAGTCCTTAAATGGCCTCTCGTGGTTGGTTGTTGCAAATCCATTTCGCTTTATCTATACGTGCAATGTGTTTGTGTGTGCGAAGTGTTCTTTCTAATTCAAGGTCTATAGGTTCAAGATTAGGTGATAATGACCTACGACCATGCATGCAAATAAAGAAAATAAATTGAGAACAAAACAAATAAAATTAAAGAAAAAGGAGAAATTACAATACTAACCTTATTGCGCTGTTACAACCTTTCTATAAAAAAAACACACTAAAACAAATACGTGAAATAAAATAAAAATAAATTAATGAGATAAATGAAAAGTTACAAAGAAAAATAACTTGAAAATTAAATTGCAGAAATTTAAATAAGAGAAAAAGAAATTCTTACCTAAAAATATAAATTCACTTCTTTTTTTTTAATTAATTAAGAAAAAAAAATTACAAGGAAATAACTAAAATAATAATAATAAATTATTTACAAAAAAATTAATTCTACAAATTAAAATACTTACCTCCCCGGCAACGGCGCCAAAAACTTGTTGTGCAAATTTTGTTGAACTCGCAGAAGTCACACCTAATCTATGTAGAATAGATTAACGGACGAGTGTCGATCCCACGAGGAGGTGGATTTTAATTGTGTGTAGAATTAATTCTGTAAATGGGTGGTTGTATTTGTGGAGAAATTGATTTAAAGGATGCTAGAATTTAAATTGGAATAGCGGAATTAAATTGAAATGGAAACTATTGAGATAAAGCACTTGGGTATCTGGATCCGTATCAACATGCATCATGGGCTAAATAATCCTTATTAATACAATTAAATCATGAGGGGGAATCCACACCTCATGAACCACGCCTAATCAATATGGTGTCAGGGTTTATCGTGCCAAATAATAATAACCTTATACTGGGTGCCAGAAACCAAATGCAGAACTAGACAAGATTATTATTATTTGTCGATTTAAAAGTCAAAACCTCCACAGAAATTAGAGGGGAAGAGAAAATAAATTTACCAATTAAAGCCCATGACACATGTTGAGACTTCACCTTCAACTCAAGCTTGAAAGAAAATTAGCTACTCATTATTGAACTAGGGTAAAATGGGAATTTTATTAAAATACGTAGAAAATACAAGATGGAGAAGGAATTACAGAAAACTAAGCTCAAAAATGGATTCAGGGCTATCAAATTAGGGGGGGAGGCCCCCTTTTTATAGATACATTGAGTGAATCATGGCCATCGGATTAAAAATAGTTTGGATGCACAGGATGCGCCACGTCATCGTGAACAAGAACACGGTTTGACCACGGGTTTGACCACGCGGTTTGAACAAGAACACGGTTTGCACACGGTTTGAACAGTAACGATGTCCTGAACAGTGTAAAAAAGATCCATGAACAAGATCATACGTGAATAGTGCCGCACGTTTGAACAAAGGCCATTTTTCCTTTTATGCTCCTCTTAAGGTTTTCGACTGTCTCCGAATTCAAAAGTGACGTCCGTTTTGCTATCCGAAATCTCGCTCATTGTGAAATGACCATGATACCCTAAAATACACAAAATACTTAATAAAAACAAAACATATATAATTAAATAACAAAAGACTTAAATAAATAAAATTAGAGATGTTAGTGAGATTTAAAGTGTAAAATGATGAATTTCTCCTTTATAAATATACACTTTCTAACACTCAACACTACCCCTTAAGTATCTTGCCTCCAAAAACATTGATGATTTTTCAAAGTTAAAAATATGTCCCAATACCCCTACATAGTACTCAAAAATCCTTTTAATTGCTTGCATTTGGCCACCGATGTTGTGGAGAAAACTAAGTTGTCATCCGCAAAAAGCAAGTGAGAACTTATGACATCCTTGGCGAATCTTAGGCCTCGATCTATTGATTCTTTTCTACTTGCACCAACAAATTTGACAAAAGCTTCTACACATATGATAAACAAAATATAGAAAGAGGGCAACCCCGCCTTAGGCCTCTTTTTGGGTGAAAAAAACCTTTAAGACTCCATTTATAATTACTGAAAAAAAAAGCAGTAGTAATGCAGCCCCTCACCAACTCCAACTACTTTTTAGGAAACCAAGCTTTATCATCGTTGGTTTTAAACCGCCATTTAACCCATCAATATGCTTGCTTCTATCCAACTTTAAAGCCACTAAGCCTTTCTTTCTTGTGGAGGCATTCATATCCAATAATCACATTATCTGAAATAAGTCTATTAAGCATGAATGCATTCTCGTAGGGGAGATAATTTGCAAAAGAACGAGTTTTAATCTATTTGCAATAGTCATGGATATAATTATATATATCACATTACAGAGGCTAATTGACCTAAATTCAATAACTTTTCTAGGCTTTACTATCTAGGTATCAGCAATATAACCGTGATTAAAGGCAGCTAAGTTACTTTTTTGATTAAGGATATGCAATCATGTTTCTATTACACCACTACGAACCTGTCGCCAATACTTGGAAGAAAAGCAAAGAGTAAGCCGTCTGGACTCAAGCTTTTGTTGAGCATGTCTAGGACAGAGCTTTTACAATTTCTTCATCTCGTGAAGGTTCCTCTAGTAGATCGCCTATCTCTAAAGTTACTCAGTAGCACCAATCCTCGTAAGGCCTCATAGATTTAACTTTGATTTAGGTCAAGGTTGTGAATAAGTTCAAAAATACTTGCAAAATTCTCTTACTATTTCCCTCGATCTCGCCCACCGCCCTTGAGTATTTTCAATGCCCTAAATTTTATTTTTCTCTTCTTTATTAAAGCTTTACAATGAAAGTATTTGGTATCTATGTCCCATTTCCTTCGCTACCAACTTTTGATCTCGCTTTTAGTAAATCTCTTCATCCATCAACATACAATTAATCGATTTTCAAGCTTTCTAATTTGGTCTCCATTCACTCTCTCGAGCTTTGCTTTGTTTCACGTGTTTAAGTTGATTAATCAGCTTACTTGCTTCTTTTTCATGTCAGTAAATTCAACCTTACTAAAGATTTTAAGATTAACTAAAGTGCTCTTAGCTACTTTTAGAACCGCTTCACTAGATTCTCCCATATTCCTCTTCTAATGTAAGCCCGCTCATCTCTCATTATGTTTTTGCATGTTTCATATGAGCTTCATATGTCTTCGTAATGTTCTTTATAGAATGATCTTTTCACATAGCTCATTTTTTTCCTCCTCGACCTCCATTAAAATTGGGCGTTAATGGTCCAAAACCCAACTCACCAAATTCATTGCTACTAAGTCCGGAAATTGTCACTCCGGTCTTTGCTACCAAAAAAAAAAAAAAACTATCCAAACGCTCTTCAATATGATGCTAGTCATATCTCCTGTTTTACCACATAAATGGGTACCGCGATACCCCATATCTACAAGGTTACAAGCCTAGACAACTTCTCTAAATTTTTCTATTATGCCAACATTTCTATCATTTCTCCCCGATTTCTCTTGTAAATTCAAAATTTCATTCAAGTCACCAAAGCAAAGCACCAAGGATAAAAGAAAATACTTGCTAGCCTCTCTAGTAATGTCCAAGTGTAGTGTTTTTGATTGATTTATGGATGGCCATAAATCTGTGTATACACACCTTATCGCTTTTATTGGTCACTACTGCATCAATATGATCGGAACTATAAGATTTTATTTCAATATCCACATCCGAAGACCAAAATAAAGCTAATCCTCCTCCCATTCCATTTTTATCCACTGCAAAATAATTTCTAAAATTAAACCGTCTACCTTTTATATTAACCTGCTTTGGCCAATATATTTGTTTCACAACAAAAGAAAATGCCAGCTTATGCAGCGGAGAATTTTCTTAATGGCTAATCACGCTGAGGTTTCCCATACCTCGAACGCGTTCCAACTTAAGATCTTTATAGTTGCTTAGGCAAGGTTGGCCACTAGCTCCTACTAATTTGTTGTCCACCATCTCCTCTAATTTCATCCCCGCATCATGCTCAACATCAACTTACTTCAACCGAATCCTTGCTCGGGGAGACTAGAGAAACAACCACCTTTGTTGAGTTGTTTTAAAGGGCTAAATCTTCTTTTCTTCTTATTTTTGTATTTGATCGATATCAATTCATTATTGGATCTTTTTGTGCACATTGGGCCATTTGCCCTCAAGGGGAAGGTCTTTGGATTCCTTACTTGCAAACCTTCTACTTTATAGTTTTGGGCCCTTTTTTCTTTGTTTGGCCTATTAACCACCTCATCTTCATCGATCCGGCCTCGGTATAAATTTTTGAGCTATCTCCTAAATTTTCCTTTTCCTTTTAATTTTCATTTCCCATCTCGCACTCATTTGCTTCGAGATAGCTATCTTTGTCACCTCCTCAACCTGCACTTTACCGATTTCACTTCCTCTACACTAAAGATCTATTTGTGGATTATCGCGCTCTGTGTTTGTCATTAATGGTTCTTCATCAGTCATTTGCCTCAATTTTGCCCTTTAGTTCACCATTGTCTCCCTGCTCATTTTCCTTTTGGCTTGAGTTTAGCTCTTGAGCGCTAATTAAAATCTATTGTATTTTTTTTTTTGTCTTGGGTTATTGACTGCTATGATACTTTTTTGGCTTGGGTTTGCTCTCTAACGTTTTCTCCTTCATTCTATTCTACTTCACCCTCTCTGCATGTGACATCGCACTAATCTATCCTCCACATTCTCTATACCGATGGCCAATGTGCACAACAATGAAGCAAAAATCTGGCAATTTTTCAAACAAACTGGCATTGGGATTTTGACTTCACCTTTTTGTCAATAAACAACCTTTTTAATAGTTACGTTATATTAATGCAAATTCGCTTAAGCAAACTGCTCGCCTATGCAATCTCTTGCATCATCCATTTCAACTTCCTCTACTTTGCCAATCTTTTTCCCAGCTCTTGAATGGCATCTCTATTCATGCACATGATAGGAATATTGTGAATCTAAACCCAAAAGGATGTATGCATAAAGGATTGTTCCTTTATATCTCTTATGTAGTTTGGTTTAGTAAGTACTAGTAAGGCTCAATCAAAATAGCATGGACCCCCCATCAACATTTTTTTCTTTTCCTCTTCTGAGCCAAACTTAAACTTAAGTATGTTATCCCCTATGCTTTCGATCTTAACTTCCTTCACTGTTCTCCAAGCTTGTTGCATAGCCGCTTTCAACCCCTTTCTATTCACACTTCGCGTGAGTAAGACTTTCCCAACCAAACAGTTTGCAACAATTTTCCCCTCTCTGATCTTCATTCTTCCCATGAAAGTTACTATATCATCATCTTCTTCCTTCAAAGCAATTACTTGACATTTTCTAATTAATTCCTCTACATCCATATTTAAAGCTGTTTAAGCGCCTCTTGGTGCTACCAACTTTAACAACCAACTTTACTAAGACTACAATTAAGAGTAGCTTCCATGAAAAACTAACTCCCACCCCTTTTTACCTACAAGAAATAAAATTTATAAATAAAAGGGGATGAAAGGAACAAAGAAAAGAAAAAGAGAGAACACCCAATCAAGGGGTGACTAAAAAACCTAGCCATGGTGGCTTCACTTAGCTTTCATTCTAGTACTCTTTTAGGAGAAAAAGTATTATAGAAGAAAGAAAAAAACCTCTACGTATAGAAAATTTACTTGAGTTCTCAAAATCTCTCACCTTGATGAGAGCATTGACTACTAGTTGCCCAAAGGCTTGAGTGGCATTGAATTATATAATTTTGATAAAGGCGAATCCCACAATTATCCCCAAAATATTAGGCATGAGAACTATAAGTATTAAGAAACAACTTAGACCATATTCGGTTGATAAAAATTAAGGCAAGAAGAGAGGCTTTTTGTTTCCTTTTTATTTTCTTTTGTTCGGTTGATAAAAGTTAATTAGAAATCAATTTCTGTCTCAACCCTAATTTTTATTATTCAAGGAATTTTGCTTTATTGTTGACAAGTGAGAAAATTTAGGGAACGTTTGTTAATATTTTTTATCCAGTGTTTTTGGCTCTTATTTTAGAGAAAGAGAATGATGTTTTTAATGTGATGTTTTTTAAAATGAAAATTCGTTTGGTAGTTTAGTTTTAAAAAAAAACATATGAAAATGAAAACAGTAAAAACATGTTTGGCTACTTGTTTGAAAATGTGAAAAATAATGAAAATGTGTATGGTTAATTGTCTAAAAATACAGAATTTTTTATAGAATTTTTTATAAAATAATCAAAATGAGACATTTTATTTTTATTATTATAATTTTAATCAAAATGAGAACAAATTTCATATAACAATAATAATTTTCATAAAATCCTCTCATAATTTATTAAGTTTAAGAAATTAAAATAAAATAATAAATGTAGAATTAGTTAACATATAACAAAATAAAAATTCATACTATAATTATATTTATTCATTCTTACTATTTGAGAATTATGAAAAGAGAGAGAGAGAGAGAGAGAGAGAGAGGGTTCTTTATCTTATACTTCATATAATAGAAAATCATACAAAATTTTAATGAACAATAAATGAAATTACAAATTAAAAAAAAAACGTATTTAGATCTTGTTACAAAAAGATAAGGGCTGTTGAGTGTTTACAATAAAGAAGAAAAAGATAAGATACTGAAGAAGTAAAAAATGAAGGGATAACATAAAAGTAATTAAATAAAGAAATAATAATTGAAACAATAACAGTGGTGAGCCAGCACCACTTTTTACCTTGCTTTTTTTTTATTATTATATGAGACTATTGCTCAAACTACAATTTATATTACATGAGACTATAATTGATATGCACAAATCAGACTATTACTGGGACCAACTTACATTAATGTTAATGGAACTCTGTCCAAATTTTAACCCTCATTAATATTCGAAAGATATATACTCCACTCACTCTTAGGTAAGGGAGAAGATTACCTTCACTCAATTATACAATATAATTAAAGAAGAAAATATTCCCACATTGTACTTGTGGGGGTTCAAACTACTGTCCTCCAACTTGAAGGGCAGCAGTCCTGACCACCCAGCCTTTTTACTTAGCCTTTTTTAATCGTTCTTGAATCTTTCAAGAACGCCAATGAGTTTTCTTTACAAAAGTTTAAAAACAAAAATATCTTGTTTCTCTTACTTTTTTGCTAAATATTAGAAAATGGCTTAACCAAATATCTTTGGTGTTTTTCATTTTTTGAAAATAAAAAATGCCCAACAAAAAATTTACCAAAACGCGTCCTTAGATTCCTCAAAGTTAAAAGATCATATTTCTTTATTTTACCCTCATTTAATTTTGATTTTCTAGTTTTATCCCAAAATGAAAAGAAAAAAGATATAAGGTCATGTTTGGTTGTTAAAAATTGAGGCAAGCGAAGAGAAGTTGTCTATTTCCTCCGTATTTTCCTTTGTTCGGCTGGCAAAAATCAAATTTGGCTCCACCCCAATTTATATAATTTGGGGAATTTAGTTTCTTTATTGATGAGTAAGGAAATTTAGAATCCACATAATTAAAAGATCATATTTCCTTATTTTACCTCAATTAATTTTGAATTTTTAGTTTTATTCCTAAATTAAAGAAAAGACCTAAATACTGAGGACGTTTCCCGACGACCCGCGTTTCAAGTTTCAACAAAGAAACATACTTTTTCTTTTTCATTTTTTTTTTTTTTTATTATTATTATTTTTTTTTTTACTTTTTTAAACTTTAACTATAGACTTCAATTTCAATGGATTTCTTAATGAAATAGAGGAAAACCAGGTGCGCGCATTGGCTGAATTTATGACTGGTGATGCACCCAATACCCATTTTGTCCCCCTTCTAATTGATCGCACCGAGTGGTCCTGCGAGGGTTTTACTGTCATTATCCAGTTTCAACTACCAGCCAAAATAGAATCCACTGGCTTTGGCTGTTTTGCTCCAAAACCAGCAGGAAATTGAAAAGCTAAAGCCTGCGGCCACTTGTTTTACATATTCCCATTACTTTCAGGCCTTTACTCCATCCCTCACCCCTGGCCCTCTTTGTATAAATAAGAATCCTGCCGTGCCATTTTCTCCATCAAAACATCAAATTTTCTAAAGCAAAGCAAAGTGAAAGAGTATCTGAGAGACATTCACATAGATTCAAAATGAGTTCAACAAGCAGAGCATGGATGGTAGCAGCGAGTGTTGCAGCAGTTGAGGCCATGAAAGATCAAGGGTTCTGTAGATGGAACTACACGCTCAGATCGTTACACCAACATGCCAAGAACAGTATAAGATCATCAGTTTCTCAATCATCGAAGAAGCTTTCCTCTTCTTCTTCTTCATCTTCTGCTGCGGTGGTTTCAAGCAAATTGACAAGAGACCCCAAGGCCAAGCAATCAGAGGAGTCTTTAAGGACAGTCATGTACTTGAGCTGCTGGGGTCCCAATTAAGGAGTCCCCAACTTGGTTAACGCTAAGTGATCATTTTGATTTGTATATTGTAATATTGGAAGAGCAATATTGATCTGTATATTACATACTAATTCGAAAAACCTTTTGAACAATTTTTGTCCTTTTGGCTGTGAATGATGCTTGTTTAAGATATCATCAATCTGCGCACCCATATCTTCTTACACTGAAGTACTAAAGCAAACAACAAGATCAAGCTCAAGGCAGGGCAACTAAGGAACAGAAATGGTGACTTTCAGGCCTCAGCCCACGGACAAAGGAAATTAGAAACAATTATTGCACCCAATTCCAACTCCATGTCTGGATGCAAGCCTTAACAGCAACTCAAAATGGGCTTCACTCTTAATGCTTTTTGCCATTTTGAGAAGCCATTCTTAGCTAATAACAAGCTAGCTCCTAAGTAGGTGAAAAATTTGAAATATTACGAATTTAGGTCCTTTAATTAATTATCTCTAATTGATTGTTTTATGATATAATAAGTTTGTCGTTATATAAATTTAAACTCCCAAGAAAACATTAATTGAAAAATCATTTTATTATCCCCAAAAATTTTAATAAAAGGGCATGTAAATAGTAGTTTTATTTTGATAATGCCGGATGCCAATGATCAAATAAAATGAATTTGGCACCATAACGTTAGCTGCATCAATTTGCACTACTTAACTTTTCAACCATATCCCGGGCTTAAATGGGCTTTTTATAGAAAATGTGGTGCACGTTGGCCATTGCCGGAGTTTCTTTATCAACATAGAGTGAATTACCAGTTTGGCCCCCTTTTAGATAACCACATTCACATCAAGTCATGGTTGGCATATGTCATTTTGGAATTCGGATGTTTTCATCATCTGAGAATTTTTAAAAATTCTCTATCACGTGTCTTTTATTGATAATATATTAGTATAATTTAATTTTTTTTAATTTTCATTTATTATCAACCAATCACTATTTTAATTTTTGCTCAATAAGAGATTCAGAGAATCATGATCCGTCATTCTCATCTCAATTCTTAATCCTAACTGGCAAGTAAAAAATCCATTAGCTCTTGACTTCTTCTTTTAAAAATCTGGGTACTAATCTTATATAAAATTTAAAATTTCTTAATTATTAATTTGATCAAATGGTCAAAGGTGATTTTAAGCATAAATGAACAAAATTGTCATTTAATTTCCCATATTTTAGGTATTTCTTTAATCATACTCTAATTGATAAAGAATTTTTTAAGTTACCTATTGTAGTAAAGCTTATTTTTAGACAATTCTCTTATTAGTAATTATCATAAATTAATATTTATATTTTATACAAATTCTATATTTGATCATCTTAATAGGCAATGGCTACCTTAGAACTACTCCAAGGTAGAGCACAAATCATAACCACATTTGCAAAGTGATAAATAATAAAAAAAAAACGAGTTATGAATTTGATCGTATAGTCATCAAGACGTCTATCTTAGAGCGGTTCTAATATAATCAGACTCGTCTTAATATTATAGGGTTATAATTTTAGATTTGATAACCTCATTATTAAATAACTTATAATTAATAATGTTCTGATTATTGTCTAACATTAATTTATTCTTTGTTAATCTTTTAATAATAAATAAATAAATTTTTTACATTTTTATTTTAAAAAAACTTTAATTATTTAATGTTAGAATCTTTGACTTTTCTTTTAATTTCCATTCAAAACCTTATATCTCTAAAATGTAGACAAAGTATCAACAATAATTAAAAATTTTCTTACTCTCTTCTTGACTTTTTTTAGGATCTTCTTGAGGTGTAATGAGTTTTGAGCTCTTTTATCTTTTTTGTATTAAAATTATTGACTGTAAGGAGAACTCGTAAAAAAATCACCTAAGACCCTAAATACTCTAAGGTTGGCCCCGTAAATGGTTCTTCCTTCGCAATTTTGAACTAATTATTTACAAAGTCAAAGTCATAAATTCAAAGAGAGAGCACAAGCTAGACACCTATCACAGGATGAGTATTTTGGGTAATAAACCCATTCGGCTGCTAGACAACTATTGCCCAAAAGTTGCTAAATAAGCTTAGAACTTCTCAGCTAGCTAAGCTAAGACACTTGTGGAAAATTTAAAGGAGAAGAGCGAGCAAATGAGCCAAATGATTGTACAAGAGAGTTTGATAGCTTACAAGATTGCTTGCTTGAGTTGCTGTGTGCTAAGTGTCATGCCCTATTTATAGGAAGGTTTACTTAGTTCTAAAATGTTCTATGTCTAGATAATTTTCAAGACTTGGTGAGAGCTGTCATGCCTAGCAGTGTCTAGTGAGTTTTAAAGAAATCTATGTACAAACTATGTGGTATAATGCTCCAGCAAAGTCTAGAGACTTCCTACCTATATACAAGTGAAGAGAATGTGCTAGAGATTGCTAATGATGGGAGTTTCTAGAGACAAGCCGAGCTAGCATACCTCGAACTTGCCAAGTTAGCCTCTTTGGCCTGGAATTTTGTCGGGTTTGCAACGCACAGGTAATATAGGCAACAGACCTTTACAATTTAATCTTTTACATAGTTATACTACACTAAGTAAGAACATGCATGGTCTAATGGAGCAGAAATGGTGAAGTTTACCACGAAGCCTAGAGAAAACCATCCCTTGGTTGGATGGTTGGTTCTTACCCATCTTATCCTGCTTTGAGTGAATAAGATTATTCCATTAGTGTAAATTTTTCCTGCACTTGGGATAGCTTCTTCCAGTTTCAAGTTGATCTTTGTTTTTGTGCTCATCGCTACTGTTATTGATTTTCCAAACCCACACAAGAGTAATAAAAGTTGAAATAGTTTAATGGATACTCTTAACGTTTGAGTTAATGATAAAATTACCTAAAAATTTTCTTCTAGTGGGGTTGAGGTGGGTTTTATTAGTGGGGTACATATCATTTGTCTTATATAGAAGAAGAAAAAACGCTATAGTGTACAAAAGAAGAAAATCTCAAGTATGTCTCAAGTACTAGTGCAATGAATTACTAAAATGTGATAAGTGTATTGTAAACTTTTAAGGTGGGTGACTGATAATTTCCTTTTTTTTTTTTTTTTTATTTTTTCAAATTTTTTTTTACATTTGTAGTGAGGTTTAACCAGGGTTATCCTTTATTTTAGAGTCATAAATCATTACTTTATACATTTATGTATCTTAAATAGCTCCCATAGGAACAACTGAGTGATTTTTAAACAACTTTATTTAGTTGGCCACTTAGATTTGAATCTTAAAGAAGGTAAAGAAACTAAAAATTTAATTAGGGTTTTACCTACCGTCTTATCTTTTAAAAAAAATAAATATAAATAAATATAGACAAGAGATCATTTATATAATGATATAAGTTATATCGACAACAGAGTTATACCAAACAAACACATAGTTGTATCAAGTGAATTATACACAACTTGTTTAGTGTAACTTTTTTGTTGGTATTACTTACATCATTGCGTAAGGGATCAAGGTCCATAAATAAATAAAATATAACTTAGAATAAAATTGTCCTATAAACTAATCCTTACTGTAATGAGAAATACATTCGGTATTGTTACCGAGTGTCCGTACAGGCTTGGATGGTTTTCTCTTACTTTTAATTATGTCGTCGCCTGCATTGTTTCGACACACTAGATGTAATTTAATCCTGAGGCAATCTTTTTTTTTTAATACTATTATATAAGATTATTACTTGTTAGCCTATATGGCTATAAACATTGATTTTGATGATAACAACCCATATGTGCTGATTAAAGAAAATTGAGAGTAGTTAAAATAAAGTTTTATATATTGTGCTTTTAAAATAAGAAAATGATTTTATGGAGCTAAGTTATTTTTCAAAGTTGTGAGCCAAAATGAAAGAATTTTACAATTTTGATTTTAATCAATATTGTTTTGAATCTGGATTTGAATCTATTTGGAAATATTTATATATTTTGGGTCATTTTATAATTTTACATAGTTTGGGCGGTATCATAATTTCAGAAAGTTTTGGGATTCGCAAAGTATTATTAAGAAATTCTGAAATTGGAATTAATTGAAAATTTTTATAACTTTTTGGGCCATACTACAGTTTTATAAAGTTTTGAGGTCAAATTATAATTTTAGCAAATAATGTCTTGCACCATTCAGCAAGTGACATTAGGATATGATAAACGAAAATCCGATTACGAAGCAGAAACTCTCCGGATGAAAAGCGGCAATCCGTATTCCGTAAGCGGCAATCCGTATTCCGTAAGCGGTAATCCGATTGTTGGGCAGAAAGTTTCTAGAGTATAAACGGCAATCCGGATATCACAAGCGGCATTCCAGATGTTCTAAAATTTAAATTTTTGCCTTAACAGTAACATGCAAGCGGAATTCCGGATACTATAAACGGTAATCCAGTTATGAGTAAAAAGCTCATAACGGTTAGTTTTTTTAGCTCCATCTATAAAAACTCAAAATCAATTCATTTTCAAGTTCTCTAGCAAACAAAAATAAAAAACACACAACTTATCTTGAGCTCTCAATTCGCAAATCATTATTCATTGAATCATTGTTGTTCTTCAATTTGTTCATCTACTCTTTAAGAGAGTTTTTATTGTAATTTTCATTTCTTCATCTAAATTGTGAGTGTGTGAGACATTTAAGTGAAGAGATTGAGGTATAATCTCATTGTTGTAAAGGTTCATTGACATCTTGAAGTCAATTGTAAGCATTTTAAGCATTGGAAGGCTTTAATAGTGAAAACCTCAAGCTTGGATCGCTTAGAGGCGTGGACGTAGGCGGAGATTGCCGAACCACGTAAAATTTTGTGTGTTTGTTTCTCTTCTGTCTTACTCATTTATTATTGTGCTTTGATTGAACTTATTGCTTTCGAATTTATTAAGGCGTGAGATTGGATTGTTGTGTGGTTTTGTTAGGATAATTTTTAAAATCCCAATTCACCCCCCTCTTAGGTTGCACACTTATATTTCATTTGATATTAGAGCGAGGTGCTCTTATTTAGACTTAACTGTTCAGAGCTAAAGATCAATGGCAACTCATAATGATTCTACATTTAGGGAGGGACAATCCACTACTAGACCACCATATTTTGATGGAAACGACTACCCATATTAGAAAACTAGGATAAGAATTTACTTGCAAGCTTTACATTATGAAATTTAAGAAATTGTTAATGATGGTTCTTTCATGCCTTTGACTAAAAACGAAGTCGGAGAAGATATTCCAAAACCTTCACGGTAATTGAATAAATTGGAAAAGAGAAAGGCTTCTCTAAATTTCAAAGATATGAATGCCTTATTTTGTGCACTAGATAAGAAAGAGTTTCATAGAGTATCTAGTCCTGAAAGTACTAATGAAATTTGGCACAAACTTGAAGTTGTTTATGAAGGCAATAATCAAGTAAAAGAGTCAAAAATTAGTAGATACGCTCGACAATATAAACTGTTCCAAATGGAACAAAATGAGAGTGTATATTCTATGTATACTAGATTTACGGATATAGTGAATACTCTAGGAGCCCTAGGAAAAACTTTTTCTAATAGCGAGAAAGTTAAGAAAATCTTTAGGTCGCTACCTAAGGAATGGAGACAAAAAAAGACTGCCATTGAGAAAGCCAAAGATTTAAATGTCTTACCTATTGATGATTTAATCGGCTCTCTCATTTCATATGAAGAGGATTTGGCAGCAGAAAAAGGGCATGAGGAAAAGAAGAAAAGCATTGCTTTGAGCCTCAAAACATGAGAGTGATGAGGAAAGCGAGATGGATGATGAGGAGTTGGCAATGTTGGCTAGAAAATTCAGAAAATTTTACAAGAAGAATAATGACCAGAGAAAGTTCAGAGGTTACAACAATAAAAGAGAAGAAAGAACCAATCACATTGAATACACGAAGCCCGAACACATATGACCGGAATGTCCTCTCCTCAACAAACTCAAGAAGAAAGCTATGGTGGCCACATGGGATGATAGTGATGGGGAAACAAATGATGAGGAAGAGCAACAAGAAACGACAAATTTAGCTCTCATGGCCTTTGAGGAAGAATAATGTGATGAACTTGATGCGGTAAGTGATCTTCCTACATATGATGAATTACATGATGCTTTTAAAGAATTGCATGATGAATTGATGAAAATGGGTAAAAAGAATGTTTGCCTTAAAAAGAAAATGGTAGAGCTTAAAAAAGAAAACGAATCATTTAGTGCAAAGATTACATGCCTAGAATTAGAGAATAGAACATTACATGATAAAGTTGTATTATTTGAGAATTCTAGCACATCACATGAGCATTTAGAATCACATGAAATGACTTGAAAAATAAAAATGAAATGCTTAGAAAGAAGAGCAATGATCTAAATGAGATTGTGCTAAAATTTACAAATGGGCAAAAGATGTTGAGTAACTTGCTTAATTCACAAAAGTGTGTGTTTTACAAATGAGGGATTGGTTACAAACCAAATTTGAAACAAAAATATTGCAAGAACTATTTTGTAAAGAATACATTTGTTAACAATAAAATTATATGTCATTATTGTAATCAAGATGGTCATATGAAAGATAGATGTCCAGTGAAGAGAAATGCATATTATGGTGTGAAATGTGTTTCGGTTCCGAAAGGAACCATTGCTAACTCTTAAGGACCCAAAAAGGTTTGGGTACCTAAAACTTGAAATTTTCTCTGCAGGGCTTGAAGAAGAAGAAGAATAAGTGATACTTGGACAGTGGTTGTTCAAGACACATGACAAGGAATTATTCTTGGTTTTCAAGTTTTACCAAGATCGAAAATGGTAGAGATGTATCATTTGGAGATAATTCAAAAGGAAAAATCATTGGCATTAGCAATGTCGGTAATGTATCATCTACTCTCATTTAAAATATATGTTTGGTTGAAAACTTAAAACACAACTTGGTTAGCATTAGTCAATTATGTGATAAAGGATATAGAGTTATCTTTGATGAATCAAAATGTGTTATTAAGAATGCATGTGATGGTAAGGTTTTATTTGTAGGAAATAGATGTGTTAATGTCTATACCATCAATATAGATTATGTATCCTCAAATGATAAATGTTTCTCCGCATTGCATGATGATGGTTGGTTGTGACATAGAAGATTAGGTCATGCAAGCATGGATTTGATTTCAAAAATTGTGAAAAATAATTTGGTTAAAGGTCTTCCAAAAATTAATTTTCAAAAAGATAGAATTTGTGAAGCTTGCCAACTTGGAAAACAAATCAAATCTTCTTTCAAAAGCAAGAAAAATATCTCTACTTCAAAACCTCTTCAATTACTTCACATAGATTTATTTGGACCTTCTAGATATGCTAGTTTAAGTGGCAAATATTATGCTTTTATGATTGTGGATGATTACTCTAGATTCACATGGGTATTATTCTTAGCTAATAAGGATGATGCTTTTGATGCATTTAAAATTTTCTGTAAAAAGGTTCAAAATGAAAAAGGATATTCAATTACTTATATTATAAGTGACCATGGTGAAGAATTTGAAAATCATGCATTTGAAAAGTTTTGTAATGAGTTTGGCATTGAGCATATCAATTTTCATCACCTAGAACTCCTCAACAAAATGGAGTTGTAGAAAGAAAAAATAGGTCTATTCAAGAAATGGCTAGGACCATGCTAAATGAAAACTCTTTGCCAAAATATTTTTGGGCCGAAGCCGTCAACATTACTTGTTATGTTTTGAATCGTGTGTTGATTAGACCTAACTTAATAAAACTTTATATGAGCTTTGGAAAGATAGAAAACCCAACATTGACTATTTCAAAGTTTTTGGATGCAAATGTTTTGTTTTGAACACAAAAGATAATTTAGGTAAATTTGATTCAAAATCCGATGTTGGTATTTTTCTTGGTTATTCAAACTCAAGCAAAGCTTATACAGTGTATAATAAAAGAACTTTGGTTGTGGAAGAATCTGTGCATGTCACATTTGATGAGTCTAATCCCTCATCTGAGAAGAAAAGGAGTTGTTGATGATAATGCAGAAGAAGAACATCAAGAAGAATCATCAAATGACAACCAAAAGGATGCACCTCATGGAATTCAAGAAGAGCATCATAAAGAAACAAATGCAGAGCAAAATGAAGGTACTTCTCAAACACTCCCCAATGAGTGGAAGTATGTTTCTTCTCACCCTAAGAATGTAATTTTAGGAGATCCCTCACGAGGTGTTAGCACTAGATCATCACTTAGGAACACATGTGAGCATGCTGCATTTATTTCTCAAATTGAACCAAAATCCTCTGCAAACACAGAAAATGATGAATCTTGGATTATGGCAATGCAAGAGGAGTTGAATCAATTTGAGAGAAACAATGTGTGGGAATTAGTTCCTAATCCGGAACATCAATCCATTATAGGCACTAAATGGATATTTAGAAACAAAATGGATGAATCCAGTATGGTTGTAAGAAATAAAGCTAGATTAGTGGCTCAAGGTTACAACCAAAAAGAGGGAATTGATTTTGATGAAACATTTGCACCTGTAGCTAGACTAGAATCCATTAGATTGCTCTTAGCTTTTGCATATCATAAAGATTTTATTTTACATCAAATGGATGTCAAGAGTGCTTTCTTAAACGGTTATGTTATGGAGGAAATTTATGTGAAACAACCTCCTACTTTTGAAAATGAAAAATTTTCATATCATGTGTATAAGTTATCTAAGGCTTTGTATGGTCTTAAACAAGCACCTAGAGTATGGTTTGATAGACTTAAAAACTTCTTGTTAGATAACGATTTTTCGATGGAAAAAACGGACATAACTTTATTTGTTAAGTGTAAAAACCAAGATATACTTATTGTTCAAATTTATGTTAATGATATTATTTTTTTTTCTACTAATGAGTTGTTGTGTAAAGAATTTTCATCTTGTATGAACAAAAAATTTAAGATGAGTATGATGGGAGAGTTGAAGTACTTCCTTGGACTCCAAATCAAATAAAATGAGGAAAGAATTTTCATAAATCAAGTCAAGTACGTGAAAAATCTACTCAAAAAATTTGGCTATGATAATGGAACGGCAAAAAGCACTCCAATGAGTACTACAATCAAGTTGGACAAAGATGAGAAAGGTAAGGAAGTTGATATCAAGACATATCGAGGTATGATCGAATCCTTACTCTATTTAACTGCTAGTAGGCCTGACATTATGTTTAATGTATGCTTGTGTGCTAGATTTCAATCTTGTTTTAAAGAGTCACACTTGCTTGCCGTTAAATGAATTTTTCGTTATTTGATTGGCACCATTAATCTTGGCCTTTGGTATCCTAGGGGAACACATATTGACTTAACTTGTTATTCGGATGCCGATTTTGCTGCTTATAAGGTTGATAGAAAAAGTACTAGTGGAACATGTCATTTCCTAGGTCATTCACTTGTCTCTTGGTTTAGTAAGAAACAAAACTCAGTTGCGCTTTCAACCACCGAGGCCGAATATATAGCCGCATGTAGGTATTGTGCACAAATTCTTTGGATGAAATAAACCCTTAGAGACTATGGCATTAAACTCGATCAAATACCTATCTTGTGTGACAATGCTAGTGCTATTAATCTATCCAAGAATCCAATTCAACATTCTAGGACAAAACATATAGAAATTAGGCATCACTTCCTTAGAGATCATGTTAAAAAAGAAGATGTTGTGATTAAATTTGTTTCAACTAAAAATCAACTTGCGGATATCTTTACAAAACCTCTTAGTGAAGAGTTTTTTTATAAAGATAAGACGTGAGCTTGGAATGATGAATTTTGCATCTTGAGTCATGATTTGTTGATTAAGTTGATATGTTTGTTATTGTATAGATTTATACTTCATGAATTAAATAGCTTGATATGCTTGTTATTTTATAAATTTATGTTTCATGAATTAAATGGCTTATTGAAAAATTTTGAATCTCAAAATGATTTAAAAATTGATCAAATTTTAAGCCAAAAATAAAATGGTGTGTATAATACAAGTATAAGAGCTTGCCAATATTCAATAAGAGGTAAAAATATTTCTAAGTCTAAACCGATATACCGCTTCCTATCAACCGGAAATCCGTTTTCTTCTTTGTTGCTCTCGGATCAATATCTGAATAACCGAATTTAGCTAACCGGTACGCCAGATTAGCTTTGGTTGCTCTCGGATCAACTTTCGGATAACCGGATTTACCAAACCGGTACGTCGGATTTATTTTGCAAAAATTTCTAGGCGAAATCGGTGATTTGGTTATGCAATCCGGTAAACCGAATTTGCAAAGCTCACTTTCTGTCTCCAAAACAGAAAATCAGATCTTCAAACCGGTAAACCGGTTGTGATGTGGAAGCTTACTAGAAACAATTCGGGTAACCGGTTAGAGAAATCGGTAAGCCGAATGCAGTTACGAGCTCACTATCCACTAACTGGCTAACCGATTAGTGACATCCGGAAATCTGGATATGCTTAAATGGTTTCTGGACCGTAACCGGATAGTCGGTTACTAACATCTAGTAAATCGAGGGAACTTGTCCGCTTCTACAAAAATGTTATGTCATTTGGAACACGGATTCGCGAAAATGAGCTTACGGATCGATATCCGGTTATTCACGTCCGGAATGCTGGATTCGCTGGGATAAATTCTGTTCATCATCTTCCTCTCTTTTCGGAAAACAAGTTCTCCCCTCTCTCTAAAACCGTTTTACTCACCTCTCAATTTCACTCCAAAATCCATCATTTTTCATGTGTTTTTGATGCAAATTGATCCAAACAAATTGTTTCCCATCCAATCTTGTGTCCAAAATCATCTTTAAAACTCATTTTCAACCTCAAAATCTCTAGATCCGAAATCAAACCTAGGGTTTTCCAAGATTTTTTTTCTCTCTAAATTTCTTACTCTTAAGTTATTTTTCAGCCGAATTGTCTCTCAAAATTGTTTCCAATCCTCATTATCTTCATTTTCCGTGCCTCATTTCACCTCAAATCACCCGAACTTACCATGTCAAGCTCACGGCCGGTTCGAAGAAAAGGCAAAGAACCAGTTCAACCCCCCAAGAGGTCACGGCAAGCCAGCGACACCTCTACTCAATCCACTTTTGAGTCTACACACCTTCAGAACAAGCATTTGCGGAACTTCATCAAAATTTCCGGACTCGAGAGGTACTCAATATATTTTATGTTTTTGAACCCGATTGGCTTCATAGTCTCCATATTAGTCATAGAAATTTATTTCAATTGTTGGGTGATGTTGGTTGGATTGATGCTCTTATGATTGACGAAAATGTTTATCCCGACTTGGTGAAAGTGTTTTACTCGAATATGGACATTTCCGAGGAGAAAATGATTCGAGTAATCACCAATGTTGGAGGAGTTATGATTGATTTTGATGTTTCGTTGTTGAACTCTATCCTAGGTTCATCCGATTTTGGCCTAGAAATTTTCTCACCTAGGAAATCTCCGAAACTTGATAAATTTGTTCATATTGACGCCGCTCGTAATATATGTTGGCGTAAAGATCTTACTGTTGAAGATTGTACCATTCATTTCCGTACTCGTTGTCTTTGTCTTCAAACTCGTATTTTACCCCGCTTTATTCAGTCTATTGTTCTTCCTAGATCAGGGCATTTGGATGAGGTTTTTCACATGGACGTTGCTTTGATTGATTGTATTCTTAAACGTCATCCGATTAACTTAGGATATACCATCATCCGAACAATGTTGACCATACCTGCCTTGATTTCTCGCTCCCTTCCATATGGTCACTTTATTACCCGAATCCTTAAATACTTTGAGGTTCCGATTAATGAACCATCGTTTAAACCTTCTAAGGGTATAGAGGATGATGCTGTTATTGGCTTAGGTTTTGAGTGCTGTGATCGCACTTGGGTCAAAGTCACTGAAAACAAGTACACTTTCCTTGCTCCGAGTGATGATCGAAAACTCAACGATGTGATTCCTGCTAATCAACTCCTTGATTTCTCGCTTCCGTTTCAAGGCCAGCGTCGTTGTCGAGATTCTCCAGTGTCTACCTCTGCTCCTACTGCCTCTGCACCTGTATTACCACCTCTTGAGCATCCTATTTCTGACAAGGTTACACTTCAGCAGATTATGGATGAGGTGAGGACGCTCTCTGTGTGGCAGACTGAGTTTCAACAGCAGCAATAGTAGCTCATTCACGACCAGCGCCTCCTCTTTGAGCACTTCGGTATTCCATATCCTTATCCACCTCCATCACCACCATCCTCACCTCCTCAGTAGTCTCTTATGCTTGTATCAGACACACCTACATGTCATTTACTGCTTTTTGTATTTTTATTTTCGATTATATGGATAGTTGTTATGACTTTGGATTATGTATTTGATTTGAATGATATGCATTTGCTTTGTGTATTTATTATGTTCTTTACTTAAGTTTTAGATGCTATGGATTTGTTTTACTTATTGGTTATGATATCTCTTCATGCTTTGGATATTTTTGAACTAATGTGCTTGTATTGAGATTTTGATGATTGATAGGGGGAGCTTTTGTTCTTTTTTATGATGAAGGGGGAGATATAATTTGTAAGGGAGAAATATGAGAATTTATTTGTTATGAAAAATATGGATATGCAGGGAGAGTCTTTTAAATTTTTTTTTTAAATTAGTTTTAATCTTGCATTGATTAAGGGGGAGCTTTTCATAACTAAATTAATTTTCTTTAATGTGTTTTGTCATCATAAAAAAAAAAAGAGATTGTTAGCCAATATGCCTATAAATATTGATTTTGATGATAACAAACTACATGTGTTGATTAAAGACAATTGAGAGTAGTTAAAATAAAGTTTTATATATTGTGCTCTTAAAATAAGAAAATGATTTTATGAAGTTAAGTTATTTTTCAAAGTTGTGAGCCAAAATGAAGAATTTTACAATCTTTGATTTTAATCAATATTGTTTTGAATTTCAGATTTAGACCTATTTGAAAATATTTATATATTTTCGGTCATTTTATAATTTTACATAGTTTGGGCGATATCATAATTTCATAAAGTTTTTGGATTCACAAAGTATTATTAAGAAATTCTGAAATTAGACTTAATTACAAATTTTTATAACATTTTGGGCCATAATACAGTTTTATAATTTTTGCAAACAGTGCACTATACCGTTACTGTAGCAAGCGGCATTCCAGATATGCTAAATGGAAAACTGGTTACGGGGCAGAAACTCTCCGGATGAAAAGCGGCAATCCGATTAGTAGCGATGAATCCGGTTGTTGGGCAGTTTTTGAAACACGGAGTATAAATGGCAATCCGGATATCACAAGTGGCATTGCGGGTGTTCTAAAATTTAAATTTTTGCTTTAACGGTAACATGCAAGCGGAATTTCAGATACTATAAACGGTAATCCGGTTATGAGTAAAAAGCTCATAATAGCTAGTTTTTTAGCTCTATCTATAAAAACTCAAATTCAATTCATTTTCAAGCTCTCTAGCAAGCAAAAACAAAAAGCTCACAACTTATCTTGAGCTGTCAATTCGCAAATCATTATTCATTGAATCATTGTTGTTCTTCAATTTGTTCATCTACTCTTTAAGAGAGTTTTTATTGTAATTTTTATTTCCTCATCTAAATTGTGAGTGTTTGAGTGTGTGAGATACTTTGGTGAAGAGATTGAGATATAATCTCATTGTTGTAAAGGTTCATTGACACCTTGAAGTCAATGAAGATTTTAAACCTTGGAAGGCTTGGATAGTGAAAACCTCAAGCTTGGATCGCTTGGAGGCGTGGACGTAGGCGAGAATTACCAAACCACGTAAAATTTCGTGTGTTTGTTTCTCTTCTCTCTTACTCATTTATTATTGTGCTTTGATTGAACTTATTGCTTTCGAATTTATTAAGGCGTTAGATTGGATTGTTGTATGATTTTATTAGGATAATTTTTAAATTACCAATTCACCCTCCTCTTGGGTTGCACACTTGTATTTTATTACTGATATTATATCATGTATTATAATTAATATTTACAAACAGATTACACAACTGAGACCTTCATCGTGGTATGTCCTCCTCTAAAATATGGCTTAAATTCTTTAAAATTAACTTCATAAATATTTTTATGAAAACTCAAACTTTTACTCTTAATATTATAAATGAAATGATTTTCCTACTTAACCAAAGACCCATTGATAACCGTGAGGCAACCTTAATAAAGAAACTTGTGGCTTTCACTCCCAATCTCCGAGCCCAACTGGATTTTGATAAGCGAAGCCAGGTGCGCTTTGCCAGAATTGTCAGTGTCGTGACTTGTGATGTAATCTAAACCCCACCTTCACCTTATCCTCTTCGCTTTGTTAGTCTCATTACACAAGTGTAGAAGTGGTCCTACAGTGACATTAACATTAATGTCAACATGTGTTAATCTTATCCCAGTTTGAATCCGAGAAATGATTTTGGCCTTTGTTTCGCCTAAAACCTCAAGCAAAATAGAAAGCAATAATAGCGGCTGGTTTAAAGGTTTTATCTCCCTAACTTTTGTCCTTTACTAGATCATTCTTTATATAAGATAAGAATCCCTCAGTGCCATTTTTCTCCATCAAAACATCAAATTTTCTAAAGCAAAGCCAAGTGAAAGAGTTATCCGAAAGACATTCATATAGATCAAAGATGAGTTCAACAAGCAGAGCGTGGATTGTTGGAGCAGTTGAAGCCTTGAAAGATCAAGGGTTCTGCAGATGGAACTACACACTCAAATATTTACATCAACATGCCAAGAACAACCTAAGTTCGGTTTCTCGGTCGACAAGGAAGCTTTCTTCATCATCTTCTGCCGTGGTTTCAAGTCAAGTGACCAAAGCTAAGCAATCGGAAGAGTCTTTAAGGACAGTCATGTACTTGAGTTGTTGGGGTCCCAATTAAACCCCAACAGCCACTACTCAGCTGCTCAAGATGATCATAAGTTCAAGATTTTGGTTGGCGGGCAGTAGAGTAGGAAGTTATTAATTTGATTGAGATGGTAGTGGTACATATTTGTGTTTGCTGCCTAAAGGGTTCTAAATACTAATTGAGTTGTAAATTACAAATTGTAAGCTCTGTCATATAATAATAATCTTACTAGGATTTTTAACATCCAAGTTTGCTTTATTGCCCCAATCGTATTATTTGGTAGCATAACCAAAAATCTTCAATTTCTCATCAGAAAGTTTTTACAATTTACAATCAATTCATTTCTTCACTTCATTTTAGTATTTCTTCACTTCATTTTAGTATGAAGAGTTTTGTATACGACTTCTGACAACCAAGCTCTGAGATTATAGATTCAATCGACATGGATACAATGTCTTAGCGACAGAAAAAAAAAAAAAAATTGGGTCATCCGTAAAAATCCACAAGATTCAGATTTGAATTTTTTTGTGAATTTGTATCATTAGAAATGCAAATCTAGATGTTGAAAACTAAGATCCGCGGTGATTTGAATGCGGATCTATGTTATTTTCATAAATAAAAATAAAAAAAACTTTTATAACCGAAATGATTAAAATTATTCACAAAAAAAAAAGAATGGGACTATTACATCCTCCATAACACTCTTAAAATCCTTTTTCATTATTTACCCCTTAATATATTTAAAAATAATGTTAATTTCTTATAATGCCATTTAGGGGTGGGTAAATAACATAAACTGATTCGACCCGAAAATTTTGGGCGGATGAAAATTCCAACTCATTCGGGTTGGAATTTAACAAACCTGATGACCTGATTTGATCCGACGAGTTCAGATTATTTTTTTTTCCCAAGCTAGTTAACCTAAAAGCCGATCAAATTGATCTGAACTCGATCCTTACCTGAATTTGTGCACCCCTAACACTTAGAATGATTTCAAATAAAATCTTATTCTCTCAATTTTATTTCTTCGTGTTCGAACCCATATCAATAATCAACCTTTATTTGTCTTCTTTTCCTATCACTCACACACACACACGCAAAGACATGTACGCGCGCGCGTGCACACACACACGCGCGTATGTACATATATAGATTGGATTTTCAATCAGGAATCTTTGACTATATTAAAGTAGGAGATAAGTTAAAAGTAAAAAATATAGATTTCAATATAGTGATATACTACAAGACAAAAAATATTGCACTGGAGTTTGTATTTTTTTGTCTTTTACCTTGTCCTTAACTTTAATATAGTTAGATATCTCTTCCCGTTATGTATAATCATTCTCTAGTGAGAACATCCTCACTTTGTTGGCACTCTATAATTATACAAACTAACTTTCTTGGTTGCTTCTTGAGATGTAATTTTTATGCAATTACAACTCAAGTAAATAATTTATTTTGATTCTCTTCCAACTTATTTTCATTCCAACTCATTTCGACTCCAATCTATTTTAATTACCAATTAGTAAATGCACTATTAAATTAAATTACAGAAGCTTAATAAACACATACTATAATTATGATTTTCTTAAATTATTGACTTGAGTAAAATATAATCCGAAAGAACAATCAATAGATGCATTGTTAATCCAAAAAGAATTGGAGGAAAGGACCTAATAAAACAAAGGGTTAATTTCAAATTGTTCTTCTAGTGAGTTGATCATTTTCAAATTATCCCCTTACTTTTGAAAACTTCAATTTATTCCTATATATTTGGAATAAGAATAACTTGTTTACTAATTTTTTATTTGTTCATTTGTGTTTATTTGAGTTTCTATAATTATAATTTAATTTAATGGCGTGTTTACTAATAGGTAATCAGAATGAAATAAAATTGAAATGAGCTAAAATGAGAATGGACTGAAATGAAAATCAGATAAATTATTCATTAGAATTGTAGAAATTAAATCAGAACGAGTTGTATTCTCATTAATATATTTATTTTATCTCAAAATTAGAATAGATTGTTGTAAGTCATGAAAATGCCCTTAATTAATCATTACCATAATTTTTATAATTTATTATAATAATTATGATTATTATTATTAAAAAGTTATTGTTGATATTAATAATAACAACAACAACCATAATAATTACAATATTAACAACAATAATGTTATTTTCTCACTCTTTTGTTTTTTTTTTCCTCCTCTTCTTCTTCGTTTGTTCTTCTTTTGTTTTTGTTTTTCTTTTGTTTTTCTTTTTCATTTTCTCTTCTTTATTTTCTTCTTTTTCTTCGTCTGTTCTTCGTCTTCAAATCAACAGGTGAAAAAACACCGTCGGTGCTGCACGACGACCGACTAAATGATTCCGACACTGCTGCTTGAAGAGAACGGTGACTGCAAATCCAATTTGTGCTACAGAAAATTTAATTGGCGGATGAAATAGCTTTTGGGTTTTGGATTGCTGTGATTTCTAATTATTCTTTGTATCTTATATATATATATTAATATTTAAATAGAGGACAAAGTTGTAATAATGAAATTTCAATGAGGTATTTTAGTACCTTTAAGGACTTGGAGTCTGACTCCAGCCCCCAATCATCCGACAACCATACGCTCATCATCATTTCAGTTTGGTGCGGGGTCCATCCAAACCTATTCCTTTCTTTATTTCAAGTTTCAACAACTAAATTTGAATTTAATTTCTGTTCTTCCAACTAGAGAGTAAACGCACTGTAATTTCAATTTGTTACATCCTATATTGATTATTTTTGGAATTGAGTTTTATCAGATGTTAAGGGATCCTCTACGTTACCACTGTATTAATATACAACCCTTTTTGTTCTTTTAAGTTAATTTACTATAATTCATATTTTATCTTAAAATTAAAAAATAATCAAATAATTATAAATTTTGACTTATTAGTCCTATTTATTTTTATTTTTTTAAACTTAAATCAAAAGATGGGGATATTTTTTAATTATTAAATCACACACCCATCATCAAAGTTTTGAAAACAAAATTTACTCCATGCACTTACCTAAATGTCAATATCCTTGATAAAATTAATTTTTATTTGTACTAAATTAATTAATTAAAATGATATAAAAACTAATTGAACTTTTTACATGCCCACTAGTTTCAGTTCCATATATCTAGCAATTAACAACTAAATTATATCACTAACTTAAAATTATTGAACATGAGATGTGAAAAAGGTTCTCAAATAAGTGTGGGGCATAAAATGGCTTTGTAGTCAAATTCTTAGTAAAAGTTTATAAACTTATTCATCAAGCTCGTAGATGTAAGAATAAACCACGAGCAAGTTGCCAACCCCCACTCACTTTTTGATACCTTCTTATTAAACAATAAAAAATTATTAATTGGTAAATTAATATATTTTTATTATGTATTGAAATTATTTACTGTATATTGAATAAGTATTATGAAAAAATTATTAACTACAAATTAAGAACAAGAGATCAAATTCATACTCATATTTATCATAAAATATGGTTTGTAATTAATACATGGTTTTGCTATGTATTAAATTAATTAATTAATAAGAAAGAATGTTAATTTAAATATATTAATTCAAATATAAGAATAAATCAATTTATCGGTGAAATTAACTAGGTCATTTGACACAATATATTGTATTGCATTAGTTGCATTTTATTACGATGTGTGTCATTAAGGTGTATTAAACTGTAATAAAATATCATATTTGGTGCAACATGAACTGTGGTATATATAATAATATTTTATATCATTATTTAGATTCCTATTAATTTTAAATTATTATTATTATTATTCAAATTTATTAATATTTAAGTATTTATTATTAGTTATATTAAATTGTTAAATAATAATCAATTTTTTCTTGTTAAATGTTATATTATAATTAAGTAATACATTATTTAATTATATTTTTAATATAACTAACATGTTCTGATATTATTAAATAATAAATTGTAAACCTATGGACTTATGTGTCAATATTTTAAACTTGGTTACTTTTGTGATTTTGTAACAAACATTAGGGAGTGTAATGTTAATAACCAAGAGAAACATCTCGACCATTGCATTTTAAATCTATCGGTAGATTAGGAAAAGACAAAAGAATGTGGTATGTTACTACAGTGGTAAAATAGCTGGATCCGATATTAAGTAGTTTGGGATCCAAGTAATTTTTTTGTGAAATATTTGATAATAGTAGAAAATATTAAGTAGATATATTTTGTCCTTAAATATAATTTTCCTAAAGTTTAAAGCTGCAAATCATCCAAAGGGTTTCTAGAGGGTTTTAAAGGGGTGTCAGTGGTTCAATTCAAACAGTGTCCTTAGATTCTGGGCTGAAAAGCCACCAAAAGAGGCCGCTGGTTAGACTGAACCATCGACCGCTGTAGAAACCACAAGCTAGAACTGTAACCGCCGATGCTCCCATGAACATATAATACAAGGCAAAGCTCAATTCTTAGTCACAGAAAGATGAAGAGTGAGTAAAATCAATCAAAATTCAGAACAAAGCATGAGTTGGAAAAGGAAAGCCTGGGCTTTTGCCGGCACTGTTGCAGCCTTAGAGAAAATGAGAACCGATAAACTTTGTGAAAGCAACTCCAGCTTAGAATCTTTGCACGACCACCACCAAGCCATGATGAACATGTGGCCTGCTGTGTCTACTCAAGTAGTGGAGAATTCTTCTTCTTCAAAAACGATATCCAAAAAGAGAAGCATTGGCAAGCAAGATAAAATAGATCAATCAGAGGAGTCGCTCCGAAAAATTATGCTCTTGAGTTGCTGGGGTCCCTATAACTAGATTTACTGTGTGTGCGCGAGAACCCTAAACAGTGAAAAGATTTACAGTAGTGAATGAAATTGACGTGCTACCCAAAGATTAATGGGCATCATTTGTCCTTATATTATAGTAGGCCTCTATTACGTGACAAAGGTTTAACAGATTGTTGCTCATAAATTAAATCCGATTTATTGTTCATTCTTCAAACGCAACAAAGAGAATTACAGAATCCATTTTCTATTGAGATTTGATAACTATATGGGTATCGTTTTCATGTTTGGAATTACTTTTACGAGATTTAAAAGTAATTTTGAAAAATTAAAATTTAATTTTAATGTTTGGAAAATGCTTTTAAACTTGTTTTTCACAAAATCATCACATTTTACAACAAATTTTAAAAAGTGAGGAACAAATAGTTTTTTTAATTTTGATTTTAAGAATTAATGTTATATTTAATGTATCCTCATATATATTTAAAAATTTAAAATTATTCTTATTAATTAAAAAATAAAATCATTAACTTTAAAGATATTAGTATTATTACCAATTATATTGAGATAACAAAATCAAAACAAAATTAATAGTATAAAACACTTATTTTAGTAATCAATTATTATATATACATAATAAAAAAATATTTTATATACATGTTTATAAATATGTAAATAAAATTTATTCAATATTAGGTCAAATTCAGTATCACATTCTTAGATCAGCTTAATAGTAAAATTTATCAAATAAATAAGAATGTTTTTAACACTCATAGTATTTGCAACTCGGCTTTTGATTGAGTAGTGGACTGCTTGCTCCCACAAATGTGAGAGCAGCGGTTGGAGTCCTTAAAAACTTACTCTCCTTCAATTAAATATGATTGAGTGCAGTTAGTTGTAATTTCTTCCTTGTGAAATGTAAGTGGAACGGACGATCCTCAAATATTTGTGGAGGTAGACAACCTAAATAATTGTTTTATAGAATTTAACATATGAAAAATTATAATTCCAATATGTAATTGTTTGAGGAAATAGTGGTTGTATTCCAATATTTAATTGTCTGTTGAAATAGTAGTTATAAATATTTAATATAATATCAATTATTTATATGTATTTTCGATATAAAAAACGCTTGTAATATTTTTAAAAATAAATTTTAACAAAAATTTAGTTAATATTCTCTTTATATATATTATTTTGAAAATTAAGAAATTACCAAACTAACCCTAATTATAAAGCTAATTAGTGGTAGCATTCAAATTTTGAAGTAGGATAATTAATGCAAGTGGGTCCAATTCCAAAGTTGATTGACTTGTGTCAAAGATATGAGAAATGGAAAAGTGACTTTACGCGGAGACGGTTGGATTGTACCCAACTAATCGCAATTTTACTTGTTGGCCAATGCGTGTATTGCTCGGGCCTAAGGGTTAAAAATAAAAATTATTGTGTCTGTGTTTTTTTCGACGAAAAAATTATTGTGTGAGGATTGCAAAAGAAGAGATGCTTTCTGCAAGAGGGCCACATGGGAGAATCGGTGGCCATTCTTCTTTTACCTTTACCTTGATTTCTTATTTGAATGTCACCCATTAAGTGCATCTTCTCATTCGCACATCATGCCCACGTTATGTGTTCCCATCCCATGGCTTGCTCTCTTAAGAATTACGATAATGCTAAATCAAAATCTTTTATATATTCCTTTTCAGAAAATTTAATTGCACGAACCATCAACTAAACTTTAAGCAAGGGCGTAATTACTTTTTTTTTTCTTAGTGAAATATTATAAAATTTGTAGTTTGAGTCAATTTCAATTCTTTTGAGCTACAGCTTATGAGATTTATGCTTTTATTAAAATTCACACAAAAATTAAAAGAGGTTGTTAATGACTAGTTCAAAGAGTGCTTTTAATAAATTTCAAAAGGGGAGTTTAATATATCTTCAAGTTTCTTTTCCTTTTCATAAAATAAGAACATACTTTATTTATTTGCATACGAAATTACATTTTGTGATACGAATATTATGTAATGTAACTTTAAAGAAAATAGTATTTCAGTCGTTTTAGAAGCTATCGGTAAGTAATAAATATGATACAGAATGGTTAAATTATATCTTTTTTTGAAAAAAAAGAAATTAAAAAGTAGGTATCCATATATGATTACCCAAAATTTAACCTTTTCTTTATTCAACAAAATTTTAACCGATTATATGATTTAGAAAGTCAACTTTTAGAGAAAATTATTTGAAGAGAAAGTAGACAAGAAAGTCAAATTGGAAGAAGAAAACTAACCAACGGGGGGTCACGCAGAAAAGAAGTGAAGTGTAAAAAGCCCGGGAATCCTATGCAAAATCAAATGCAGCAAAAAAAAAAAAATAAAAATAAAAAAATAAATGGTGAAAGCAAATGCAGAAAAATCCCAAACTTTTTTGAGTTTCAGATATCCCAACGGAGATTAAAAAAAAAAAAAAAAAAAAAAAAGGGTGTCCATCCACCGCCAGTTTCATCAATCAAAAAAAGGCAAATAGTGAGAGCAAAAAGGCCATCATAGGACTCATCCACTATCCATACATAGTAATAAGTACAATTAGCATAACATAACCTTACTGTTTGATTTTGATACCATGAAACAGCTTTCACCAACCGAACACAACACTGCACAAGCACAACACAAATCTTTAAAATCACTACATATATTTATTATATTTTATATTTGAATTTATTTATTTATTTATTTATAAGCGAAAAAAGAAAATAAAAAGAAAGAGAGAGAGAGAGAGAGAGGGAGAAAGCAAACCAACCCATAGCCAGTTTGCCACCCGTATCCAGTTGTTATTAAATAAAGAAAGTAGCAGAAGAAGAAAAATGGCTGTTGATGAGAAGAAATCAGGGGCTGAAGGCAAGGTTTGGAGTCTTTGTAAAATGCCATTTTGGCAATCAAGCAACGGTTCTTCTGCTTCCTCTTCTTCGATGCAAAATAATAATAATAATAATAATAGTAATAATAACAACAATAACAGTCATGTCTACCAGCAGAATCAGAGCCAACAAGTGATGGGGAGATCAAGTGTTGCTAATTCTTCTAATGTTTCTTCTATGGCTAAGTCTTTGCTTCCCACTAGAAGGAGACTCAGGCTTGATCCTTCTACTAAGCTCTTTTTTCCTTGTAAGTCTGTTTTTTTTTTAATGGTTTATTTCTTTTTTTTTAAAAAAAAAAATCTTTTGGTGATTTGATAGATATGAAATGTGCTTTCTTGTTTTACTTTTCTGATTTTTTTGATCTGGGTTTTCTTGATACATTCATCAGAAATGAGATTTTGTGTTGTGGAAATTGATGGTCTGGGTCTGCAGTTTATTATCGTTTGTACATTTTTTTTCCCTTTTTTCCCCTGATGCTTCGCTAATTCGCTCATCTTCTGAATTGCTGTGCTTCTAATTGTTCTTTGCTGATTTGATAGCTTGACCAATGGTTTCAACCGATAACTGCTACTTTTAGAATGGAAGATCTGTTCCTTTGAGCTGAAAGTGGTTTTATTTTCTTTCTTGCTAAGTTGACTTTCCTTAATTCACTTGCTCTCTCGAGTTAAGAGAGTCTTTTACCTTTGGCTCCTTAGATTTCATGATCTGCTTATTTCTCCCCGTTAGAATGTTGCACATTGCTTTTGACTGGTTTAATCGATTTGTGCTTCAATATTTGATTTTGTTGATATGGATTGAATTCATCCATTCTCTATATTGAAGAAACTTTATTCTTTAAAGTGGTTTCTGTTGCATGATTTGTTGTTTTTTCTTGATTAATTATCTTATTTCAGTTGCTGGAAATGAGATTCTTTATTATTTGCTTTGTTGATGTTTTAAGTGATAAACTCTTTACCGTTGTGAGTATTTAAGTTCAGCAGCTCAGAATGTTTAATAACTCTAGTCGAATAATCGGGGGAAAGTTTTCATTGATGTTCATATCTTAGTCTCTTCAGTATTTGTAAATTGATCAGGCTTCTGAGGATTGTAGCTTGCTAGTCATTTAAATTGAGGTTTATTCCTTTTTCTTTCTTCATTCAGTGTTTTTTCTATTTTCTTATCACGATTTCAGTTTAAAATTCTGGTTAATAATTAGAAGAACAATGTTGTTCAAGTTTCTTTATCTTTTGATATTTGCAAGCCAGATATGTCTTTTTCAAGCCCACTGATTTTTTTAATTTCTGTTGCATGAGAAGACGAACCCGGTAAGCAGGTTAGGAGTGCTATTTCAATTAAAAACACAAGCAAGTCCCATGTGGCTTTTAAGGTATGAAAAATCTGTTCCTCTATAGATTTCTTTGTTTTCTGCAATTGGTGTGGATGTTTGAGTTGTCTTATACATGGCCTTGTAATGCTTACTTCTTATTGTTAAAGAATTTATGTTACCTATGGGTTAAATTCTGCACTCTGGCATGGCTAGTTTATCAAATTCAATTTTCACAGTACTCACGATCAAATTTGGATTACATTGATGTGAAAACTATGGATTTTATGTTCAACCTAAATCTGAAAGTTATTCCTAGAAGGTAGAAACTGTCACTGGCCAGCTTCTCTAATAACCTCAAATCAATTATTTTGGAAAAATTTTTAAAAATAAAGAATTCATATAAAAACAAATATCATTACATTTTTGAAAATTTATCAGTTTAGAAACTTAGATTGATTAAAATTTGATCTTTGGGGTGGTACAAGAGGTTTGAGCTTCAAATCTTGTTAAGCCCAGAGTTTGAGAATACATGTACTTAAACAGAAGTTATCAGAAACAATTGATTCATATTGGGAAAATCTTGATGCAACCCTTAAAAAAGTGGCTGCAAACTCAAGCTTAATTTCTACTTTTGTCCACTCTTTAGTATGAATTAATAGTAATTACTTCTTCTGTTTATTATTGCTTTCAAGTACACAATCCATGTTCATTACATTTCTCTTCTTCCTTGTTCAGTTTTACTAGTCTACGAGTCTATCTGCTATATGTCCTTGCCATCAATTCTAGTTACCAAATGTAACTCCTCTGATGGACTATGTATTGTTGTACAGTTTCAAACTACTGCTCCAAAAAGTTGTTACATGCGTCCTCCGGGGGGTATACTTGCTCCTGGGGAAAGTCTTATAGCTACAGGTAATCCATGCTTCTTATCATGGGTTCTGTTTATTATTTTGCATTGGATAGTTGTTTAACCATTGGTTATTTGACTGATAGTATTCAAGTTTGTGGAGCCCCCTGAGAACAATGAGCGACCAACGGATCAGAAAAGCAAGGTCAAATTTAAGATCATGAGCTTGAAAGTGAAAGGAGAGATGGATTATGTTCCAGAATTGGTATGCATTGCAAGCCCACTTTCTTGACCCATCTCATTGAATTTTTGTTTCCATATCTATTTGATTTGGTGAACTTGTGGAAGCTACATTCTAAAGAATATTATTCACCTTTTCACAATCATAATTTTGTCTTTGGAATCTCTAGGCCAGTGGCAGAATGTTATTCCATTAGTGGAAGGTTGACTTTATATCGGTCAAGTCTGTTAATATGAAATTTCCTGGGTTTTGATTTTATTTTTTCTTCTACAGCATAAGTAACTTGATTAAATGATATGGAGCATGTTTCCTTTCTATTTTTTAAATCAAATGGGAGTGTGCTTGTAAGATGGGTCTGTTTCATTTTGCAAAAAATTTAGAGGAAAAAGACTTTTGGGTGTGAATTGATTGAGGGCTTGTGTACTGGGAGTTGTAAAATTACCATTGCACACCATTAAATTATAAATGTAGTGAATGAAGCAGGAACTCACTGGGCTGGACCATGGGGAGTTATGTTCACAAGTTTGATAAAAGCACTATAGTTTGATGATTATTCAGGTTGTACATTTGCGAATTAAGTCCTGCTAAATTGAAAAGTAAATATTTTCTTCAGAATTGTGGTTGTCTCCTCCTCTTGATTCCTTCTTCAAATATTATTGCTGATCCTTGTTATCATTATCTTTATGGTCTTACTTCCACTTTTGAATCATTATTCGCATCAAGCAATTTCCAAATCCTTGATTTTGTGCCTGAATCTTTAAGGCTACCTTTAAAATGTGTTCTTCATGTTTGGAAGACCACCAGTCAACTGGGTGTACACATTCCTGGCCCATAGGTGTTTGGCCTTGTGAATCTTGATTACATGAATTCTGCTCGGATTTTTTTCCCCTTTCTTGCAAAATTTTTTCTGTGGACTATAAAGCTGACATAACAATGTTTACACAGTTTGATGAGCAAAAGGATCAAGTGGCAGTTGAGCAAATTTTACGGGTTGTTTTCCTTGACCCAGAACACCCTAGCCCTGTGAGTATAATCAAATGTTTCTAATACGTTGCATTCTTCCTTCAATGAGTATTTATTTACTTGCTCCATCCATTCCTTACATTTAAGATGTATCATTATCACTCAATAATTTGTGGGGTTTGTTTATGCCAAGGCACTTGATAAACTTAAACGACAGTTGGCTGAGGCAGATGCTGCGCTTGAGGCACGCAAAAAACCTCCAGAAGACACTGGACCCCGTATTGTAGGGGAAGGACTTGTTATAGATGAATGGGTGAGACACTGAACTTGATGGAGTATATCTGATACTAGCTAATCCTTTTACATTTAATAATATTTTCTTCTGCTCAAATTTTCGTACCAGAAAGAACGTAGGGAAAGATACCTGGCCCGGCAACAGGTTGAAGGGGTTGATTCTGTGTAAACTGTTGTTTCCACTTGCTTTTGAGCACTTTTCTACCGCTGAAATTCCCATCATGTAAAGCCATATTCTTTGGCCCTGTCATTGGGAGGATGTCCAAGTGATCAAGAAGGATCAAAAGGGATTCTCAGAAAGGTATTAAATGAAAGCATGATTGTTGTTAGTAGATGTGAGATGATTTATTTGTATTTACATGAAACTGTATTTCACATAATGCACTTGTTTCAGGGCTGGTGCCTTGCAACTTGTAGATAGTGGGATTTTGATTAGAATGGAGAATTTGTTCATTTTGTATGATCCAAATCACATGCACTTTATGTTGCTGCATCTCTATTTTATTTTATATAGTATCCTCGTGATTTTAGTCTTGGAGAATGGGAGAATTATTGCTTAGCGCGTTAAGTTCGGCTTCCTGGGTATCATTCTTTTGTTAAACTTGAAACTTTGCCGCTTATATATTCCAACTTTTAGATAGTTTAAAGCATTGGAAACAGATGCTTTAGCCGCTAGCTTTCAAGGTTATTTAGGTTAGTTCAAACAATTACTGAAATATTACTTGATGGCACGCCCTGAATTGTACTTGTCTATTTTGAAAAATAGCGAAATCCCTAAATTTTACAACTTTTTAAGTGCCAGTGAGTATTTTGTGCCTACGCTCTATAATAGTATAAGAAATGAGTCTTGTGATGTGATTGATGTTTTAAGTTTTTAGAAAAAATAAGTCGTAGAACCTGTAACCGAGATATTTTATTTATATTAATTAAACCAAAATAAGAAGAAGAAGAAGAAGAAAAAGTTGCCCCATCATGAAATTCTCCATGGTATATATTATATATGTGGATCAGTCCCAACTCCAATCTTCTCCTAGCATGCCACACCTGTGCTTTAATAAATTAATTGAGAAAGAGTTTAATTAAAGGCTAGATTTTGTTGTTACATGTATTGATTAAGTCCCTATTCTTGGTTTGGTTGTCTTTGCTTGCATTTTGATGCCTTAATAGCTGGAAAGAAAGATCTGTAGGCTGCTTAATAGTTGGAGATTTATTTGTCCAGGAGAAAATAAATTTTGTTTTACTTGTCAAATTAAATATGCTTTCTTGAGATCTCAATTCTGGATATGGTTCTGATTCTCATGGTCCACGAAAATTATTTTAACATCCTTACTGTATATGTCTATCGTGAGTGATTATCTATCCGATGGTGATTAAATAAATAAGATTCGGGTATGGCATGTTTGGATCTAGGAAAATAATATTTGATTCTGTTGTCTTTGGAATGGTATTTCCTTTTACTAATGTGAGGTCTTCTTGTCTTTTCATGATATTATATTAGAAAGGGTTGATTTTGAATTACTTCTCATAAACCGATTATTTTTAAATCATGTTTTTACTTTTGAAAACTTCAATTTTTCCTCTATTTTGTTAGGGAAGAGAAAAAAAAAAAAAAAACTTATCAATCCACTCCTACTTATCCTGTATCTTTTGACCAAATATAGGGGTAATTTGAGACTTTTAAAAGTGAGGACATAATCCAAAACCTACCGAACAGAAATATATTGGGAGCAAAATTTGTACAATAATGAGATTTGTTTAAAAAGCGTTTATATTACAAAAGAAGATAATCTCTCCGATTTGAGGGTTGTGATTCTCTCTTTATCTTTAAATTTTTTGGTTCATCTCATCAAGATAAACATACATAAAGCGACTAGTTCACAAAACTTTGATAAAGTAACAGAAGTTGTGTTAATCCATCAACTAGTACATAATAATACAAAGCCCTTGCTTATAATTTGATTTTAACGTATTCCTCCACTTTTTAAGCTGTATTTCTATTAGATGCCAAACACGTCCTTAACTTTGTAACAGAAGAATAGAGGATAACTTTGAAAATCAAGCAGATCAATGAAAGCGAGATCAGATTATATAAAGAAATTGCAAATTGGGTGGGGTAATGTCCAATAAAAAGATACCAAGCAATCGCTTTCAATACATGCAGTAGGGAGTAGTATTATTCAAGAGCTTTAATCCAAGTGTACCTGCTTTCATTTAGCAACTTATGATAGTGGGGTTGGCCCATTCAATGAGACAATGAGTCTGTTTTCACTACCACTTCTTTCTTTATTGTTATTTCCCATCAAAGATGTGAATATGAAGTGTTTTTCTATTGTTATTACTTTTTAGGTTAAGAGGACTTTTAAGGTGAACTTGAGGTTCATTATCCTTGATGCAGCTTAGAGAGTCTTAGCATTGAAGAAACCTTGATAATTTTTTGATGGACCACATAGGCTAGCGTCGTTACAAAAATTCAGTCAATCGTACAGGGACTGATGTTTTGTTTTCACTATAAATCCAATATTATTATTGATGACAGAAATTGACTCATCTTATGGCTTTATTTAAGTAGTGCTAGGATCGTCTGTTGTTGGTCCATCAACTGAAAGATTCCTTTGCATTATTGGGTTAGTCAATTTTTGGCCCATCTCTATATTTTAAGTTTTTAATATGATGTTACATAAACAAATTTGATATTAAAAAGACATAAAATTAGGAAATGAACTTGTTTTTCTCCTCGTATGAACTTGTTTCTTTGTAATTTGTAAATTTGTAATACAACAGTGGCCTATAGGCTTAGTGGTAACACACACAAAATACCTCAAATAATTCATCTCATTTAACGAGGTGGTACTCATCATGTGACATATAAAATAATACTTTAAAATTTTGAAAAAGTCACTTCACACATACTTGGGAAAAAAAAAGTGTATTAAACGTATTTTTCTCCTCGTATTAAAAAACATTAGTAAATAAAATAAATTATCCTTAAAATTAAACCGAATCAAACAAGATAATATAGGTTAGTCAATCATATTTGTATAACAAATACTCGGTTTTATTAGGATATTCTGCATACACTTTTTTTTTTTTTTGGGGTTTTGCACCTATTTACCTAAAGTTTACCAAGTGTATCATTTCCACTTTTCATTAACACCATTAAAAAATTTAACAAAATATTAATAAAATTACTATTTTGCTCCTAAATGTAAAAGGCTATTTAATCCTAGCTAAATGACAAAAAGAAAAAAAAAAGATTTCATTTTGTAGATGTTGCGATCAATAACAACTACAAAATTAGATATATTAGTCCATCAAACTTGTAATTTAAAGATATATAATCACCAAAATAACACCCTAGCTAATTTGTAGCTTATTTACAACATAAATCAAGAACCTCCCTCATCTAATCTATCCTAAATGAAATATTTTCGACAATCATAATAAATCTTTAATAATAATAAATCACCAATAAAAACAGTCATAATTATTCAAAATACATTCAAAGTAAGTATAAACCTAATTATGACAAACATTTAACATTTTGATTTCTTTCACAAATAAAAAACAACAATATAAAATTAGTTATGAGAAACTTAGAATTTATAATTTATTTCCATCAATTTAAAATAACAATCAATAAATACTCTTTTTATATTCAGAGATAAAATAGTCATTTATCAATATTTCATTGAGTCCTCCAACGATGTTAATAGAAAAAGAGAAAAATAATATATTTTATAAATTTTAAATAGAAAGCCGTAAAAAGAGAAAAAAAAAATTATGTATTTTTAATGAAGTGCGGTGAATATTTGTCCTTTTATTTAAGTTAAAAAAATTATAAAAATAATTTGATATGCATAGCCTCACACTCTAGAAGCTCAAAATTCCAGGAGCACCAAAGATCTATTTTTTTCCAACTTAAATAAAAGGGTGAAGAGAAACATACCACTTAATGTTCTTATTTTATTTATTTATTCTAATCTGTCTTTTTCCACTTAGTCTTTATCCGTGTTTATCCTTTTTCCATTCAATCTTCTTTTATTTAGTTTTTAATCCATTTACTATTCAATAAATACTTTAAGAACACCAAAAAAATGATTGATTGCGGTATACATATGACAGAGACTAAATAGAAAAAAGAACGAAAGGTTTTAGGAGCACTTAAAAATTTTTCTCTCGGCACCCGCAAAAAGACTTTTGGGTGGAGCTCATTATGGAGACCACAACAATTGGAGTAAAAATTTGTGACCCACCAAGGCCAAAAAGCAAAAAAGCAATTATCAAAGAGAGGAGAGGTGGGACATTGGGTGATCAACTTGATGATACATCTGTATAACAATTATAACACCCCCATCAAATCGTTTTAAAAGTTGTGTCTCAACTTGCCTCCATAATTTAGTGAGTTTGTGGTTTTAGCGAAGTGTTCCCTAAAATCATAACTTTATTTTTGTTTCCCTTCCGCGGGTGGTTTTCCATTTCAAATCTCCAAGTCAAGGTTTAGTTTTAGTCCATGCCTCTTGTTGTTCTGTACTCGCAAGATATCTTTTATGATGCCCAACTTCGAATTTGATGCATTTAAATTTAAGAAGTGAAGAGAAATAATGACAACAGATAATAAAATGATTCAAATCAGAGCGAGGGTCGAGTGCACTAGACTTTTTAAGGGCACGTGATGGGCATATGGTGTTTCCAAAATGCAACCCATAAGGGCGAGCCACAGTGGCAGAAGCAAAGTCATCGTTTCACACGTGTAGGTGATTGCGCGTTGCCTGTCACGAAAGCGACAACACTTTTTAACAAAAAGAAAGTATTAGCGCGGGGTCCACGCGGAGATGAGTCATCGAATATCACTTCGGATAAGGCAGCCACCTGCCCCCCCCCCCGTACCTGTCACACACTGCACCCTCGCGCGTACGACAAACTACAGCGATTTCTCGCCTTCTCGCTCTCGTGCCTTGTCCATGTCTTTCTAAACATCTCGTTTCGTTTGGCTTACGAGTTTTTGGTTTATTAGTTAGTTAGTTATTCCCAATCTCGCGATATAAGTTGCTCAGAGTTGAGAAACTCGTGTCGTGATAAGATGTACATCCAAAAGCAAAAAGAGAAGAGAGCAAAAGAACCTCGGGTGCCGCTCAGAAACCAAAACCACTCTTGGTTTTGGGTTTCCCACTAATCATTTTCACAATACTGCTTTTTCTTTCATCTATAAATAACCAGCAGCAAGGCCTCGGCCATCCTCAAAATTCCCAAACCAAAAGGCACGAAATTAACAGCACGAACAAAACAAATACAAATCTTCTTGAGCGAGCTACTAGCTTAAACAAATTAATTTCCCTTTTCATATCTTTCGATCAATATTCTTACGGAGATGACTTACCTGAACAGGGTGTGGATGGCGGCAACCGTGGCGGTGGTGCAAGGCCGTACGGAACAGGGCTGCAAAGGGAAGACCGGCCTTACTTCCCTTCACCACGGCAATAAAAGATTATTTTCCTCCAAGGACTCCTCCGATCTTCGCCCGCTCTCCGGTTTCGTCGGATCCGATATTTCCGGCGCTGAGACGGACGAGTCTCTCCGCCGAGTCATGTACTTGAACTGCTGGGGTCAGGTCTAATCAAGTCTGATCCAAGTCAAGAGACTGTGTTTGATATTCTGAGTCGGATCAGACGGACGAGTTAAGTACAGTATGCGAGGTTTCTATCGTCTAATTGTAGAAAAAATTTTGTACAGAAGGAGATGATATAACACGCTGTAATATAACTCTTTAACTCTGCAAGTCGGATCGTTCAATGTAATTATTTACCTCCCTCTTCATCTGTTCTTGTTAGTGAATCAATCAATAATCGCATGCTCACTCTTCTAAAAATCCTCCCAAGTCAAACACATTCAAGTTAATCACAGCCACTGGCAGTGGCAGAAGAGATTGCAAGGTGGGAATAACAAATTCTCTAATCACAATGGCGCTTTCCAGCCAAATTCCAAAAATTATTTTCCCTTTAGGGATGAATAAAATTTTAAAATTCAGCATAAATGTTGCAAGGTAAAACCACGATCCTTGGGAAGAACGGGTGTTACACATCTCTAGAACTCCATAATTTTATTTTATGTCCTCACATGAATAGTACAACAGAGATCAATGACTCAATATAACCCCAAAAATAAAAAATAAAAAAATAAAAAAATAAAAAGATACCCACAAAAGATGTCCACGTTCGTTTCTTTGTAGAGAAATATATTACATGGAGAGAGGGAGCCTGAGGGGTAGGCTAAAGGAGGAGGCCCTTTATCCAAAAAGGAGAGCAAGGAAACAAATAAATAAATAACAGAGAGAGGCGCTGTTCAAGGACAGCAAAAAACGAGATGTTGCTCCAAGAAGAAGAGCTTCCATAATTGGTCGTGAACCAGTTCCCCGGCAAACACAATGTAAACGTGCAACTTGACGGTATCCACATACAGAACTTGTTATACAGGTAAAGAAAGGCTTCTATGGTTTCCAAGGTTTTGTGGTCTTATCTCCCACGAAGCAACCTGATGTGCTTCCTCAGGGGCGATAAATGGCGAAGAGATCTCGCGGATCATCAGGTCTCCACAAAATGGACACTCGCTGGCTATTGCATCGTCTAATTGTGATCGAAGCTGCCCATTCATTCAAACAATAAAAATGTAATTGAATCAGTCAATTTCGGTCCGCATTTGAAAACCCTTCACTTCGTGAATCAACTAGAAGCATTATAAAATCGCTAGTGTGCACAAAAGCCATAAATTTGATTAAATTCCATGTTACCATGAATAATTTTTGAGGAATCGGTAATAAATTAAAAAAGCACATTAACGAAGGTCTTAATAATGAGATAAATCAGCTGCACTCTGGAACTCATCAAAGGGCAATGGAACAGAAAGTTCCACATACTGTCATGGGCAATTAGGCGAACAATCTTATTTCAGACTTCCACATTCAGCAGAGTGAGACTCAGCTTCACTCTCATGCCCATCAAAATGCAATGCAACAAAAAATTCAATATAACATCATAGCCAATCAGAGGAACACTCTTATTTCAGACTTTTCACATTCAGTAATGCATGTTAGCCCAGGTGCAACCCAGAAATGAGAAAACAAACCTTATCTGTTGGGGTCATGCTAGTTATGGAATCCTCAGTCGTGACACCATTTGCATCCTTCCTTGCTTCGCTACCCAATAGAGTTAGTTGCTTCTGCAGATCCAGTATATATTCTGCCTGCAACATTTTTTCAGAAAACAGTATTTAAAAGGAAAAGAAAAACCTGAAATGAGCATTCATCCTATAAATCACTGAAGGATAGCCCAATTGGTCTTGCCACAGAAACATGAGATCTTGGGCAGGATGGGCTGAGGTGAATGGTAACTACATGCTAAGATAATCATCCTATAACTTGACTATAACTTCTGAGCTGTCCAGTGATGCTTAGACAATAAGAGATAAGAGGAATAAGTGTAATACAAATCTTAATGTCGACAGAAACTGTCACGGCTGTTCATATCTTTTAGTGATCAGGTGCATTGACTAAATTTCTTCTGCAGATATTCTTATGGAATATATGTTGAGACTTAACAAATTCGCCAAATACACCATATAAATTTCTTATAAATATATTCAGTGGCAAATTTGTAAGTGGCAACATATATAGATCTCATGCTACTGCATGCATCCATATTTGCTGAAAACCAAAACTTTTACATCTTTTGTGTGGCTAATGTGAAGCCCACCAGAAGCCACAGTATTCCAGCCCAACCGCAGCCGCTTATAAGACAAAACAATATCAACAACACTTACTTGAGTTTCATTGGTGCACTGGGTCACATGGGCAATCAAGCATTGTGCATGAAAAGCATGTCCACATGGAAATACATAGAAAGGTGCCATTGGTCCAACTGATGCATAACCCCGAGCCATGCGATAATCCCTACCTGCGATCAAGATTTTACGTCTGCAGACCTGATGATTTACAGATTAAGATGTCATAATAAAGGCATGAAGCTGAATAATAGGATTCAATAACATGGACTACACCACAGCGAATTGAATGAATATCCAAAACAAAACCAATAAGAGCTTAACTCATAATCTTGTAAAAACTTAAATGAAACAAGATGATGGTTAGACGAACAGGGAAGAAAGCGGAAAGACAGAACCATGGTGGGAACACAAATCAAGAGATCTTGGCAAACTGTAAGGCACAACTTCAAAGGTGAATCAAATTGAGCATTACATTGGTTTAGTTCCATTCTAAAATGTTCCCCGATAAAAGTATGCTTTTAAGCATAATATGAAGTGCACCCTTCATCAACGGTATCAAATAGAAGTAAATATTAGGAAGAGCAATACCCCACAGTCCTCGTCGCGATCGATGACAGCATATCTTTGAGCAAGTGCACTGATATCATTTCTGATGTTGTCAGCACCATGTGTTGCATCATTCATCTCCTGTTTAAGCTGTTCAATTTGCTTGTTATAATCCTCCAGTGATGAGCAAATCGCTTCCTGGAGACACAGATTAGAAAGTTAACATTCACAAGTTTGATGAAAGAACAAACTTAAGAAAGAGCGTACATATAAATTACCACAACAGAGTTAGTGTGGTCTTCCATACAAACTAGCAAAAACTTTGTGAATGCGAAAAAAACAATAATATGCTTCATATGTACAAGATGTTTTATATGCCAAGATTGGAAAAAAGTATACCAATTCAATACAGTTGTAAGCTAAGGAAAGAGTGGATAAGTTTCCTGAACACTATAACAAAACCCAGAATGATAGGACTAACTTTGAAGTCGTCAATCAACGCAAAATCAGGAAAGAATGGTAAGATATCCTCAATCTTTAGAAGTCCATCAGTTTCCTTCAGAAAAGCAATTGCCTTCCTAATATTCTCCCTTTTAGTTCCCTTTTCCTGTTCAATTACATGCTTTGCAACCATAAGCCAAAGCTTTTTCCTCAAGTCTTCATCATCTTCAACCTTATCAGCTTCGGCCATAGCTAGCTCGGGGTCAACCTAGTACCCAAAAGCAGAAGTGTAATTAGAATGTCTTTGAGAAGTGCAATTAGAATGTCTTTGAGAATGCACTTCAGCAATGTTAACAGATAGAGAGAGAATGAGCTATACAGGCAAAGAGAAAAGGATGAAAGTCTACATTGTTATTGTATTGCAGTACTGAAGAACTAGTACAAGATACATAATGTTAAAAAAAAAAAAATAGAAAGGCAATGACAATACCAACCAAATAAGCACTAACTAATGTCACTCCTCACACTCTAGCTTTAGCTTTAACAAGCAAGAGTATAATGAAAAGAGATCCACATAAGACAAGATCCAAAGTTTTGAGGTTTACATTTGATATGGTATGATTGAAGTCACTCAGACCCAATCCCTGTGAATTTGAAATCAAAGAACATTTTGAGTACAATATTGACTGTAGATATTTCATGCCTCCATAAAAACTACCCAAACAAACCGCAAGAAACTTTCCATGAGAGTCCTGTGTGAAGCTTTTTCTCAGTCCATCCCCTAATCTCCCATCCCCAGCAGAGAGAAATTGATAGAAACCCTGATATAGTGATATATGTATACTACAACCAGCAGATGTGCTGCATTTCTAGAATTAGATTTATCCATGTGAATTTGTAAGTAATTGATTTGAACAACTCTAGTGCCAGTGTGGTTTTGAGACAAAATTCCAGCAATGATTACATTAGATTATGCACAATGATACATAATATGAAAGGACTATTATAAAACAGCTATGAACAAACAGAAGTACTTGGATAGACATAATATGAAAAGAAACCATGAAAGCATTAGGATAACCTATCACCTGTAAAGCAAGCGCAACTGCTTCTTCATGCATAGACATCATGCCGTATATATGAACACAGGCACGCATTCGCTTTTCCTTGAGGCAAAGGCGCAAGGCGTACTTGGGATCATAGAAGAATTCAGGACCATTTTCTCGTCCTTTCCCAAATTTGCATTGTAGGAAGCGCAGCAGGGCACTATCATCTTCCTAATTTAATACGAGAAGGAAAATTAAAAAAGTTAAATGTCTTAACAAACAAACAGAGAATAAGACTTAGAATTGTGTCTAATATGACTTCCACACAATCACATCATCCGCACTATGCATAAATCATAAATACATTAACACACACACACATGACATAATGTCAAATATACTTGGACATTACTGAAATATCTTTGAGAGTTCCTCATTAAAGAATCCAAAAGTTTTCATCAAAGATATGTTCAAGTAGTTATATATACCACAGAACAGAAACAATGGAACAGGCCATAAAATGTCATCATTATATCTTGGGCACACAAAACAACAATGTTAGACATTAAGACAAGAATGTTCAGAATAAATAACAAATGTATGGTATTCTATGGCAAGACATGGATTTAAAGATGTAAACAGACGATAATAGTAATAATGAGATTCACCTAACATTGGTCGACAATAAAATCAGTTATATTATGGGATGGAGTATGCAAACACAAACACAAATATAATTTGGTAGTGTTGCTTCAAAACATAATTTTAAAATACTACAGTGAGTATCTCAACCTGTTTGGCATACAGAGAAAGCAGCAAGTTGTGAACTCCAGGATCCTCATTGTGCAAGCGATGGACACAGAATTCTAGATATTTGATGACTTCATGGGTTTCATTCCTGCATTTTAATGATTTGCATTAATAAATAAACTTCAGAGTGTCAAATAGAAAAATACATCCATTATATCAAAATTATAATGTTGCTAGATAGATATGCCTCCCTAATTAAATGGGAACAATAACAATTAAAACAAAAAGCAGTGCCAAAACCTAATTGCAAAAAGGAAAAGAGAATATATTAATTCAACATCTGTGCAATGTCAGTAACAAAACAAAACTAAATTTACGATTTTTTCCTAATAACTTTAACATTTATACAATGACCAACACTGAATGTATCTATCAACAAGATGTGCACAGCTGCAATCTCTAACAAAATGAATTCAGTGAAAAGCCAAAGGGGTAAGGAAATCCAGTAGTGGCACCCGCATGGTATCATACAAAGTTTTTAACTCAGCTGTCACAGCTTTGGACCAAGACATATTTAACTCAGCTGTCAAAGCTTTGGACCTAGACATATTTAACTCAGCTGTCAAAGCTTTGGACCTAGACATATTTACTGAGGAGATACTACCAGGGAGGAGAAAAAAAAGGCACATGAACTCAAATCATTGATGTGAAAGAAACATATAACAGATAAAATATGCAAATAGAGAGCTGCAGATTACTTCGCATGAGGTTCACTTGAATAACGCATCATTGCAGGAATCAGTTTCCTTGGATTCAGGTTGTTTGTGGTCATCCATGACTCCACCGTTTCATATGCATCAAGCATGATAAGATCTGGTGCAAATTTGTACTGCAAAGTAGGAAGACCGTCAGTAATTGTCTTTTCAAGAATAATGGTCTCTGACAAACATGAAAGGTCAGCTAGCTGATATGGTAAAGATGAAGATAAATAACTGGTGATTTGAGTACAATGAAGAAACAAAACAGGAAGAACCAGCAACCAGTATGCTGAAGTGACGGGTAAAGTCTTAAAGGTTCGATGTTCCAAATCCGGAATTTGATCTGTACCTGAAGATCTATTGGGACAGCAGGTTTTCGAAGCATTTGCAATGCCTTTTTTGCTTCTCCTTGCTGAATGAAACAAAATACATAAGCAAATAAATGGATAGATAACTTCAAGTCAAATTCAAGAATAATCTTGTTGCTAAACTTTAAATAAAACAGTAATGGATCATCTGAATCTCGAATGTTAACCATATAAATTAATTCCATACCAAATTAGCTCCTCTCTCTTGTTAACAATATCTACTATCAGCCAAAGGGAAAGATTACACACCAGGGAAAGCTTAACCAACCCCAAAGGGGGAAAAAAAAAAGTTTTTGGATTTTTGGCATCAGCTAAAAGGGAAAAAAAAAATTCCAGATAACTTTATGGGGCAAAAGTAAATAAAATAAGTCCAAACACTGAAAATAGTTAGAAAAGGAAAAACTCAACTGGTAAATGAACTTGTGCAAAGTACAGAGGATCCATGAGGAGAAGAATGGGTAATGAATAGAACAGTATACCACAAGTAAATATTTCAAAATGGAAATAAAAAGTACCTGGATATAATGGTGAACTACGATCTCGTGCTGCTCCTTCAAACTAGCAAAAAATACCAGTTCTTCAACCCTACCATAGCTGCAGAATTTTGTAACATAAAAAAAAAGGAAAAAATTACAATAATAATAATCAAAGAGTGTTTGGGCTACTTTTGATTTTGCAAAACCAAATTACGGTGAAATCATAAGCACAGGAAATAGGTATAAACATTTGATTTTAAGCATCACAGTCCATCAATACTTACAATGCTTGAAAAACTGAACAAGAAAAACTGAATTATACTTCAAATTGCCAGATGCTTAAGAAGCATAACAATTTCCAAAATCCATGTATTTGATTAAGCAACTAAAATGGCCTACTTGTTACATGAGAACTCAAGGAAGGAAGAGGCAGTTTCTAAGAATTGGAAATGTTTGGCAGGTAATTTGACATAATTTCTATAACATGCATAATGGTCTAAAGGAGAAAAACTGACTGTGAATACTGTCAATATTTGCAAATTAATTACCTTTCTAAAAGTTTCATTGTAGTTGCCTCATCCAATACATCCTTGCAATCACTCAGGAAAGCACGGAACTCTCTAATAATTGATTGGTACTCTGAACTTCGATTCTCCAAAGCAGTGTCATCTTCCAAGAGTAATCGATTTATCTAAAAAGTTGAAACATAAACTCTAACATTATCATTTATTTTATAGTGGTAAATATCTATTGCTGCTTTATAACTTCTTTTACAAAAAGAGAAAAATGATTTTCACACAATAATACAAGTGAAATAAATTGAAGATCTTAACACATACTTTGTTCTCCTATTTATTATTCTAAAACATTGTTATGTTTCATAGACTAGAATACTTGTTTGGCAAATACCTCTTGAAAACAGTTGTCAGGAAAATTGTTCCAAAAGCACCAATGATCTCTAGAACAATTTCAAGTTCTTTTTGGCATTTTCTTTTGCTTTCACTAAAAAGTTTTCTTTGTTTTGCCACCATAGCATTTAAGAGGAATAACAAAAGCATCAGAAAGTTCCTCAACAACAAACCTGGAATCTCAAGATGCATTATAAAATCCAAAGCAATTTACCATTTAATTTGTGCTAAATTATTCAAATTTACTAGCCATCCAGCACAATGTAGGTGGCAAAAGGGTAGTCATCCAAGAGTTGGGCATAAAAAGAAGCAAAAACCTTGTCCAAGTACAATTCAGTTGCCCATGTGGAAATCATTGTTATTTGGCATTTGTCATCCTTCGCAAGATTATCAAGCTTGCGCAGTAGGAAAGTTCTCAAAGCATCCTGCAAGGAGAAAACAAAGGATAATTTTTAAATGCAGTGCTCGAATTCAAAACAAAGTACACCAGAAATTCAAGGAACTTTCAGTTAGATCTACTCTTTGTTGAGCCTATGTTTATAAGTAAGAGCTCATATGATAATCTTTGTCAATAACTATAAAAACAAAAATGATTCCTGCATGTATTTCCGAATAATGATAATTAGTGAGCAATTACAAAAATGTACAAATAAGGTCAAAGATATTAATATACTAGGAGTTCAATAACAGCCCATGAGTTCACAAGTTTGGACAGCATAATAAGTCGAGTTACAACCCAAACTTTCTAGCAAGATATGTGCTTAAATAAAAATAAAAATAACAAAGCCATCACAGATGCAAGGATATTTTTGATATATAATGAAAAGGCATGAAATCAATTTAATCAATTATATACCACATATTCATAAAGCTAAAAACAGGTATGGTTCTGTATTTACCTGCTCGCTTACGCTAATAAACTTCAAAGTGATCTCCTCAAATGATAAAATATAGTTAATCTGCAAAACACCTTCCATCAGCTTCAGGGATATACACTAGATAGAAAAATAAAAACAACATTGTTTTCATCTGGTATCTGTCCTGAATAGGCCAACAAAATAAGATGCATGTGTGCATGCTCATAGATCCACTGATACCAAAAGATTTTGCCTTAAAGGATCATCGGTTGATAAATAGTATACTATTGTTAATATTTATGTATTTCAACAGGATATATTTCAATGTCGATTTCACCAATAAGAAACCAACAAGGATACAGAAACATAGCTATTAAAATGTCACAGCAAACTAAATCCGTACACATTATATAAGAAAGAAACAGAGCAATCACTTTTGCATAGAAAGAAGCTGCTCTATGAAAATCCTTGGTGGCAAAGGCAGCTTCAGCCTGCATCATAAATAGCTCCAGTTATACACTGACGGTAAAAAGAATAAAAAATCAAAAATCAAAAATCAAAATGAAAGAAGATTTCATAAACATATAAGGCCACAAGGGGCAATTAATATAATTTCACTATAAGAAACAGAAGTCAATGTCTCGACAGCCATTAGTTTCAACATCCATAAAGTCAATTAGACTTGACCTGAACTAAATATACTTGGTCTCTCTGGAGTGGATCACGACAATTCGCTAAAGCTGCAGCGTACTCTTTCATATCCAGATATACCTTCCACATATCTCGGCCTTCATCATTGACAGACACCTAGAATATGTCCATAAACACAGTCACAAAACAATAAAATAGAAAGTAGAAGGTAAATAACTAAATTCTCTGACTAGGGCAACGAGTACCACTAACAATGAGAATAAGCCCTCATAAGACAAACCTGGAAAATAGAATTCTGGTCATATGCATAGAAGACCCCAGCAGTTGCATCACTGCACAATCCAATGATACCCCTTGAAATGGAGTCTGATGTTTGATCAAACTGAAGTTCCTCAATAATTTGCTCGCTGATTCTATTTACAACCTATGGAAAGTTGAAAAGCACAGCATATAAGTGTAAATATATTGAAAAAAGGGGCAGGGGTGGGGGCATTATGTAGGGAATCTTAAGTAAAAACCAATAATCTGTGAATTTGATTTTCATAAATCCTAGAAAATGAATGGGCAGGCATTTAAGAAAGGCCCTAGGGAATTGAAGTGCCTTATAACTCAAAACCAACTAGTCTTGCCCCCCGGGAAGGGGAAGAGATTAATGCCAAATGTGTAGCTGTACTTGACAATTTGACAAAAAAGATCATCATATGCAAAAATGTAGCATAAGCATTCAGCACAACATACCTTAACCTTATTCCCCATTAGCAGGAGGAAATGATATTCAGACACTGCCATGGAACCGGGTTTAACTGCTTCAGCACCTTCAGACAATTTTGAATAGCTCAAAAGAGCCTTGTTTTCCACAAAATTTTCATCACCATTTGGAGAACTACACAAAATATTGACAAAAGAAAAAGTAAGCAATGATTTCACAACATAACTGTACAAAAAACACGAACAACCAGTAAACTTCTAGACTATGTCACAAAATTATATTTAGATGAGAGCCCACAAGTGCAGCATCACTGCATGTAGCAATTAAAACTGTATTTTCTGAGAAAAGACAATAACAATTTAGAAGATTGTTCCATTTACATGAAGGAAAAAAAATTAGGGATATTCCTTACCTATGTTGTGCTCCAAAGTTTAGGCCACCATGATATATACCTGCTCCCGAAAGCCAGGCAAAATGCACTGCTCTTCTTTGCTTGATAAAGAAATGCAATTCACTGATAAAGAAGACCACCATAACAAGGAAAACATTACCACCATAACTAGGAAAACATTATATACTTAGAAAATTCAAGAAAAACGTTGCAGTTTTGAAACCATGTATGATTGATATGAAAAGAAAAAATATATATATTAGGATAGCAGTTTTGACTCTATAAATAGTTTCCCATGTCCAAATTTTTATTTCTTTCTCCAATTTCCCCTAGCTTAAATACTAGAATAATGTAAACATGAAAGAAAACACTTGCCTGTTTAATATTTCACCAGGAAGTTCCATGAAATGCACAGCACGATCTAAATAGCTAGCAAAAACAGTCTAGAAAAGGAATGCAAACAGTAAGCATTGATATCTTGCTGCATATGTAGACAGACGGCTGTATGCCAATAACTATCTCCTCAAGTCACTGATAAAGAATCTAGTAATCAATAAACAAACTCAAGAAACACAAAAAATGAAATTCCAATTAAAATGTTGAAAGTAATAACTTTCTAACCAATATGTTGAAATAAGACAGCAACAGTGTCTCAAATACAAACAAGATTTCAAGTATCTGAAAGAGCAAAGATGTAAAGACACATAGAGCTACTTTGAAGACAAAAAAATTTAAATAATGAAGTTCCCGTGAGAAGCAGGGGAAAGGGCCAGGTTTAACTACCATTTGGCTAAGATCAAATTAATTGCTATCCTTACTAACTTAATAAAAAGGAAAATAGACCCTTATTTTCTAACCATCATGATCAACAGATTAAATGAAAAAAACAAGTATCTAAACAATTTATGGCCTCAGACGATAAAAGGATGCCCAAAGTGCAAAATGGGAACATATGATTTTACAGAGATATATAAATAATAGTGCAATAAAGCTTTTCTCCAGAAAAATATGACTTCTTGCTTGGTGTTTCTAAAATAAATCTGCCTGTTAGGCTCAATACCCGAGCACATGCAGCTTCCACTTGCATATCTAAGGAACCTCTAAACTCAATGGTTTAAAAACAAACCATTGACCTACCAAAGGCAAATCCAGGAGATTATCATCAACGTACATGCGGCTTCAGCTTGCATCTCTAAAGATGCTCTAAACTCAATGGTTTAAAAGAGAAACCATTAACCAACCAGAAGCAAAGCCAGGAGATTATCATCAAAGTATTCACAAACCATGCATTAATAAAATTATCTTGCAAAGCAAATAAGCACTGTAACGGCCATTCAGAATTATCTTGGAACCATTTGAATTATACTTTCTGTACTTGATACTGCAAGTGCGGCACATGAAAATATTTTACCGTTCATTCTGTAACACATTGACCAATTTCATCCGAGCAGGAAGAAAAGAGACCAGAGATAAACTTACATCAAGTGATCCAAATCCAGTGAAGGAATAAAGACGTGTAGGAGTAACAGCCATCACGTAATACCTTGTACCATTGCTTAAGCTAGCTGTTTCCATCTGCAAAGAAAGAATAGGACTGAGGTGGTAAGTACATTAGCAGTGTAAATGGGTAACTTTAATCCAAGAATAAAGTAATAGTTTTCAGTTTCTAGAGCAAAAATTAATTGAAATTCTTGTTCTGAATATTATTCCAATTTTCTACTGCATGCATTCTTTGACATCATCAAACAACAACAATCAGGAAGGCCTGCATAGATTAACAAAAGGTTATACCGTTTCAACTGATCCATTTCAAATAGACTAGCAGGAAACCACGGCTGATAGTCCATTCAATTGGATACATAGGACAAAGACAAACCCACATGCAATTAGGTAAAAAAATGCAAATATTTAGCGACTTTGATCTCACAAAAGAGACTTCCAGCTGCATCGATAGTATTCAAAACATGTAAAGTGTTTGAGATTTTCTCCGTCCAAGGAAGACCAGGGAAGAATATACAAACAGCAGACCAGAGCCCACTTAGCAAAAGAAAAGAAGGGGTGGGAGGGGGGAGGTACCTGCAAACCCATAAAAGCTTCAGGAAGTTCATTTAATTCAAATAAAAGTTTTATATATTTCTCCCTCTTGTCCTTCTCATCCACAGCCATCTCATAAAGTTGGCCGGTATCCGTACCGAGAATGATTTCCTTTGTGGAAGCTGAATTAAACCAAATACAGTAGCAGAAATCAATAAATATGTACCAACCTTACTACAATATAGCACAAAAGCAATTTCCACAGCGATTAGTAAATTACCTTCTGTTATCTGTTGTCTATTCCAGGCAACAGCATTTACAACAAGACCTTTCAGTTTGCTTAATACACGGGGCTTGCTCCACTTTGCATGAGTGTAGAAAGTTTCAGCTCCACCACTACCAACTATGGTGGCAATACAATGACTACCTCCAGGATCTACAAAAACTTTGTGTATGGATTGCTCCCCAGGTCGACCCGCAGAAAGATCAATATCTATATTTAAAATAGACAAAAAGAAATCAGGCATTGCTTCATCGTATATGAAAGTGCAATCAGACCAAGTTGAACTGATGCCAGGAGTAGGCTAATTGAACTCCATATCCACTCACAAGCATGCCAAAAAAAAAAAATTCAAGCTCAAACTCAAGCGGACACAAGCTGGTAATTTGATTCAATTTGGAATGCTAGAATTTACCCTATTACTGAAATTTGAGTGATCAACTTAAGTTCCTCTTGTAAAATCAATCTCAGGAATAGTGTCCTAAAGCTCCTGAATTGAGCTCGATCAGCTGGGTTCATCTTTACACTGAGGAGTATACATTTCAAACATTCTACTGAAAAACAGTAATATCAAATCAAGACATTCTTCATTTAAAAGATGTAACCAACCAAAATTTAATGTAAATGCAACAAAATTCTATCTTTGGTTGAAATTCTTTGCAAATTAAACTGAACGCAACCTTTCTTAGGGAAATTAAAGTTAAAGTAAAACAGAAAATAGGTTTAAAAAAGATTACCATAAGAATCTCCGGCACCGAAATCGTGTCTGATGAGCCATCCTTTACTAGTGCCCAATACAATCACATCGTTTCCAGCTGACATGCACGTGATTACTCCGCGCCCCTTCGCCGCGTATCTTTCCAGAACGTCAACTTGGAACACTTGCCGCATTAGATCCATTGTTATTTTGAACCCCGAATTTGAAATTACTCTATTTAAAATGCCATCACGCACGCGTAGAACTGAAAAAGAATAAAAAGTTTGCGATCAACCGAGAAAGCGCACAGGGCAATCTTAATGGAAACTAACCTGAATATTGAAAACACTTGAAAAATGACCTCTTCTGTAAGGGAAAATGACTAAAACGCCATTAAAAAATAACAGCTCTCTGGGAAACAAATTTAACAAAAACCCAAACTTCCCTTTCTTCTTTGAAGTTGGAGCGTAAGCAGACCATACAACAAACCAAGCTCTTATTGAAGTAAAAATTTATTATTCTTCTTCATCAAATACAAAAACGCTAATTTGAGAAAAAAAAAATCGCAAGTTCTTTCAATGAAATTGTTAAAACAAATAGCACAAATAATTAATTCGACACAGAAGATGAAACAGAAAGAGATTATTATTCTATTCAAGATTATGAATTATTATCTGCTGCCACAAAGCAAAATTATTGTCCCATCAGTCTCGAACAGTTCTTGAATCGAATTTTTCTTTTATTTTTCTTATGAAATGAATAAAAGCAATTGATAAAATATGATAAAGTCAAAAAAATATAATATTGTTTTCTTGGGAGGCAATGTCGTATACTTTTTTTTGGCGGGTTAAGGGTACATTTCAAGAAATATTTAACATTCCAACGGTAAATTTTTCCTGGAAATTGCCAGGAATTTGTACAAAGTAGTAATTCTATATATAAAAAAATAATAATAAAAAATAAAAACGAGGGAAAACGTCGTCGTTTCGTTCATGAGAAAGCTTCGTTTTGTTTTGTTATTTACTCAAGTGATTGGTCCAAGAATGAAGCCCATTCCGAAATCCGAACGTACAGAACAAACGACGCTCTACATGGACCCCATCAGTTACAGTTAATCAAGAAAGAAACAGCCGTCTCAGTAGACTCACTCAAGTGCTAACAAATTATATTTCCTTATTAAACTTTTAAATCAAATCGGAGCGTCTATAGGAGCCGTTTAGCAACTAACGGCTGAGATTTCACTAATACCCTAACGTCCTACTTTTCCCACAACGGTCAAATATCTCGTCAGATTCAAATATTCCGAGATAAAGAATTTTCTCTCTCAAAGTTGCTGTCTTTCCCTTAACCTTCAAATCTTGTTCTTTCTCTAAAAGGAGCCATCGCTTTTCAAGAATCGCCTTTACCCAGTACGCTAAAATGAGTGTTCTTCAATACTCAAATACGCTTAACGGGCAAGAGCTTCAGATTTGGAATAATGCGGCATTCGACAACGGAGAATCTGAAGACTCCACCACAATGAAAGGTTCTTGGGCTAACTTGAAATCTGTCTTCATGAATCAGTCTCTTGAATCGGATTGCAGCAAAGAGAATCTGAGTCCTCGTTTAAATAAATCCCCTGCGTCTTCTCTCAAATCTTGTGTACCCAATAAGCCTCTGCAAGTGAATAGCTCTATCAAGAACTCACAAATGAAGCAGTTGAAGAGTGTTTCTAAAGAAGAGGAAACGCGTGATGAGAGAAAGATTGACATCGAGATTGAGGAAATTGAGAAGGAGATCAGTCGCTTATCGTCAAGACTCGAAGCGCTTCGACTCGAAAAGATTGACATCAAAACAAAGGCTATAGAAAAACGAGGAAGATTTGTGCCTGCGAAATTCATGGAGCAGAAACACATGAAAAAGAGCGAAGAAAATTTGCTTTCGGGCACTAAATCAAAGCTGAATCGAAGGGGAATGAGTTTAGGGCCAGCTGAGATTTTCTCCGCGGGAAAATCAAGGCCTTCTTTGGGGAAGCCAGAGATTATAACGCCAGTTCTATCAATACAGAATCGGAGGAAATCTTGTTTCTGGAAGCTGCAAGAAATTGATGAATTGAAGGTTACAAAAGAGAGGGGAAAGAGTCTGAGTGTTAGTCCAAAATCTCGCAAAGCGGCCGCGCCAAAGGTTCAAGCGGTGACAACAGTGGGTTCCAAAAAGACTGTCAAGAAAGAAGATAATGTGCTTTCAATCATTCAGCCAAGAAAGCTCTTCAGAGAGGGAGAAAAATCAGCGAGTAAAAAGCCATTGAAACCTGGGAGAATGGTGGCTAGCCGTTATAATCAGATTACAAATGATGCTGCTCGTAAAAGGTCTTGGCCGGATAATGATAAAGAAGAGAGTAATAGGTGCGATAAGAGACGCGCTTCACGCGAAAACCTGGTGAATTCTGGGAGAAATCAGAAGACTGAGAGTATTAGAGTGAAGAAGAAATGGGAAATTCCTAGTGAGGTAGTGGTGAACAAGGGATCTCCTCCGTCCATTTCGAAGATGAGTGATGTGTTGCCTAAGATCAGGACCGTTCAATGTGTTGATCAGAGCCCAAGGGATTCAGGGGCGGCAAAAAGGGTGGCTGAATTGGTTGGTAGGAAATCATTCTTTTCAATTGAAGAAGAGGAGGAGGAGGAGGAGGAGGAGGAGGAAGGTTTTGTTTGTCAGGCTTTGAGGTTTGATGATGATGGCTTTGAGTAATAATGATGGGTGATTCTTTTCAAGTTTCTTTGTAAGTTCTTTTAGCCTTAATGCCGTAAGCCGTAACTATTGTTATGGTTTTGGAATTGTTTTCATTTGTGCTCTATGATATGGGATATAAGCTTCTTGTTTCTGTTATGCAATAATGTTGACAATGATGAGCTCCTCCCTTGCTTGCTAATGTTGATAAGTTAGCTTTTTGATCTTGATATGGAGAGATTGATGTGGGTGTGATATTAAACTGCACTCAATTGTTAATGTTTCATGTCAATCTGGTCAGCTTTTTGGAGAAGAATGTCTAGGGGTTTTACATGTAAATGGTTTTAGGTTTCTAATTTAGCAGTAATGTTTCTGTTATGAACTATTAGGATAAGCTTTTTTTTTTTTTTTTTCTTTTCCTTGTCATATATTTTGATCTTATTGTGTTTTAGGAAGCAAGGCCTTACCTTGGTGCAGAACCACAATTGTCCTTAAAGCAAATTGAAACCGAACAGGAAAATGGCAATCCTGTTAATCTTACTTTTCAAGTCAATGAACAGTAAAAAGAAGATTTTGAATCATTATTCCGCCTTCGTGTTGCTAATCAAAACATATTTCTTAAATCGTTTGTCATGTTGCTAATCACATGACATTCGATAAGCTTTGGTTTTGGTGTAAAATGAAACTTGATTGTCAAACCTAAAACATGCCTTGCTTTGGGAGTCAAAAAGTACGTGGATTCTCCTTTTAGGTGGTAAAGTAAAGGTAGCGTCTGAAACCACAAGAAATGGAAGTGAAAAACTGTTGGGGAGCTCATTTGCACAAGAGAAAGAAAAGCATAAGCAGCAGTATGCTGAAAACTTGAATTTGTAACATATGCATGAACGAGAATGCTTGATTTATGGCTCTCATATTCTTGAATTTTGCTGATTGCCTGATGCCGAATGCAGCAACAAAAATTCTACCTCTCATAACAATCGAAGAAGGGTGATCTGCATAGCCAAGTCAAATTTGCACTGATATGTTAGTCTAAGCCCTTAAGATAGTGCTAATTCTAAAAGGAAAACAAACTAGAAAGAGATTAAATTTTGTCAGAAGTTGAACAGTTCTTACAAGCCTAGTTTTTTTCTCTTATGCAATAATGTTAATCTGCCCTGATATGTTAATATCATGTCAATCTAGTCTTGAGTTGTAGTTTTCTGGAGAAGGATGAACTGCTATGTTTCTGTCATGCACTAGCAAGTAGGACAAAATTTCTCTTGATGTAGGTTGTTCTTATTGTGTTTTCAGATGCAAGCCACCCTGATGCAGAGTCACAATTGTAATTAGACAACTTGGAACCCACTAGCAATCTTTTAATCTTGAATTTCAACTCGGTGAACAGTTAGAAGATAGTTTTTGAATCATCATACCGCTCCCACTTTATTAGATTTCCTAAATCATTTTGTCATTTTGCTAATCATTTTGACATTTTGCTAATCATCTAGCTATCAAGTTGCGTGGGACATGAAATTATTGAATTTTGCTGATGCCGAATGAAATAACAAAATTCTAAGCCACGTATCAGTTGAAGAAGAGAATTCCATGAAGTTCAAATCTTGAAGAGCATACATGTAGGGCTAATTTCGAAAGTTAAAAAAAACACTAGAAAGAGAGCATATTTTGTTTAAAATTAATATATTATATTTACAAGTTAAATAAAATTTTGCTATACTCGGGTTCTTGAAGGGCTAAATATTTTATAAAAGATTAGTAGTGAAAAGTTATTGATTATTTGATTATCGTTAAATAAAAGGAAAACTTATTAAAGGCATACAGATCATATAGTGTATAGACAATATGTATTTGTGTGTGTATATATGCAGATATATTTATATATACATGTGTGTGTATACATATATAGATATATGTATATATATATGTATGTATGAGTGTGTGTATAGATACATGTATATATACATGTATGTATGAGTGTGTGTCCCCCCCAACACATATATATATAACAGGGTCCAGAATTAATTGTACTAATTTGTATAATCAGTCCCCCAACCACATATATATAACAATTCAATAGAATTAATCTTACTAAAATGTATAATCAATCCAACGTATCAAAGTTCAATGCAACTAAAGCTGAGCATAATAAAAAAACTCCCATAGCTATTGGAGAGTAGGGGTGATTGTTTTGGGTTGCAGCCCATTCAATTTTAGAATTCAATTATTGAACCCAAATGAGTTTACAAATTTAGTTCGGTTCGATTCGGTTTCAAATTTGATTCAAGTTTTGGTTATAATTTCATGTCAAAAATTAGTTTGCTTGCAATTAAGGGAATGAGGTTTGAGATTTGAGGGAAATCAATTTTTTTTAAGATTTAAGATTTTTTTTAGACATTTATATTTAAATGTAACCCAATCAATTTTTAATTCTCAATATAATTGGTTTGAGTAATGATATAACAAAAAATTCTTGTACAAACTGATGTGACATGATAAAATTAATTGAATTAAATATCTCTTGGCCTATATAATTTATTTATATTATTTTATATTTTTATTCAACCAATGAATTAATGCCATATTAATTTATACAAGGTAAGTTTATGGCTATATTATCACTCAATTAGTTTTTAAGGTGAAACTGAACTAAACCAAGAACTGAATAGGTTTAATTTATTTTAGTCCAACACAAATCAACCGCCTCTATCTCTATTGGAAAGACTCAAACCTTTCATCTCAAAATTAAGAAAAAATACCGACCCAACCCAAACAAAAGGTTATTGACATATAAATAGACATAAAATTGACTTGCTTTGTAAGATAAATGAAAATCTGTAAGTTGTTTTATGTTTATATTTTATATTATTTTAAAAAAACTTAGCATAGAGAATAAACTTTCATTGACACTATACTAGTATTTGAGGGTACCGACCATTTCAATTAAGGGTTTGTTAACATATATTTAATCTTTATAAGAAAAATAAAAGATTAAAAATAATGAGATTATTTGAGTGTATGGAAAACTTTTTATTTTTATTTTTGATAAAACTTTTTATTTTTATTTTTGATATTTTTAAAATTAAGAAAGAAATATGTTATTTCAAAAAAAATGTTTAAATGATAATAACAGTCACCTGAAACTGAAAGAAAAGGCTCGCACTAGTCAATACACAGGCGCTTCCCTTAAATTACAAAACAAAAACTCCCAATTCTTATCTCTCACTGTCAGCTCTAAACCCTAACATTAAACCCTAAGCCCAGCAGTATAGGGCAATAGGCATGGCAACTGCTTCAAGATTCTACAAATTTGTTTCTCGATTCAAACCGTACACTAAGGTGACGGCGCCGTCTTCACGCTGCATTGATTCTAGCTCGGTTTCGTTCCTCCGACGAACTAAAGTTGTAAGTGAAAGCTTCAACTAGACATACTATGATTAAATTTTGCTCAGAGTTGTTGTGCAACTAGTGATTGATGCGTTTCATATGGTCAATGGAAAAAAGTAATTAGGTTATTGAATTTGACTTCGAATATTACTTGTCAAATTTTCATTTATGGAAATTATATTTATACCTTGTACTTTAAAATGTGAACTTTCGATTTTTATTTATTTTTTTGTAAAAAGAATTCCTTTCTGGAGCTTATTGTTAGTGACTGTACTTCTAATACAGAATTGTATCACATCTGTCCCAGTTGGTTCCCTTTGGATTTCGCCATCCTTTGCAACTGTAAGTAAAATCAGTGGCAATTATCAATCACTTGTGACGGGGGCATCTCCTGATGAAGAGGACGTAACAAATGAAGTTTTGAATCGTATTCTTGCCTCTGTTGAAAATGGTTCTAAGTCTGCAAAGGAAATGTGTAATGTATACATTGAAAAGCTTTGCAAGGATGGCAATGTTTCTGCTGCTGTTCGATTACTCCAATCCTTACGTGATAAAAATATCTTCCTTCCCAATGCGTATAATTGCGTGTTGGTGGCATCGGCTGAGACAAATGATATTGATATTTCGTTTCAGATTCTGAAAGACCTACTGATGTCATCTAGAACTTTGAGTTCAGATAGTTATACTAATTTTGCGAGAGCTTTTATTATGACAGATGATTGTACCCAGCTACTGATTTTTATTGAAGAAGTAGTGCGGATAGCCTCTCCAGAAAGTATAATAGTTGTGAACAGAATCATCTTTGCTTTTGCTAAAAGTAGGCAGATAGAAAAGGCTCTTTTGATATTTGACCATATTAAGGGTTTGAAATGTAAGCCAGATTTGATCACATATAATATAGTTTTAGATATCTTGGGTCGTGTTGGTCGTGTAAATGATATGCTTAATGAGTTTGCTTCCATGAAGGAAGCTGGTGTGGTCCCCGATTTCATTTCTTATAATACATTATTAAACAATTTGAGGAAGATTAGGAGACTGGATTTGTGCTTAATATATTTTAGAGAAATGGGTGAGAGTGGCATTAAACCAGATTTGCTTACTTATACTGCGTTGATTGATAGCTTTGGGAGAACAGGTAACATTGAGGAATCACTGAGACTCTTTAATGATATGAAGCAGCAGCAGATCCGTCCATCAATCTATGTTTATAGATCACTGATTGACAATTTGAAGAAGATGGGGAAGGTTGATTTGGCAATGACTCTTTTCGAAGAGATGAATTCATCTCTTTCAGACCTGGCCGGCCCAAAGGATTTCAAACGAAAAGCCAGGTAGTCAAACACCTAAATGTTAAGGTACTGACTTCCGGGGACTGCTTGAGAGTTGAGACTCAAGCCTATTCGTTAGCTTAAGCTAATATATGTCATGGAGAGCTCCTTCAGCAATTGCAGCTGATATTGGTACTTGCTTTCTTCCACTCATTCTTTTCTTACAGCAATAGGGTTCTATTTCTGTTAGATCTTATTTATTAGGCATCTTTTTCCATATTTGTTCACATTGCTACTGTATAATCCTTGCAAGCATCTGCTGAATGATGCAACAAGTATTGACATCATCCAGTGTTCAGTAATTAGTAGTTTCTGACATTTCTTATCAGCCTTCCTGAATAATCTCTTTCTTCTATAATAGGTACAATAAAAATATTGTTTGGTTGGAGTACATAGATGGCCGATTGAGGTATTTAATGTGGCCTTCGTAAACTGTTGTGTGTTATATAGAAGAAGCTCAAATGTTGGTATTCTGCATATTCATGGAAGCATGTGGATCCACCGTCATTCAAGCTTCAAGACCAGCAGCAGTCTTCATCTGATTGAAAAACTATTGCTACCCTTCAAATATTTTCGAATGTTGAAAACACAACCCCTATCAGCTCTTGTTGGCTGTGCTATTTTGATATTGATAACCATTAAATAATTAATTGATGCTTGAGCCTAAACCATCTGATGATTCTGCTTCTTGGGTAGGAGGATGGCAGAGGCATCTAATGGCCCAATCTATCTTCATGTATATACTTTCAAAACTGTGAATTCCTAGCAATGATATTGTGATTTGCCGTACTTGCTTCTTGTTCAAGATTGAGTTCTTACTGCTGTTACAGTTGACAAGTCTCCTGACAAAATAACTATTTGCCCGACCTTTACCGTTCCTGTTACACGTTGGCTGCAATTTTCGTTGTTGCTCGGCAGGCTTCCCCTTTGTATTATTTTGGACTATTTTTTAATGTAAATGTCATAGCCTAATCTTATCTAAGCAAGCCTGTGGAAAAGTTGAAGAACCGGAGATAAATAGCATAAATAAATTGTAATCTAACATATCAGATATCTAATATTAGAAAGACAATGGGGGGGAGAGGGAATAAAGTATTTCACAAACCTAAAAAATGATCCAAAATCATTTCATATTTCAGCTGTATGAGAAAACACAAATGGTGAAAAGCAAATCCTACTCTCAGATTCGACTCGAGTCTCTTCCAAACATGAATCGTCGTCTCCAGTCAGATATCACCAAAAATCTTGTGCGCCAGCTGATTTGCTTGCTGAAATTGCAAAGAAACATCGGAGGATGGGCACATGCTACCAGCATTAGTAAAGCAAATAAAAGCAAAGTCGGATAAAAGGAAGTTACCTTGCGTAGACCGAATACCAGAGCCACTGGCTGCCACGACCAACCGAAATCCAATCAAAAGGAAGTTCAAGTTGAGCTGCAGCTTCTTCTCCTCCCAGTGGAGCAAATTGCCCGAAATGCTTGTACCTTAATTTCAAACCATCGTAACTTTAGTTGCCAAGCTTTTTGGCCGAGAAGAACCTTAGCTTAGATTTCAGAAGGATAATCAAGAAAACTTCAACTTGTACCTAAAAGGATGAAATCGATGGCGGCCTGCACCCCTGAATCTAAGAGGACCTTCAGGATTCTTTTCGCATTGCTCCATGCGATTGAAACAGTTTGCAAGATAGGCACCTTCTTGAGCAGCAACCTACAATATTGGAAGAAAGAGTCACAGAACACAAACAATCAGATCAAAAGTTGGTGGAAGGATGACATCGTCAGATGAAAATAAATTCTCTCGAGTTTAACCTGAGCTGTCGCAGGAAGGTGTTTCATCTGAGAATCCACTTCAGATAGAGCTTCCTTAAACTTTTCAATATCAAATTCCATGGAAGCTTTCTTTGGATCCTCTTCAGCAATTTTCAGTAACACATTAATATTCTTCAACTGCTTCTTGTTCAAATAAATCTCCACTTGAGGGTACCTCTCACAAATGTCCTTAACGACTTCCTTTAAGTCTTTTACATTTAGTTTACCCGTATTATTCTTGTCTGCTTTACTGAATATTGCCGAAATATCTTCCTGAATAAAAGTGTAGAAATGAAAAGACACAGGACAAGTTTGTCATAAATAAATGTTAGGAAATGAAGACGTGAAAAAGGGAAATTAATGGGTGGAACAAGATAATTACTGAAGAAATAAACTCGAGGCTCTAATCATTGGAAGATAAATGATCAACTATATTCATAAAACTGTTTGCAATGCATGAAATCAATAATTACCATAACTTTTCTCTGATTTATCGTTGCACAGTCACCTAAAGCGTATACACTCTCACATCCTTCCACCCTCAGCCATTCATCGGTTGCTAGAACCCGCCTATTGGCCTGTACCCACAAGGTAGATGATCATGATCTCTGCGGGGAATGATATCAGAAAGAAATACGAAGTGAAATTCAGGAGATGATAATCTGGTTTAGAGAAACTAACCTGACCAATTTGCTTCATAAAGTCCATTATCACAGGGCGAGTGCCAATTCCTGTTGACCAGACAACCATCCCATATGGTATTGAAGAGATTTGGCCTGTTGCTCTATCTTTAGTGGAAATCTCCTTCTCAGATAATTTTACGACCATTGATCCCGTCTTCAAATCAATGCCATCCCTTTTGAATTTTTCTTCAGCGGAAGCAGTAATTCTTTTGTCAAACCTACATTAATCAAGCAGTTGACTAAGTACCATGAACTTACTTACAGCACCAACAATTACATTCTAAGCTTATTGTCTGCCTCACATGTTCAGAATATGATCGCCCGCTTCCAGGAGTGTGATTCTTGTGAACTCTTTAAGCGAAGGATATAGCTTACTCAAGTCATCAATGACAAAGTCATGAAGCGCAGCAGCAAACTCCACTCCAGTTGGGCCACCGCCAACAACTACAAAATGCAATATCTTCTTCCTTTCTTCATCACTTAAATTTGGAAGACTTGCTCTTTCAAAACAGTCTATCACCGATCTACGTATCCTTTGAGCATGTTCTACTTCCTGCAATAGGACAGATATTCAATTTTCCTTAGCTTAGTAGCAACTCTAACTGCATGCAGTGCATCAAAAGAATCAAATTAACCCGACAAATATCTAAAAATTGTCTGTAGTACTACTGTTGAAACCATCATTGGAAATAACTAGTTTGTAAAAATTGCAAAAATACAAAGAAACATTTGATACATAAATACTCTTGGATTGGAAAATCACTTGAACTGCCCTCTACATAAACCCTTGAAAGACATTTATTTTTTTGAAAAGCCTGTTTAAAACACTTTTTTCTTTTTAAACCTTGGGAGCAAGTTATGGTTAATGTAATAAAGCAGTTAAGGCAATCAACAGTGTAGCTGACTGAGTACCTTCAGAAAATGAGCATGTTCAACAACACCAGGCGTGTTGAAAGTATTTGCTTGAGCTCCCATGGCTATTACCAGGATGTCATAATCCAGGGCAAATTCTTCCTTCCCTCCACAGGTTCTGTCTTCAGTGGTTCGGCAATAAATTTTCTTCTTCTCGGCGTCGATCTTATAACATTCAGCCTCCTTGAATTGAATATCCATAGCTTTCTGTCACGTGAAACAAAGAAAATATAAATTGTGTAAGTATCTTCAAATTAAGTAACGAACTCTTACGTCTTATATTATTATCATTGATGTATTTATCTTTACCTTCCTCACAATATTGCGAATTGGTTCGACAATGCTGCGAGCTTCGACGGTGCCATTTGTAACACTTGGCAGCAGGGGAGTGAATGCAAAATAATTGCGGGGCGAAACCACTTGAACTTCAAAGGAATTACTTTTCAAATTTTTCAAGAAAGTGGTGCCTGCCCAGCCAGTGCCGAGCACCACCACCTTCTTTTTCTTGAATTCACCCTCCCCAGAATAACCGTAGATGCTTTGGAATGGTCTGCTATCAGAAAATGCCACTGCACTCCCACCGCTGCCAAAAGTAGTGGAACAAATTGAAGGACGTGAGCAAATTTAGAAATATCATAAGACATAACGGTACCGTTTAAGAAGAGCTAAAAAGATCAAAAACAAAAGAGAAAGTAAAACTTAATTACAAGTTTTAACAACTTGTAATTACAAAACCTACCATTTACAACGTACATAACTTTGTTTGAGATTGAGGGTTTGTAACTTCTAATATTCCTGAATGACTGGATATTTTGTTAAATTTATGCATGTTTGTTTGGGCTATTAAGTAATAGTAGATGCTTAAGCAGCAACCAAAGCAAGACAAATCACAAACACAGCTAAAGCTAACAAATTTGAAAACTTTTAATTCGAACAATGAACACAACTAAGAACATTGAATTCATTCAGAGTTATCGATATCTTATCGATTTATCTAAAATTTATTTAATATGATTTTGAAATTCTAGTAAACAAAAATGAAAAATGTTATCAACAAGAGCAAAATTATAAAAATTCAAGAATAAAAACGAAGTACAATAAAGCAAAAGTAGAGCTAGAAGACGATAATTATTTTTTTTTTTTAAATCAAATAAAACTACCTAACAGTGCCGATAACAAGAATCTTGGAAAGCAAGGAACGGTCTTGGAAAGCTCTAATGGCTCCCTCATAAAACGTGTAACCTCGCATTGTAGATAACTAAACCCTGAGTTTCTTGCTCCAGTAAAAACTAAGAGAAAAGCAAAAGCTTTTTCTTTTTTCTTTTTTTTCCACTTTTGAGGGAGATTTTATAAAGAAAACGAGAAAGTTGCTATTTTGCGTGCCGAGGGCACAAAATTGTAAGCGAGGCAAGGCGCGAGGGCTAAGGAGAAACCGTCACGTAATTAAGAGGAAAAAAAATTATATAATCTTTTTGACTCGTGTAACTGGCAATGGTCATGATCTTCCTATTTAGTAGGAATTTAGGCAGAGGTGGTGTAATTTCTTGGCCACCAAGTCTCGGGTTCTTAGTCTCATTAAACGGCAACGTATCAGCGGGTTTGACATTTTGGATGTTTGATTGGTGAATGCAGATCCCTGGACCCACATTATGATAAATAGGATTCCAATGTCCTTCGTGCATAAACAATCCGGACAGCCGGTGACTAAAAAGGCACATTGATGGGGATGATCAGAACCGTTGATTTCACAATTTTAATTTATGTCCGAGATTGTATCAAACTAGGTTTTAAGCCATTAAAAACAACTAAGCAAAGTGATATTCATTTTCCAGTGTCAAGGGGACGGGGAAAAAAAAATAAAAAACACACTTCAGTTTACGACTTTAAGCCATGAGAAGAGAGGATTGAAGATGAAGACTCACAAGTCACAAGTCACAAGCACTGATTATTATTACTATAATTTGAGGGTCATCATCAGTGCTCTAAAATAAAACAGAACAACCGTAACCACTACCTCAAATTAATGAAGATGGAATTGATCATGCGTTGTTGCTTTATCATTTTGTATAAAGCCACCCAAGTGCTTGACCGAGTAATTCTGAAAACAAAGCCTTTGCCATGATGGTCTCTTGAGCTCTTTCGTAATTGCGCCTTTAAAGAAAGTGATCTCTTGGGCTGTCTCGGAGCTTGTACTGAAGCACGATTCAAGCCATTTCATTTGTCTTATAGTTAATGTCATCAATCTTACATCGCAGTTTCAGTGTGCAGAGTGCAGACTCTATATCAATACATACATTTAAAAACTTCCTGCGAACAGCCCTTGAAACTGGACAAAAACTATGAACTAATTCTTCTTCCATTCTCATGCTGATAAAGGCTTTGATGCTAATAGAGATGACATGTCTGATATTTGGATGCCTTGTCAGCTACGTTTTAAAATAAAGATTCTCCGAAACCAAAGTTGTTAATCACCCTGAGCTAATTAAGGATATTTTGTTTTCGATATTGTGTTAGTTTCTGGAAGCAGTCAGTAAGATCTTTCTGGACTCTGCGGATTAGCATTAATTAATGTAATTAGTATAGTTTTATTCACTTACCAATGGGTCTTTTGTCCAGTGGGAGAGTCCCTACACTTATAATGTTAAGAGCAAGGGTTGGAGCTAGTGCAATGTTGAGAGTAAGGGTTCGAGCCTCCATAAAAATATTTATGGGGTTAGTTTCAATTCTCTCTCAATTATCATATAATTGAGTGGAGATATGGTCCACTCGAATATTTGAGAGGGTTTGAAGAATCTGGGGCACGCTTTGGAGACATGGTCCCCTCAAATATTTGAGAGGGTTTGAAGAATTTGGGGCGTGCTTCAGGGGATGACATGCCACGACGAAGATCTCAGTTGTATTTGAGAGGGTTTGAAGAATCTGGGGCGCGCTTCAGGGGATGACATGCCACGACAAAGGTCCCAGTTGTATAATCTGCTTATAAATATTAATTGTAATACCTAATATAATATCAGTAACAGTCTTGTATAACAGTATTAAAAAAAATATAGCTTTATTCACTTGAAATCAATAAAAGTTCAAAGATTCTCAGTTTCAGTTTCTTTTCCTCTGTTTCAATCATAAATTATGGATAAAACCAAGCGACTCTTTCTTAAATCCAAGGGATCTTTTCGTAAGCGTTTGCCCCGATCCAATCGGGGGATCGAATTGATTATAGAAACATGACTTTAATTAGTCGATCTTTTAGTGAACAAGGAAAAATATTATCTAGACAGGTGAATAGATTGACCTTAAAAGAACAACGATTAATTACTATTGCTATAAAATAAGCTCATATTTTATCTTCGTTACCTTTTCTTAATAATGAGAAACAATTTGAAAGAAGTGGGTTGACCGCTAGACCTCTCGGTCTTCGAACCAGAAAAAAATAGGCTTACTCTTCAATTAAATAAAAATTCCAATCCGAACTCAAACATATATGGATGTCTTGTTCAAAAAATCTGCGAAGCAGTCGTGCCATAAGAAAAAAAAGATTTGGGAAAGAAGAATAAAATCAATCTTTTTTTTATTGAGCGTGTTCGCTCATTCGAACAGTCTTATCATTAGTGGATGCGAACTGTCATTTGATAGTATCGGCTCACAATATAATATCAGTAATAGTCCTGTATAACAGTATTAAAAAAAATATAGCTTTATTCACTTGAAATCAATAAAAGTTCAAAGATTCTCAGTTTTAGTTTCCTTTCCTCTGTTCTCCTTCATTTTCTTGGTTGCCAAGTAGCTTAAATTTATCAAATCAAACTTTTGCTATGTTATGGCAAGATAGCTACATCTTTATATACTTCGTTTTGGAGGCTTAAAGACTCAATTTCAATCTTCTCTGTTTTATGGTTCAAACTAAAACCAAAAAATTAGTGCTTAACAACAGGCAACAAGCTAAAGCTCCTGCAGAAAAGTAAGCTAACTGAAACAACATAACAAAACTTAAATTTAGTGAAAGCATGTTGCATCACTAGCCTAAGTATAAATATTGTGCATTTAGGGTGCATTTGGCACACTGTATTTTGTATTATGTTGTATTGTATTATTTTAATACTGGTGTATTGTATTATGATGTATTACAGTAGCATTGTATTATAATAATGTTGTACAATGTTTGTGCTACATTGTACTGTATTAATTTTTTTTGTGATTAACTTAAATTATATATTTAGAAAATAATATTTATTAGTACCTAGAAAAATACAAAAATCTAGAAGTCTTAAATTTCAGAAATTTAACATTATTTTTTAGTATAAATATTAAAAAATAATTTTTCCACAAAGATTGAAACTTATAGCCTTATAATCGACAACATAAAATTTATTTTTCAGTATTTTCTAAATATATAACATGTGAAATAAAGATCGAAGTAAATAATTCAATCAAATAATCTCTAAATAATATCATAACGTAATGATATTTTATATTATTATTTTTTATTAGTATTAATTTTAAATTAATATTATTTAAATTTATTCATATATAAATATTTTTATTAGTTATATTAAATTTTTATATGTTAATTACTATAATATAATTAAATAATGTAATATCAAGTTATATTCTTATTTTTATATATTATTTAAGTACTTATTAATCAATTTTATATATTAATTATTATATAGTTAAATAATACATTATTTAGTAATATTTTTAATATAAAAAATTAAAATATGAATAATAAATTATTAATTTATTAGTTTATATTAATAATTATGATAAAAATAAAAGAAAATAAAATTAATATTATATAATATTATATTAAATTAAAAGTTATATTATTTATTATTATTAAAAAAAGAAAAAAAAGAAGCAAAAGCAAAAAGCTAATGCGGCAACTGCCGCATTAGCTTTTCCCAACTCACAATCGGGTTTAGCTAATGCTGCAGTTGCCGCATTAGCATAGCCCTGTAATTTCTTGTAAAATTTTCCCAAACATGGTATTGGTACTAAGCTAATGTGAATAATATTTTAATACCCCATAATCCCATGTACCAAATACACCCTTGTAGTTGCCATTTTGTTGTAATATTAACGAGTAATGACATGGGCAAGAGAAGTGAAATGGCTTTTAATCATGTATGTGATTGACTTACTGGGTAAAGATAGTAGTTATTGATTAACTAAAAGAGATACTAATCTAAATAACTCTTTTGTTTTGATTATTATCTGTGAGTAACGAAATGTTTCCAAATGTAATTTTAAATTTAGGAATATCACTTCATTTCCTTTCATAATAATGTTCCTAATAAAATTGGTACTGATGCAGAAATATTTTAGGTTCTGGATTTTGTTAGTGTTTACTTATTCAATCAATTAAAAGGGCCACGAACTGATTTGGTAAGGATTAACATACTTTTTGCTTTGATTTCATTATACCAACCGTCACAACACGCATATGGAGTCTGTATTTGTTCTGTTGCTGAGTTTTGTTTGATTGAAATACTAAGGTTGCAAGTAAAGGAGTTTGATTATTAGAGTGAAGGAGTTTGATGTTGTTTTTACTATTATCAAGCATGCTTGAAAGTAGTTATGAAGTTAGCTATATTAGAGCAGTAAACTTAGATTGATGTGTGCAGGCTTCATTCAAGTCACTCTATGGTAAATTATTGTTAATTAACCATATACGTAAATGCCTCATTACCTGCTAGCCATGATAAACAATTTTGATTAATTTACTTGTGCATTGATTTAATTTTGCAGATTTTTGTCTTTGATTCGAGGACATTCAATCCAACATGCATTTTTTTTTTTTTAAATTTAGATTGATAGTATTGTGCTGGATGTTCTCGATCTAATTAATGCTCCACTTACAATTAGTATCCATCACTCCCTTTCTCATGACTTATTGAATAGGTATTTTTAAGATTATGTGTATAGATGCTTATGTATATAATTACATCATAATGTTTAACTAATTACCTTAAAAATTTGAAAATAAATAAAAATACCATTGTGATAGAAATTTTGGGATTATTTTTTAGGCTTCATAATTTTATATTTGGTTCTGCTTATTTTTTTTTTTCTTGTTTATGCAAATATGGGTTGTACTTTTAAACTATTCCCTAACAACTTTATATCCGTATAAGTATGACATTACATTATAAAGTGTTCTAGATGTCTAAATTTATATATTTATAGTTATTAAGCATAGCTTGGAAATCTACTACCCCTTGCTAATATCTAAAAAGATATATCTTCTCTATCCACTTTTGTGAGCGATTTTGTATATAGTCTATGCATGAGGCTATGCAAACACTCATTTTCGTTGACACCAATCCACATCAGATTTGAATTGACTGTAATAGATTATTTTTTATTTTTTATTTTTTATTTCTTGGTCTAAAACATTTAATGTCTGTTAGACCAATAAAACTTATGTTAAGTGCAAATATAAAAGGGTAGAGACAATTTAGTAATATTAAGGGTATGGGTAGTTTAGTAATTTTATTTATTCGTTAATTAGGGCTCATGTATAAATATGAGATTAAGGAGTCATTTAGGGTTTATGCTGAGTTTTGTCTAGTATTAGGAGTAATTAGGAGTTTTAGGAGAGATTGACCTACCTCTCGAATAATAGGTCAAGATTGTTCTTTCTTTTTATTCAATCAATAAAAATTAGTCCTAATTTAGCCTTAAGTCCTGTCAAAGTGATATCAGAGCAAGAATCCTAGGACAATGGCAGCGAATAAGGTGGACATGCTTGAAGAGAAATTGCAAGTGGAGGTTGGATCGCTCAAGACCACCATTGACGAGCGATTTAACATTGTTCAACAAAAAATTTCATGTATTGAAGCCATGTTCCTAAAATTGATAGAACTCCACCTTAACCCACCACCGGCAACATCGACGAGCCACGACGGCGTGGCAGAAGAAGGATCTGGTGGTACGGAACCTGTGGTCAACGGTGACATAGAGGGTGGAGGGCTGAAAACCACTAGCCTTGCACAACCAAGGGTGACAGGTCACGGCGGATTTGGAGGCAAGGAGGTCGACCTAGGGGACTTGTGCCTTGGGGGAGCCTTTCCCGGCATCGGGCATAGTGGAGGAAGCTGGATCATGGTGGATCTGAGGGTTAAACAGCTGGAAAAGGCGGCTTAGGATTAAGAATTGGCGTTTTGGCACTGGAGTGGGGTGTGCGTGAGTCGGAGGTGGCCGGGCTTGGTGATTTGAGAGATTTTAGGGGTGGTGTACGGCCTGGGAAAGTCAAATTTTAGGCTGGGCTGGGTAGTTTTGGGCCAAGGTAGGCCGAGCAAGGTTGCTTTGGGTTGAGGCAGGCTGGATTTGGTCATAGGTAGGGTGGTTTTGGGTTTGGACAAGTTAAATTTGGAGGCAAATGGCTAGGAGGAAGGGTTTCTAGCGAGAGATGGAACGATTATGACCAGAATGCGGTTGTGCAAGGGATTTCAACCCAAGGAGAATTTTGGATTGGGTCTTCGGAATTTGTAGAAACTGGAACAGATTCGAGAGGTTGGAGACCTCTAATGGTGCGAATTGGGCAAGGTAGACTCAATTTGGGGCATATTTTAAGGAAACTAAAAATACCTATTTTTGAAGGCGAAGATGCCTATAGATGGGTGTATAGGATAGAGTGCTATTTCCCCATCAATGGACTCTTATAAAGGGAAAAATTGATGGTGGCGGCATTATGTGTAGAGGGACAAGCCCTTGCGTGGTTTTAATGATGAGAACAACGATAACCATTGAGGTCATAGGGTGAATTTAAGGACCAATTGTTGGAGAGGTTTTGGGCCACTCAAGAGGGAGATTTGCATGAACAATTTTTTACTCTGACCCAAGAGAGAACGATCATAAAGTATATAGAGAAGTTTAAGTTGTTATTGGGGCGTCTAAAGGGAATCCTAAAGGCGATATTGGAAAGAAATTTTATGAAGGGACTAATGCCAGAAATCCAAGCCTCGCTACGCTTGCTAAGGCCGAGAAGGTTAGGGGAGTCAGTGGAGTTGACACAGATGATTGAAGATGAAAACATAGTAAAACGAGTTAATATGAGCAATTCAATCGGTTTTTCATATCGAAACAGCACACCATTGGTAAGGGAGAAAACCCAAGCCTTGGGGTTTTAGCGAGAGTTCCAATGTAAATAATGAGGTTACATAGAAATTCCCAAAGGGATTGAATCAGTGATGCACGATTGAGGGCGACTTTCAAACGCCTCGCAGAGATGAAGATTCAAGACAAGAGGGCGAAGAGGATGTGCTTTCGATGCGATGAGAAATTTTCACCGAGCCATCGATGTAAGGACAAATCACTTCAAGTCCTGACTGTGTGTGATGAGGAAGAAGGTGGGGAAATAGTCGAGGAAGAAGAGGCAAAAGTTTCCTGGATTTCACCTTGAGGACAATGTGTCTTTTTAGGAGGGGAGTAATGTTAGACCAATAAAACTTATGTTAGGTGCAAATATAAAGGGGCAGAGACAGTTTAGTAATTTTAGGGGTCTGGGTAGTTTAGTAATTGTATTTATTAGTTATTTAGGGCTTAGTTATAAATATGAGATTAAGGAGTCATCTAGGATTTATGCTGAGTTTTGTCTAGTATTAAAAGTAATTAGGAGTTTTGAGAGGGATTGACCTACCCCTCGAATAGTAGGTCAGGATTGTTCTTTCTTTTTATTCAATCAATAAAACTTAGCCTTAATTTAGCCCTAAGTCCTATCAGTGACTTTTGGAGACTTTAATTCCAATATAAAATATGCTCATATTCTCATACTGAGCATGGAATAGTGAAGCCTGCTCTTAAGTGGAAAATGTCTACAATGAAGTGGTGAGTAAAATCTGCAATATAGATATTATACATGCTTTAAGAGATGCCTCCGAAAATAATAATTGTGATTGAAATAAGTATTCTATCATATTTATTAAATTGATATTATACATGCTTTAAGAGATGCCTCTGAAAATAATAATTGTGATTGAAATAAGTATTCTGAGGTTTATTATGGAAAAATTAAGTGCCTTTGAGCAGTGACAACGGGAAAAAAAAATAAAGTTGCTTGAATTGATCAGACACTTAATAATAAAGTCTGTTATCTGGATAAGACTGTGTCAAGGTTAATGAGGGAAGGTCCTAAATTTTAATTGTAGAAGGGAGTTCGTAAATCATATTCCTAACAACCTAAACTATTTTGGCTTGTTTAATAGCTCAATTACTCTCAAACATTTTATTTGTCTAGACTGCTTATGATAAAAGGAGACTGCAAATAGAAAAGATGGTTAGATGATGTCATTAGTCACCAAGAGGGGAATATTGATACTATCATTGAGGATTGTAGTAGTTCATCATATGGTTTTGTGTCCTACTTGTCAATTGAAGTTATTATTTCGTTAATCAAACTTTTCTTTATTCATATTATTATATTGAACATAGCAAAAGATATTAATTTTTTTTATTAAAAAAAAGAAAATCTACTTACTACAATATGTGTGGTGGTACTCACAGTGTCTTAGTTAAAATTTCACGTGATAATTTGAATGATTTTTTTCCTAAAGGGCCTCCACACTTATATATTAGTGTTCTATTTTCTTGACATCTAACCATTTAATGGTTTATTGTTTCTCTCTTAGAACGATAAGCAAGTGAAGCATATGAAGACTTTTGATGAAAACTTTATTATTACCAAAGAGGTATATTTTCCATGTTACACGGTACATTCTATAATATGTAACACACCCTAAATTGACACCTAATTAAAACCAATGTGTGATGTACCTTTATTTTCTGACAAATAAGAAAACGGTTGGGTGAAATATACAAAAGCCTACCCTTGAATGAAAAGGCCAAGTACATGAAATCCCCAATAAATATTGTCGATTATGATCTTCAAACTGATGATGGCGAAAAATTACAATAAAAGATGGCTAAAAATGGAATAGAATGTTGTTGTGCTCCAAATTGATTTCATTAGCTAGTTAAAACTTTCAGTTTTGAAAATGAGTTGTATAGGAAATTAGATTTGAGAGCCTTTTACAGTTGCGAACTGGTAGGTTGCAAAGAAAGTTGTGTGCATGATTGATTGAACAGTTCTTACTTGATAAGGGTATCATTATTTTGAACAAACAGTGCATTTCAGTGACTGCAACGACATTTTTCAATATAATGGGAATACATGATGGAGGTTTATCTGTGTCTTTGCCTGATGAGGCTGATAAAATTACAACATTCAAAGACACTTTCAAGTGCACTATTTTTTGTCACTGCTTACTATCAAATCAGCTACAAAGTAACATCTAAATTGCTATTCAAATTATTAGCAATTGATGTACTAATATTTTAAAATTGCGTCCATTGAAGAGCCTTAAGAGAAATAAATTCCTTCATTTATTTCTTTTCCTCGCACCATTCTTAGATATTGTATTTTATTACTTACATGAGTTTTTTTCCGTACCCACATTCACATCCCATAGTTTATTTTGTAAAACTTTTGAGGAAATAAATTGTGACTAAATATTGTGTATATCTTAAGTGAATTAGGGAATTAATTCATTTGAAAACATGGAAATTTAAACTCTGGTATCTGTAACTGATTGAAAGTTGTAATTGGTGAAATTTATACCAGTGAAAGAAATGCCAATAAAATCAAATATATCATAACATTTATCATTTTGTGCTTGGTATTTTAGTTAACCATATTGCTATTATCCACATAGAATATGTGTGATGCGGTACTTGCACGAGATGATGCATGAAAAGTTGTTTTTGTTTCAATAGTTCATTTTTTATGCAAGTTGGTTATATGGTCCAAATGTCCGCAGATAGTCCAAATTAAACTACGGAGTTGTGTACTGCACGAGCACAAGTGTCACCCACCAAGCTTTCAAACTTATTCAAAGAAAACCAAACAAAATCGACAGTACTCTGAATATCTCATCCGCATGTGCTAAAATATTTATACTTACAGTTGTTATCATAGACATGGTGTTCATTGTATTTTCAGAAATAAAGTCACTACACAAGCTAGTATTATCATTATCATTCTTACCATCTACCATCTTGTGGACATTTCCATTTGGTATGACCATGTTGATAACAAACACCACAAACACGTTAATTTTCAGCAAAGGTAGTTTTGGATGAACCCTTAGACTTAATAACTAATAAACCCTGAATAACATCACCCCCATCTCTAAATTTGTAGAATGCATTGGAATACCATCAGTGCCTATCATAAGGTTAATTCACGGATAATCTCAATGACATCATTATAACCAGCAATCGTCTTTGGTGCCAAACGTATCAAGTTTGGACATGCGATAGTCAAAGAGCCAATGCAGACAACCTCACTCATACTTGGGTTACTTGAAGAATTTTGCAATTAAGACTTTGGAATTTTGGCATCCTTTGTCCAATAAGGTAAAATCATACACATAGATATCTCTGATAGGTTCTCTACCTTCATAACAGCGAATGAGTGGCCGCATGGTATACGGAGTGGCTATATGGTATAACAAGTGTCTACATAAGATTGCAAGTGCACACAGCCTTTGAATCTGATTCATGAAAAATGACCTTCCAAGACTAATTCCCAGATATGATTTTTTTTTTATATCATACACTCAGTGACTAATATCATACATTATATTTGAGATGTATAACAGCTCATCTTTACGAAGTTCTTCAAGGACTTGATTAAACACTCTGCAAGTACACACTAAGGTAATTTATTTCTCTTAATGCTGGTACAAAGGGGTGAGTAACATAAGACATGTATGGCATGAAAGGTAGTCATCTTCGGTCTCTTTATGATATTTTCATGCAATCAAAAGGTCGATCTCCATGACGAACTCAAATAACATCGATCTTGCCACCAACATATTGATTTAGATATGCATTTATATTCTTAGACTGTTGATTACTTAAAGCCCACCCAAATCAGGCAACAATGTTTATATAGGGGTTACCAATTGTCTTATCTCCATCAGTGACAACAGACATAGACATTTTACCATCCATTGTCGAGGTAAAAGTGCGAGGGAGTCATATGTACTTGTCTTTAGTGTCACTAGAAAGTAATGCAAAGCCAAACAGTGTACTCCTCATATGATGATTTAAAACAAACAAGACAAGAGGTTTATTATATGCATTAGTTTTATATGTATAGTCAAATGTTAGAACATCACCAAAGTAGTGGAAATCTGCTTGCATTCAAGAGTCACACCAAAATACATCAGACAACCTGTGTTTTTAGTCAAGAGTGTATTAATGATAGAATCTAGTATCCATGTCTTGTTTTCTATGTAGCATTGAAAGCATTGTTTCTAAGCTAGTTTGAACAATTTGCTCTCGACAGACAACATATAAACAATTTCCCAAGGTCATTTCTTATGAATCCAACATGCTCATATCCACCTGAGCGCTCTACCATTAGCTCATGGATTCGGGATGGTTTCATTCAAAAGTGGTATAAAATTGAAGCAGTAACATAATTAGCATTTGATACGTTACATTAAGAGCAAAGAAATTTTACTTGAATATGAGGCACTAATGCATAAGTGTGAGTGTCAATCCACTTTCGGGCAACCCAAAACCTTTAGCTTTATTAAAACCAATGTGAAAAGCAGCCTGACATGATGCCCTTGTTAAAGGTTTGACTACTCTTTTTCGATCACTTTTATTCAGATACTTCTTAGACCTTTTACCTTCTTTTGAGCAAACTCATCTTTTATTATGACATTGCCTTTTGAGTTTGCTCTTTTAATATCTTTCCGAACATTCAAACCGATGCTCTTCGCATAGGCGAAGTAAAACTCTTCAGCATCTTTTATTGATGAAAACTCTCTGCCAATTACATCAAACTTAGACAGCCTATCTCTAAAAAAAAAAAAAAAGAAGGAGGTCAATCACAATTCATGTGGTCCTTTAAGTTGGCAAAAGAGACCAAATGTGCTGGTCCAGATTGGTCTAAGTATATCAAATTATGAGCATAGGTAGCAAAAGAAATGGAAGCATCGTTCATCGCACCCTCCACTGACACTGCAAAAATATTCATGTCTATATTGAAACCTAGAAAAAGTTCATTGCTTATGTCATAGTGTCCCTACATTTATAAGTCAAATGATCTTTTAGCTAAATAAAAACTTTTCAATTTCACAATCATAACGCAATATATTAAAGAAACATGAAATAGCTTAGTTTTACAATTAAAAAAACTTACCTGCAGTAGTCGAAATTACGAGTCAACAAGATGAGGACAATACCAAATTAATCAAATCATCTTCGTTCCTTCAACAAGCAACGAGTCGAAATTTTTTTTGAAGTCACAGGCATTAAATAATTAAATTAATCGTATGCTTAAAGGTTATTACTCTTTTTCTTCCCACAAGATCTTTCAATGCAGATACATGGCTGCCTTATAAACGGACCCTATAAGCAATCCCAACCTACAATGCAATTAGCCTAATTACAACTTGAAATTAAAAAAAAAAAACTAGTGTACCAATTTGTTGAAATATTTGAACCAAGAAATGAGAAAGTTAAATGCAAGAGTCATCTTGTAGCACAATATTAGAGTTTTAGAATAAATTTGGAAATAAATAGGTAAAATTGACCAATCAGTTGGTACTTATAGTACTGTAATACTAGGCAATTAGTTGGAATCCTCAACCTGAATCTAGTACATCTATCAATTGAAATAATATAATGAAAAATTGAGAAAATTTAACGGGAATTATGCACTAATTCAACCGAAAACAATAGTCAAAAGCATGGTTGGTATTAAACCTGAAATTTTGAAATATTACCTACCAGAATATTCAACACAAAACTTATAGAACAAATAATTGAAACAAATGAACTATAAAATGAGAAAGCTTAATGGAAAATTGGTACCTACTCGAACAAAAATAATAGTAGCAAAAACTAAATTTGAAATCCAACAAAAATTATTGAAATGTTGGCTGCATAGTAGGATTATTCAACAAAAAACTCAAGAAATTTTTATTTGATACATATCAAGCAATAATTGAGAATATTTAATAGAAAATAGGAATAATTTAATCCAAAAAAATCAAGAAAGCATCTTTGGCATCTATCTAACCCATAGTATTACAATATTACTTAGTTACTCAGAATACTCTTAACACAAAAATTAATGAAACTATAGGTGGAACACCATAGTTATAATCGAGAAAGTTTATAGAATTATAAGAATAATCAACCAAAAAAAATATATAAATTATTTTCGGTATCTAACCAATAATATTGGAATGTTACATAGTAAGTTGGAATATGCACACAAACTATTGAAACTATTAGGCAGAACATGAAAATCATAAAACCAAAAAATTTAATGAAATATTAGAATCAATTGAAAAAAAACATGTATGGTATTGAAATATGACTTATATATTAGGAATACTCAATGCAGAACTAGTAAAACATAATAGCCATATATTGAGAAAGTTTCACGAATTATAGGAATAAATAAATTAAAAAAACAGAATCTATAAATCATATTTGGTATCCAACCCAATATTAGAATGTTACCTATTTAGTGGAAATACTAAAAACAAAGGTAGTGAAACTATTTGGTGAAACATGAGAACCATTAAACGAGAATTTTAACGAAATATAGAAACAAAACAACAGAAAAATAGAATTTATAAATCCTATTTTATATATAACTACAATATCATAATATTACCTACCTAGTTGGAATACAAAACACAAAAATAGTGAAACTACTAGTTGGAACATGATAACAATTAAATGAGAAAATTGAGCAAAATATAGGAATACACAACACAAAAATAGTGGAATTATTATGTGGAGCAAGACAACCAATATATCAGAAAATGTAATGAATTACAGGAACAAATCAAACAAAAAAAAAACCTAAAAAGCATGTTTGGTAATTAACCCATTGTATTGGAATTCTCAATAGTTAGTTGGAATTCTTAACACTCTAGTGAAACTATTAGGTGAAATATCAAAACCGAAAATTGAGAAAGTATAACGAATTTTGGGAACATATCAAACTGAAATTATATATATAAATCATATTTGGTGTTTAACCTAGGATGTTGAAATATTACCTAGCTAGTTGGACTATACAACACAAAAATAGTGGAATTATTAGGTGGAACCGGAGAACCAATATATAAGAAAGTCTAACGAAATATAGGAACAAATAGAACAAAAAAAAAACCTAAAAAACATATATGATAATTAACCCATTGTACTGGAATTTTGGTCAGTTAGTTGAAATTCTCAACACAAACCTAGTGAAAAAATTATGTGAAACATCAAAACCATAAATTGAGAAAGTATAACGAATTTTATAAACAAATCAAACCGAAAAATGTGTGTGTGTGTGTGTGTGTGTGTATAAATCATATTTGATATTTAACCCAGAATATTAAAATATTACCTAGTTAGTTGCAATACAAAACATAAAAATAGTGGAATCATTAAGTGAAATTGGGGAATCAATATGCAAGAAAGTTTAACAAAATATAGGAATTATTCAGACCCAAAAAAAAATCTAAAAAGCATATGTGGTAATTAACCAATTGTACTGCAATATTACCTAGCCAGTGGGAATACTAAACATAAAGCTAGTGAAACTATTAGGTGAAAAATAAAACCATAAATTGAAAAAGTATAATGACTTGTAGGAACAAGTCAAACCAAAAAATAATAATAAATTATTTTTTGTATATAACCCATAAAAGTAGAATGTTACTTAACACGAATTTGGTGGAACTATTAGTTGAAGTATTAGAACCATAAGATGAGAAAAAATAACGAAATATAGAGAAAAATAAAATAAAAAGAAAAGTGCTTAATAGCATATTTGGTATTTAACCCATGGTGGTGGAATGTTACATGTTTAGTTGGAATATTCAACATAAATCTAGTGGATCTATTAGGTGAAAGTATAGAACTATAAAATGATAAAGTTTAACGAAATGTAGTAACTAATTTAACCAACTATAAAAGCCTATAATGTAAACTTGAAATCTTACCCATTTAATTAGAATTTGACCTTGTTAATTGGAATATGTAACACAAAACCACTTCAAAAATTAGTTGAAGCACCAGAAATAATAACGGAGAAAATTTTACCAAAATCAGAATTTATTGGACAGAAATAGAAGTTATAAAATCTTAACTTGGAATATAAGCTAAATTATTGGAATTTAAACATAAAAATAGGAATTATAAATATAAAAATAGTGGAATAATGAGTTGAAATATATGACCTGATAATTGAGAAAGTATAACCAAGTTAAGAAACATAAGAAGTAAAGTTGGAACAATTATCCAATGTATTGAGATTTAACCAAATTATCTTAAATATAATTATTTCAAAGATTTTTTTTACAAGTCATAATTTTTTTAAATTAATTTGCTCAAATATTTAACTACTTTTCTGGTAATTATTTGTAATTTTTCTCTATTTTTAGTATTTTTTCTTATACAAAATCAATTAAATAAATGTAAAAAATATTTACAACCGGTAGAATACCGGTTGTCCAAGTTACCTTTTCACTGTTCAACTAGTTGCATGTCATACAGCTCTGAACTGTAAGATGACTCTTTTTAATGTTATTATGTGAATGCAGTTGTACTTGCGAAACCAGGAATCTCAGCCCTGCTTTAAGGAACCGATCTGATGCGGTTGATGTCAGTCAGATCAAGTGATTAACTATCACAGCAAAGGATCTCGTGAAATTAAATGTAATGCTCAAAATTAAAATTTTGCATACAAACTAAAACAACCATGAAATCAAATGAAACGAAATAAAGCATCCTCAACTCATCCCTTCCTAAACAACTACAATTAATTATCCAATTAATTATTATTATGTTTTATTTTATCTTGAAATGTTTTGAAAAATGAACTACATAATCGGGTTGGGGGTAGCCTTCCGAAAAACGAACACATACTCTTTAGAAAGGCCTATGGAAACTTCCTATATTAAACAGAGTATGAATACAAGCGGCTTCAGTGATCAAAGGTATTTGAATGTATGACCCGGCAAGGGCAGACCTAATGCACGCCAACAAAACGGTGATGTATGCGAATCCGATACCTGCCCAAAAGTGCATTCCAAAAGTACCGTGATAGTGAATAAGCGGCATAAAATTGCACGTATACCAGAAAATCTGCAGGGTAGTTTCCATCAACATGCCCATCATCATATGGAACCTAAAGAAGTGAGGCAAGTCTTTGTTTTTCACAATCCCAGCATAAGCTATGAAGCAATAGATCATAGTGAACCAAATTGGTAACCTGGAAATGGCTCCTGGGACGAAGTAGATTAGATTTTCAAACAGCTCATAGTGTTCTGACAAGGGATAGAAATACAACCCTACGTCTGATATCTGCAGAGCAATTAAATAAGGTACACATGCTAAAGTCCTCCACCACCATTCTGGCTTCACAGTTATTGCAGGCAAGCGGAAATCAAATGCATCCCTAGCAGCAGCCCTTGGCACCATTGCAGATCTGTTCCATCTATGTAAATTAAAGCTTGTGGGAGGGAGAAACTCTCTTTTGTCACCTAAAAACGAGTTCGATGTTGAAGATAATTGAGGTGGAGTCCTTACCAATTAAAATGGCAAAAGTCTGAGCAAATTGGAATAATTCAGGAAGTCTTTATGGTTGAAATGTGAACAATTTAAAGACAATGAAAATTACCTTTCTACCTCACCATGTGGTCTCAAAATATAAATGATATATATAAAAAATTCTAAGCCACATGCCACTATTTAAGATGTAATTGTTATAGAGTGATTTTAACTTTGGAAGGTCAGCATATCTGGTTAAGATCCTCACGACAATATAAAAAAATATCATATCTATTGACAGCTGCTAATATTTCCTTATTTGTTCCAACAAAAATATCAAGTGTAAGAAACTCTTTAATGCAGCCGGATGACCTGTGCATCCTGTTAATTGCATATAATGTACAAGTAGAGATAACAAAAACAATATGAGCACACCAAGGCGATAATCTCTACCTTATGCAGCAGCCCACAGACCACAGACGCATAGAAAGAAAACAGAGGAGAGGTAGTGCTTCAAAGCTCTCAGGCTTTATTTTTTGTTTTCATAATTTGAGTCACAAACAATTGATTAATTCCTAAGCTAGTTTCTTAAGCGGCAATTTATTCTCCCTGACAGCAGAGGCTTTGTAAATTCTCTTATCATAACTGTTTGGACAGCCAAAAAAATGAAAGAAAAAATTTGACATTGATATACCTGTAGACAAGGAATGCTCCTTATGAGATCCCCGATAACTTCTGCTACTTGATAGAACAGGGTAGTCAGACGCATTAGAATTGCATGCCACAATTAAGGGTCTACACGCCCTGGAGGTCCGGGCACATCTTTCTTTAATAGCATTCCTGTACCTGAATTAAGACCAATGTTTAAAAGTTGAAACTTGGATCAACACAAGAAGAGTAATCGAGACATTTCTAAAGATAAAACAAACTCCGGTCACAAACTTTTGATGACACTTGGATCAAGTCAACAATGGTTAATTCTTGAGCGCCAATGTCCTTTTTAATTTCTGTTCTTTTTTCTTACATGCGATGCTCAAGACATTTTTATTTCTGTCGGATGATTAAGTGAGGTTTTGGTACAACTGCACTAATTCAATGTCAGAGGACTCTGACTGCTTGCTTTTACTGCCAGACAATTTTACAAACAAAACTGTTGTTTTGTTTTTTTCCTAACACCTTTGGTGGTAAAAGGGATATTGCAGAAAACAGAACCAACAACATCAGCCACGTGCAAACAATAACAATGAAAAAAATGCAAGCAATGACATAAATCAACAATATATAATAGATATTCAATAACAATAATCGATATCTTAGATTTATCTAAAATTTATTTAATATGATTTTGAAATTTCATAAATAAAGAAAAATAAAGAATAATATTGTCGACAAAAGCAAATTAATGAAAAAATGGAAAAAAAAAAAAAGAAAAACAAAACAAAGCAAAACAAAACAAAAGCAAACTAAGCTATGAGAAAATCATAATTTATTTACGAGTAAGCAAGTTAGAAAAAAATTAAGAACAATATTTATGAAAAAAACAAAAATAGCATCTTTGGCTTTTTTTTTTTTAAAGTAAAAAAAAATTTCTTCAACAAAGTTGCATGTGATCTATTTCGTATAATAGCATATTTTTGCAGTCCAGATAGTAATAGAAATCATTCGATGGAAAAAAAAAAATATCATCAAATTAAACTACCTGGCAGTGCTGATATCAAGAATGTTAGCCAGCGAGGAACGGTCTTGGAAAGCTCCTACGGCTCCCGCTCCCTCACAAAACGTGTAACCTCGCATTGTAGACAACTAACCCCTGAGTTTTTTGCTATGCTTACCACTAAAAACCAGGGGGAAATTTCTAGAGAAAATGGGAAAGTAGTTTTGCGGCCGGGGCACAAAATTGTAGGCGAGGAAACTATCACGTAATTAAGGTTAAAATATATATATATTCCTCTTTTTGACTTGTCTAACCGGGAATGTAGGACACGTGTATGATCATGATCTCCGTACTTAGTAGGGATTTAGGCACAGGTTGTGTAATTACTTGGCCACCAAGTTTCGGGTTCTTAATCTTATTAAACGGTGACGTATCAATGGGGTTTGAGATTTTGGGTGGTGAGTGCAGATCCCTGGGCCCACGTCATAATAAATAGGATTCCAAAATCCTTTGCGCATAACATCAAGCGACTGACCATGACAGAACAGCAAAGGAACTCGTGAGAAAACGATTGTTATAGCCGGTGACGCAAGGTATTAAAAACACGTTGATAGGAATGATCAGAACCGTTGATTTCACTATTTCAATCTATGTTCGAGATTTTATTAAATTAGGTTTTAAGCCATGAAAAACAACTAAACAAAGTGATATTCGTTTTACAATTTGAAGGGGGAGAAAAAGATTTTTTTTTTAAAAAAAAAAAGAACAACCACTTCAGTTTGAGACTTCAAGCCATGGGAGGAGCGAATTGAAGATGAAGACTCACAAGTCACAAGCATTGTTGCCTAAAGTAAATATTGAAAAACCAAAGCATGAACATTTCACGACTAATGAAAATACCATCTTGAAACTTAATAAGTAGATCAGTTGTGTTACAATGTCTATAATTTTAACAATATACAGATAAAACAACACCAGAAACCATTTTATTCCATCGTCTCCAACTTCTGAACCTTGCAACTTAAAATTTTGAGGCTGAAATCACAAAGGGCAGGCTCCTGCTCATTGCCATCCACCAACAGAGCAGGAAAAGCTATTGCATACAGAAGATAACATATACAGTGGCAATGTTCAAAGGAGTGAGTAGGCAGTTTCTACATACAACAGATAATAGGTTTGAACCCTGCCATGAGAAAATTTAAGAAGGTTCTCTAGCTGCTGCCTCAAATGCGGCTTGAATCTCTTCCGAAAATGAAACGTCTTGTCCAGTCAGATACCACTAGCACCCTCGTACGCCAGCTAACTTGCTTGCTAAATATAAAAAGCAAGTAATGATTTAATTAAATTCATGGATGCACAAACCGCTTACATTCGACAAGCAACAGTAGATAATCACCTAGCATATACAGAATACCAGAGCCACTGAGTGCTATGGCCCATGGATACCCAGTCTCCAGGCAATTCAGCAGCTGCCTGTTCCCCTCCCAAAGGAGCAAATTGACCAAAATGCTTGTACCTGGTAATCAAAGGGTTTCAACAATGCACAAGTTAGGATTGCAAAAGTTAAGGAAATGACTGAGAAGTGATCTTGACTATCCATGTCGGTTCTTTCTATCCAAACAACAACATCCCAATTTTGGTATATTAAAATTTTCCAAATCCGAGGTCAATGGTGTGCCAGAATACAGCATAGAAGACAAACAACTGGGTTCAAGCTCTTTAACTTCTGTGCTAGTCAAGACAGTTTTCAGCATAGAAGACAAACAACATATAGCAATACTACACTTCTAACGCTCTTCTTTTAGCTAAAGAGGACATCCTTTGCTTCCAAAATCCTCCTTAACTTGTATGTTTCACTGCCATAGGAATGTTGCATTAAGTTACTGAACATCTCTGGCATTAAGTTACTGAACGTCCCAAGAAAGTGAAAGATTTCCTTGTCATTGCTCTTCAAGGTCAAAACCAATCATCTGATAAACTGTAAACAATGAATAGATAATGCAAGAGGAATGCTATTTGGATTGCAAATGGATCAATAAAAGGCTAGTAGGCAGTATTTGTCCCAACCAAAGCAATGTCAGTGTGAAGACTGATTTATGTTTGGTCCTCAAGTTCAGCAGGAATCACATAAATTGGCTACTGTCAAAAAGTTAAAACCCAAAGCTTTCTAGCACACTAAACAAATGAACTTTTCATGAAATATTTCAAATTTGAAATTTCTAACTTGTGCATAATCATAGCCTATATATCATGCGATTGCCATTTAGAATGACGGAACAGAACTTTGGAGATAGTTATACTAAAACCAAAAGTAGATTCCCATGGGTATCGAATTTTGCAGTAATTTTTAGTGGTTATCTGTCGTAAGCATAAATTGCATAGAGAAAGCACACAACTCAAGTCAAAGAGAGAACCATGCTGATCATAACACTGAGCAAACAACTGGATTAGAGAGAAAGAATATGTGATGTACCGAAATGGACGAAAATGATGACGCCCAAGACCTCTAAAGCGTCGAGGACCTTCTGGATGTTCTATAGATTGCTGCCGGCGGTTGAAGTTCCTAGCAAGATATGCACCTTGTTGAGCAGCAACCTGGGTACAGACATATGAGCAAAGTCCAAACAAAATCACAAGTGAACTCTAGCCATTATAGTCCCTGTAAACGAGAAAATTTCTCCTCTTTTATAGGCGTGGGGACAGCGCAGCTGCTCCAAACGTGCTATATATTAAGGACAAATACCTGTGCAGTTGCAGGCAGGCTCTTCATCTGTGTATCCACATGAGATAGGGCTAATTTAAACCCTTCAATATCTACTTCTCTTCTTGGGTTCCCCTGAGGATCTTTCAACAGATCTGTTACATCATTCAGATGCTTGTTCTTTAGATAGAGCTCCACTTGGGGGTACCTTATGAGGATGTCATCTATTACATCTTGGAATTCTTCAACAGTTAAAATACCAGAGTTGTCCTTGTCTGCAGCGGCAAAGATGGTCGAAATATCTTCCTAAAGGCACAGCAACATAGTGTTATAAGTAGAAAATCATTGCAATCTACAGATGGATCCAAAATTGCATTTGGGAATAAGAAATTTCAATGTAAAACTAAAAATAGTGCAAGAAAAAAATGACATAAAGAAAGCATCAGCTGCCATATTATTATCTTGAAACTGTGTATTCTTTTCAACTGTCTGTATCTCGAAGAGTAGTCTTATGTTCTTCATTCATTTTTCAAAACAAATAAAGTTCTCTTTTTATTGTAAAGTTTAATGAACTTAGTAAGGTACTCAATCTTCAAAAGGCTCAGGTCCCACAGCTTGGCCTAGCTGCCGTATTGGTTGGCCAGGTTTCACTGAATTAGTATCTTTTTGGACTTCATCAAGAGAGCCATTTTCCTAAAGGAAAATATGGAAATAAGATTTCAAATCATAAAAGTATTGATTGGATTAAAAGTTTCTTTCTTAAAACTATTTGTACTGTAAAATTTTAACCAATGAGAAGATGCAAGATAACAGAAGCCTTCACCAATGAAATAACAATCTGATAAAACTACTTGTACAAGTAATAGTAATAGGTTTTTTTTTTTTTCCTGAAAAAGTACAATGTGGTTTAACAATATCAACAAACCACAGACCATATAGAAGAATCTGTAATTGCTTATAGATGCTGCAATTATGGAGAACAAAGGAAGTAGCAGAAGCAAACCACTCCCTGCAGATCTAAGAACAAAATCAATCTGCTAAAGTTTCACATACCATGACCTTACGTTGATCTATAGTAGCGCAATCACCAAGGGCATACACATTTTCACATTCCTTAACTCGCAACCATTCATTAGTAGCCAGGATGCGTCTCTTACCCTGCAAAACAGATTTCCAGGCATAAGCAGTTGAGAAACACTAATCAGTATTCACTCACTCAAGAATTTCAATTGACTCAAACTTGAGACAAAAGAATAAAGTTTATGAAACCATGTTAGGCAGCACATAATGAGCAAGAGGAATGCTAGTGATCCCAATATTTGAGTCCCAACTTGAATCCCAACTGAAGCGCCATCCATCAATTGGATAGTGGAATAAAGTAATAAGTAGTTTTTCATTCATCATCTAATAGATAAGTGACACAATATTGGGACTTGAGTTGGGACTTAAATGTCGGATCTCTAGCATTATAATAAGCTAGGGTGGGAAAAATGATGGTCAAAATATAAATTTCAAATTCAAAGACATTACAAGCACGAGAAGTCTATGCGACCTACCTGACCAATTTGCTCCATAAAGTCCTTTGTGACTGGACGAGTCCCCACGCCAGTGGACCACAAAACCAGTCCATGGGGTATTGAACAAACAGCTCCCGTGGATTTTATCTTCATAGTTATCTCCTTATCAGAAACATTAACAACTCGACATTCTGTTAGAACTTCAATACCATCTCTTTGAAATTTTTTTTCAGCAAATGAACTAATTCTTTCATCAAATCTGCAGAGAAAAGGGGTTGAATTTTTTATTTTTCAAATAACCCTGCAAAGAAGACTTAAACTCTTCCTCAGATGCTAACAACAAGTATTCAGAATAAAGAGAGAGAGAGAATGGATGTTCCTGTCTTCCAAGGGAGTTTAAAATTCCATTACCATTTTCTAGATAAATGCACTAAACAGAATGAGGAACTGACATCTGAGAACAGAACAAACAGAAGCATGTGCTAAATTCATCTAATTTATCCTCTTTTTTAGTCAGTAGAAGATTGAATATACAGATATAACCACATAAATTGAAGCCAGATAATTCACTATGACTAAAGTGCAAGCTATCCTGAGAAGTTTTATTTTACCCGTTATATTGTCACACACCAATAAGTGAAAAACCTGAGATTTATGCTTTTTTGCGCCACTCTAGCACATTGGGTTTTTCAACTGCTCAAGGAGAATCTAAAAGACCTCATTTTTGGAGATTATGGAACTTAGTATCTATTTCATGATATATATGGTCTTAGTATCTATTTCATGAAATTAGAAAAGAAGCATACGTGCATCTTTCATTGATGTATAATTGCAATTTAAATAATATAAAGTGTAAATGGTCAGTTCCTTACGAGTTCAAAATATGATCTCCAGATTGGATCAATGTTATTCTCACAAGGTCTTTAACGGTGGGATACAAATTGATTAGATCTTCTTGGATATAGTCGTGTAATTCTGCAGCAAACTCTACACCAGTAGGCCCACCTCCAACAATTACGAAATGAAGGTTTCTCTTCCGCTCTTCTTCACTTAGCCCAGGAAGGACAGCCTTTTCAAAACAATCAGTCACAGTCCTGCGAATCTTCTGGGCATCTTCTAATTCCTGCATTCAATAATTGAGCATCTTATCAAAGAATCTAAGTAGCAATTTCTTTACATCTGCAACTTGAAGATAAAGGAAGCAATGAAAGAATGTTGGAAAGATTAAAAACCCACATTTGAATAATAAAATTTAGGAACAAATGATGCATATCTTCATACTATGAAATCTAATGTCTTTACCTTTAGAAAATGGCAGTTATCCAGTACACCAGGAGTGCCAAAAGTATTCACTTGAGCTCCTACCGCTATAATTAAGTAGTCATATTCCAGAGAGAAATCTCTAGTTTCCTTGTCAATATTAGACTTACAGAAAACCTTGTTTTTTGCAGCATCAATCTTGATGGCTTCTGCCTCCCAAAATTGAATTTCTGCATTACTCTGGCAATGAAAAGAATGTTCTGATAAATGATGCAAACAGAATAACAAATCAATTACCTAGAGTAATCACAATCTCATATTTGCAATGTCATAAGACCAAAAAGCCATTAATGGACAAAAAGTGACAATATATATGTGAAGTGTGATAACATGAAAGAGAATTTATCAAACAAGATGCTGAGTGATTCTAGCTGTGCATAAGGAAAAAAAAAATGTAAAAAGTTTTCGAAGCTCTTGTTTTGCTTCCGCTACCTTCTTTATAATGTTTCGGACAGGCTCAGCAATGCTACGTGCTTCAACTGTTCCACAGGTGACACTAGGCAACAAAGGGGTGAATGCAAAGTAATTCTGAGGCGAAACAACCTGAACATCATATGACGAAACGTCGAGATCTTTAAGAAAACTAATACCGGCCCAGCCAGTTCCAAGTAGGACTACCCTCTTCTTCTCGCGCTCCTTTTCAACATGTTCACTAGCAGTAGCAGGAGTTCCAGGCTCTGATTGCGATTCAGAGTATGCTACCAAACCACCTCCACTGCAATATTTCAAAAGAAAGGAAACCTACAATTAGAGTTTAGACTTGCTCAAACCAGACGTTGTTCATCTGCAAAAAATTAATTTTTTTGGAGAAAACTCTTAAATTATCTATGATTTTGTTTCTGTTTAGAGTAATAACTAATAAGAAGCTCGATCCATCATTTCTCATTCAATCATCCAAAGTGATCATAAATGGAGCCACAATATTCAGTAGCCTTAGTGAATGATGATTACATTTACATACTGCGAAGCCATGTGAGAAGATTAAAGTAAAATAATAATAATTGAAAAAAAATTAAAGTTATCAACTAAAGTAAGACAAATCCTCGAACAACTTGGTTAAATAAGCATATCAAATAAGTGGGAGAGTACAATGAAACTTGATCGATGCATAACATAGTTTTTTTATTACATAAAAATTTTAACTTTCTGTTACATTTTAAGAGCAGTGAGGGAATGAGAACCTGAGACTGAGAGTGCAGAGAACGAGAAGCCTGGAGTAAGTAGAGCTGCCATTGAAAGCACTTGAAGCTCTCCGGACGAAAGAGGACAAAATCGTCATTTTACGAAGCTCTTTGATTTCAACCGGATCTTTTGTGTCGAGTGATTGGATAGACCACAGAAGAGAAGAGAGTCACCACTCACATTACACAATCTGTCTGTCACACTGATGATTAATCTGTTGACTTATTTGCAGATGGATTTGCAGTACGGATGGCAATGTGTAACGCCTGCAGCGATTTTGTCCTTATCAAATTCAAATTCGCACAAAATTTAAAGGATCCGGATACGGTAGCACGCATGATACCATACCAAGCACCCTAAAAATATCACTCAATCTCCTTAACTCAGTTTTATTTACATTTTTTTTATAAATATTAAATTAATTTTTACTGAATTTATATGAATATTTTAGTTAACACTCTTATAATATTTATTATTTATAAATTTTTATTCTATATTGTACATGTATCAAAATACCTCTGTTGTTATCACAAAATCCGCGAACCCGACCCACATTTCGTTTCCATTTCTGACCACTCCACCGGCTATGGTTAGTACTGATCGGAATCTCATGCGATGCCGATCATTTCTAGGCCGACCTTGTGGCAAAATGAACGGGTCAATCCGAACCCGCGAACCCGACCCAGCTTCCGTTTCCGGCTACTCCACCGGCCAAGGTTGGTACCAATCAGAAGCTCATGCGATGCCGGTCATCTCCATGCCATCCTTATCGTCGGAAAGTGTTCGGAAAGCCGCCGATCTAAACCGTGAAAAGCCGCGGAATCGCGGCTTCAATTCGCTGTGATTTCACCGATTTCCGGTGACCCTACCACTCGGGGTTTGTTCCCCACAATTCCCTCTGTCTTTTCCGACTGGCCACAACCACCGAGTAAGTTGATTTGCCGTTGATCGACCATTGAAAGATTCACGGGTTTGGGAGAAATAAACCTAATATTTGTGAAGAAAGTTTAAATAAGAATAAGTAAAAGGGGGCTGAGTGATATTTTCAATGAGTGTGGCGTGGTACCGTAGCCGGATCCAAATTTAAATTACTAAATCTACCTGTAACTTGCAGCAGATTTTAATTTTTTTAAGAAAATCCACTCGCAGTGGGTTTGGACAATTACTAAATCTGCAATGATATCCAGCGGATTTTTTACGGGTTTCCGTATTTAAAATTACAAATGTTTAATATATAAATATATAATAATAACCTCAAATTTCATATAACATACTCAATTTTATATTTAAACAACATAAATGAAATATTAAAATTTCAACATCAATCCAACACAAATTCTCAAATTTAAGTATAAATTACACAAATCCATTTAAAAAACACAAACTACTATCTAAAACTAATAATTACATTTCATATTATCATTTAAAACAAACTCCAAGAGAAGATGTTCATTTCATTCACCACCATAACCACATATCCAACACGATGCCTACAATAATAATTAAGATTAATATTTTCAAATACTAATTCGAAGAAAAAAATTATAATAATAAAATAATTCATGTATTAAGTTAAAGAAAAATAGTACATGCAAAATTATAATAAAATAATTCATGTATTAAGTTCAAGAAAAATAGTACATACAAAATTATAATAGATATATAATACATACACAACTTTGAGCCTTTGCCTATTTGGTAATTTGAATAATTACATTATTTTCTTTATACATTTTTAGATTAAAATTAAATTAAAAATATTTAGAAAAAAATATTCCAGGTTTGGTGGATATCCATGCTGGTATCCACCGGATATAAGGTTAATACCAAATCCACCCGTATCCATATACGGGTTTTAGTTTATAATACTAAACCCGCCCGCAACAGATAAAATTACCCACAACGGACGGATTTTGACGGACGGATTTAGGCGGATTTGCGAGTGTAATTGCCATCCCTAATTTGCACCAAATATGACTTGACTCAATAGTACTTAAGTGCCAAGAATAATCTAACTCAATACTTCAAATGTCAAGAGTATGATATGAAAATACACAAATACCCTTTTATTTAATACAGTATGGCATTTTGAATGACTGAAGAAATTGATTGTGAAATTCTATGTTAATTAAATTCAAAACTTCAAGTTCCATGTATGTTAAAGTTTTAGACTTCTCCTCAAAAAAAAAAAAAAGTTTTAGACTTCTCAATTCGAGACTTATTTAGAATTTGAGAAGTTTAGATTACAATCTAAACATATATTTTAATACTTAACTCAATTATCAAGGATCAGTATAATAAATTCCACCAAGAAATAATATGTTGCCTACACATTTAAGTATAGTTCATCATATTTTATAAGAAAAAGTACTATATTAAAAACAAACCAACACACTTAAATTCAACACTTTTATCTACATAGTTGGAAGTAAACAAAATAAGAATTTAAATTAAGAAAAATTAATCTTGTGATAAATATTGAAAAAAAAAATGTAGTTTGCTAGAAATAAATGTGATTTTTAACTTGTTTCCATATGTGTTTGTTGAAGAAGTATTAAGTTTTGTGTAAAACACAAAAGAAAGATGTTTCAAAATTTTGTAGAGAGAGAGAGATCTTGATGAAGATGATAAGGGTATTTTAGACAAAATACTACCGAAATGTCATCTACATTATATTCTATAAATGTTGTCGTATTTATGCAAAGTGAAATTTGTTTTGTAATATATAAATAGAGAACTCCTTACTGCATTGATTGATGAAGGAAATTATTGTTATTATTATTTTGTGAATTTAATTTTTTTATTTAAAAACAAATTTAAAAAAGACGTTATCTTGGGTGTGTATTTGTCAGACTTTCATTTTTCAATTATTTTTTCTATACAATAATAACATCGAAGGTGTAACTTGAATGAGCACATGCAAAATAAATAAATTAAACTGACGATAGGTTTTGTGTTTTTTATAGCAAGCTACTAAAGTCTAAAGACGACTTCCTTATTTAAAATTTTGAATAAACAACGATGCAGAGGCGTAACTCGTGAAGGATACAAAATGAATAAATTAATTAATCTTCCATTTTCAAAGCGATTTCTATTGAAAAGCAATAAAACAGGGTGCAGATAGAAGCGACAAGAAAGAAATGCTTCCCATGAAGCAAAAAAGGCAACCTCACGGATTTGATCATTGAAACAAACTGCAGTAAACTGGCTGGTCCAGCCAACAACAAAACCAGCAATAGAACAGAAATTTGGTGGATTATATCAGAGATTTAATGAAGCAAATAAGATTTTCAATCGTTAAAAGTCCAACATGTATCAAGACACCGTAAGATTTTCTTGTTCATTCTCTCACTAAAAGAGATATGAGAAGTTTGGAATCTACCATATGACTAGACAAATTTTCAAGTAATATATTGTGATTATTCTTTATCTCTAAGAAAGAATAGAGCAATATCTGTTGCCTCCATTACAAAGGGTTATTTTTACATATCTTCCCTGAGGTTTCACGTAATAACAGTTTAATAGAAAATATGATGGTATTATTACATCCCTCCCTTGCTGTTAGTATTTTTGTTAGTAGACCGTTTATAAGCCTAAAATTTACCAAAATACCCCTTAAAGGCTGCTGAGACGTACAATTTCCCAACTGGTATTTGACAATATAGTGTGTTCTTCGAGTTTCTGTTAAAGCACCGATTACAGAACTGGATCCAACCTCCACTCGATGAATCCGATCATTTCGAAGTCACGACTCGACTTGAGGAATCTGTTAAAGCACCAAAGGTGCTGCTACTAAGGATATCCACATCGATCCTTTTACGTCGCTCTCGATCTGTATTTTTCTCCCCCAGTCTGTACTGAACCCTCTCGAGCTTGACTCCAGACAGCAATCCAAACCTAAACCAAGCGCGAACTTGAAGAATGTAGAGGCGGACCTACCACGCGACCCGCTTCATCTGCGGAGGAATAGCTACAGCTCCCCAAATGCAGCGGCAGCTACGAGGAAAGAGGAGTATCAGAGAAGTAGCTATAGCAGCCACGACAGTGCCGACGCGGAAGCGATGAGTTTGAATGGGAAATCAAATATGTACAGGGGGTACGCGCCGATGGATATGAGTAGGAGGAAACTGCCAGTGATGTTGTGCTTCCACGGCGACGGGTGGGTGAGCGGGAGAATAGCAAGGCTTTGCGATGTGATTGTTGTGGCGGTTGGGTATCAGTTGGCATTGGAGAATCGGTTCCCCATTACGTTTGAGGATGGGCTGAAGGTGTTGAATTGGTTGGGGAAGCCTTTTTTTTTTTTTTTACCCCAAATCTCAAACTTCTAAGAAATGTAAAATTTATGTTTGATGTATGTATTTTAGACTTTTGAATATACTTACATATCTTTATTGCCAAATATTGCTAAATACCAGCTGGGGTTAAAGGGGTATTTTTGTCATTTTATCGGCTCATAAATAGTCAATTGACAGAAATACTAACAGTGAGGGAGGGATGTAATAATACCATCATACTTTTTATTAAACTGTTATTACGTGAAACCTCAGGAGAGGTATGTAAAAATAACCCCCATTACAAAAATTTAAAATTCTGGCCATGTGGCGCTACATTTATATATTAGTTTATTGTTACTTGAGTGGGTCGCTATTGGCTAAGGTGTTTACTAGTTACTGTTGGAAGGAAACTAATGAATTGTTTTGAGAGAGTGTAAAAAAAAAAAAAGAACTTGAGATTTAAAGGGTAAAATTCAGCAATATTATCGGCATTTACTTGGAATAAATGAATTATACTTCAAGGTCTGCAATCTATTATGATTTGCATGGATGTTGTATGAAACTATAAACTATGCACCAATGAGCCATGACCTATGAAAGCTGAAAAGCATGTGCACTACAGGCTGCCTGGGTCGGTGACCAGTAGTTATTCCCGCGTTTTTCAAGATGTGACATAAATGAAATAGTTTATGGTTCTGTAGCTATTGTTGTTATTTAATTTATCAATCCATTAATGAATTTTGAAATACAACTACAAAAAGAAAAAAGAAGAGAATCTCTTAAAAATACTTATATTTATTTTATTTTATTGTTAGATTTAGAGACCAAATATTAGTGGGGGATAAGAAAGAAGCAATGGCAAATGTCTTTTTGGAGTAATGGCCGGTTCACTAACGTTGTATTTTGTAAAATAATTGTTATTAACTGAGCTATTAAAATAATTAACTGTGAAGAAAATTAATTAAATATTTGATAAAATTTATTTTTAAAATTTTTATGAATTTTAAAAATAATCGTATATATTTGATAAATTTTACTTTAAAACTGTTGTGAGAATATAAATAATTGAATTAGACATAATATTTAATAAAATTTATTAAAATATTTATAACCATATATAAAAAAAATTCTTTTATTGTATACATATGATAATTGGTAACTAAACTAAAATTTTTAATTATTAATTTTTTATTTTGTTATATCAATTTAATTAATTAATAATAATATTTAATTAATAATAATATTATTTAATTAATAATAATAATATATAATTAATAATAATAATAATAATAATAATATATAATTAATAATAATAATAATAATAATAATAATTTTTATAAGGATAACTTTAGATTTTATAATATATATGAGGATATATACGAAATTATACAAAGTATAAAAGTGATTCTTAAAATTAAATTTTGAAAAGTTATTATTTTACTTATTTTTAAAATCTGCTGTAAAATGAGATGATTTTGTCAAAAGTAATTTTTTAAAAAAATTTCCCAAACACTAAAATTATTTTAAAATATTTCTCTAAATACTAAAATTAACTTTTATTTTTTTAAAATTACTTTTAAATCTTTCAAAAATAATTTTAAACAGGCACTAAGTATTATTGCGCTGCTTGCGCATCTTCTTTGTTTTTTGAAAATATGCCCGTTTATGCATCAAGAAGCGGATGGGAAGGGAGAAGAGGAGAGGAGACGAGGGGTTAAGATATTCTCATGATTTTATCATCACTTAAAATTTAAAAATTTATTGACATGTGGCATTATTAAACTCAATGGTCAAAATTCCTTTTTAATTAATTATTTTGACAACCTCTTAAATGGTGCTGCACTTTAATTCCTTAAAATTATCTATCATGACTAAACTTTTCTGGCTTTACTTCATAATTCCATAATTTCAAAAACATTAATGAGAAAAAGAAATTGAATAATAAAAAATGAAATGAAACTGATACCAGCACTGGCCATGCATGAAATTGATACTCTCTGCCACGATTAATTGGCGCCACGCCTAGTCATGTCTAAAGATGGCCAATCGGCCGGGCAACACGTGGCACAGCTTATGTCCGTACAGTATGACGCGGCACGAGCATATTTTGATAGGGCACGACACAACACACATGTGGGCTTGACCGGATTTAAAAATTTAGGCGGTGGACTTTAAAAACACAACACGATTAGAGATGGGCCAAAGCATGACACGTGAAAAAAACAAGTGATCAGTATGCTTCATTGGTGGGTTAGCATGCGACTCGTAGGCCATCAATAGCATGTGGGCCAAAGTATGTCAAAATAAAATTTTTTAATGAAAAATAAACATAAAATGTTATGATTTTACAAATATTTTGAAATTAAATTTTTTAAAATATTTTATTAGCATAGGCTTTTAAAAATTAATTTAAGTCTTAGTTTAAAAAAATTCTAATTGTTTTATATTTATAATTTATTAAATGAATAAATGAAATTTGAATAATTTGTTTGAATATTTTTATATTTTGGCCGCTTGAGTATATAGATTTGTATTAATCATTGCTATAATCCAAGTAATTAAATTTATGTATTGTTGTATTATAATTGGTTTTTGCGAAATTAAATATATAGTTGAGAAATTATGATAAACTGATAATGAAATTTTAATTGTTCCCTTAATAAAAATTATAATCATTGTTGTTGTTGTTATTGTTATAATAAGTGCATGGGCTGAAGGGTTTGAAAAAGCACGTTAGGCACGTAGACTTAAAAAAAGTACGTTAGACACGTGAGCTCGAAAAAGATTGGTGGACCTTTTTTAGGCACAGCCTAAGCACGGTAAGTGTAGGTTTGTGCCGTAGGTAGTTCTGGGCCTTAAAAAAAATTTGGACATGGCACTGCATGGCCTGTTCACTTGGTGGGCCACGTCGTGTTGGCCCATAGACCCTAATAGGCCTTGGTTTGCCGGCACGACCCATTAGCCATCTTTAATCATGTCAGATCCATTGAAGAGTTTCTCATTACCTTTGAGGAGTTATTCTTTCTCTTACTCCTTCGTCTTTAGAAGGTTCCAGTACTAGGAGCATCGGAGTTTTCAATGATTTAGAAAACTATAGGCATAAGATTACTAATTTCAACAATGAAGTGATGGACGTTGAATCAATGCTGCCTAAGCGATTATCACATCAGATTAATCAAATTTCAGGCTTACTACCTTAGATAATATGTTAAGCGATTTTAATGTTCTCTATTGTTGAAGATTTAGATTTTTTTTTTTTGAATTTGACAATTCTGAGAGAGAGGGTATTTCATCGCATTTAAGAAAATAAGGAAAATAAATCATGGCCACTAAATTTTATACTACAACATATCAATGGATTTTTAGAAGAAGAGTATCTGAACCAGAGAAGGTGATGGTGATTTATTGATAACTCTTCTTCTGAGTCCCACTCTTCTTTGAGCGCTACGTAAAATTATGCGTTTGAATTTTGTGCCGCAAAAGGGTTAGTTGGTATGATTCATTGTTTCAAAGTTATTTAACAATGTACTCAGTAATCTTCTACGGTTATTATATGATTAATTGTCACAAGTTTATTTCTTTGATTACTTCTCCTGGCTCCTGCTATACTTAAGGGTGGGCATATTTTAATTGAACCGATCCAAACCGACCATTTGGATCTATTGGGATCAGTTTCATTAGTAAAAAAATTGGTTTCGGTTTATTGGATTGCAAACCGACATCACTCGGTTTGGATTTCGGTTTGGAAGGATTCTAAACCGATCCAATCCAGAAATATTGTATTATTACATTATATTCTAAGTTAAGCAATCTAAGTAATTATATTTATCATTTTATGTAGATTTTGACAAATCAAAAGTAATTGGCCCATAAGTTTTGACGGATAAGATGCACAATATTTTTATTGTCAAATGTTGTTCAAGTTTATTTTAATTTTGTAAGTTTGTTTTGAATGAACAAGTTGAGAACTTATTTATTAGGATTTATTCTCCTGTGAACTTATATGGATATATCTTTGAATTGTTATGTAGATATCAAAGTAGATATGAATAATATAAAAGAGGTATTAATTTAGATTACAAACACAAAAAAATAACAAATAATTTAGGTACAACAATATAAAAGAAGTGGGCTTTTTGCTAATAAGCTCAAACTAGGGATCCAAACCGACTAGCAAAAAGAAGTGGGCTTTTTGCTAGTCGGTTTGGATCGATTCGGTTTAAAAAATTTTTAGGTCGATATCGGTTTGCAAATATTTCAAACCGATAAGTTTGGATCAGTTTGATAATATGTCTCAAACCGATCCAAACCGAATTTGCCCACCCCTAGATATACTCAACAGAGAGTAACAGTGAACGTCTAGCTAAGCTACACCTAGAGGTGGCCGATGGGCCAGACGGCACGAGGCACGACACTGCACGACACAGCAAGCACGTGAGTCGTGCCAGACTTAGATTTTAGGTATGTGGGCCTTAAAAAACAAAACGATACGATTAGAGATGGGCTGAAAAAGGCGCAAAAAAACACGTTTCATTTTTTAATAAAAGTAAACTTAAAATTTTATAATTTTATAAATAACTTGAAATTAAATCTTTTAATATATTTTATTGGCTCAAGTTTTTTAAATTTATTTAATACTTGAAGTTGAATCTTTTAATATATTTTGTTGACTCAAATTTTTTAAATTTATTTAATTCTTAGTTTAAAAAAAATTATAATTGATTTATGTTTATAACTTATTAAATAAATAATTGATATCACGATTTTAATAAATAAAATTATAAATATCATGATTTTATAAATATGTAGTAATATTATTATAAACTATAATATATGACTAGAATTATTATTATTGTTGTTGTTAAGTATTAAAAAAAATTCTAATACCATAAAGTCAAACTTAACAACTGATATTACATTATTTTATTATTATTAATCTATCATTATTAAATATGAACTTAAATTTTAAATTTTTTATTCTATTAAATTTAAATAAAGGCACATAAATCTAAAAAAAATACATAAGATTAAAAAAATAAAACAAAAACTTAACGTGCGCTCTAAAAAAATTAAAAAAAAAATACTTAGTGGGCTAACACGAAATGAATAATGAGCATAACACGCTCGTAGGCTTCCTTTGATGGGCCTAAGCCATCACAACCCATTGGCCATAATGAATGAATGGCCTTCTCAAAATAATAGATTTCATATTATGCTTGCTAAGAGATTTTATGACCCAAAGGCGGGTTTCTTCACATTTCTTGTCTGTAATCCTGTAAAAACTTTGTTTCAGAATCATAGCTAAGGATCCTAAGAACCGATACATGTTGCTACTGCACACCAGAAAATGAAGCACACAAGTTTTCGTGAACATTTGTTTAGTTTTCTTTTGCACGTGTGAAATTAAGCGATCGTTCCTTGGGGAGGAATATACATTTTTAGTAATTTGGCTCGAATAAATTGCAACTAAATTTTTTATATGATAAAAAGAGCGGCCTGAGTTTTGCAGAAAGCAATACTCATCCAGTTTGAATCTAAATCCAATAATGATATTTACAAAATTAAAGGATATTAAAAGGCTTGAATAAAATTCATACAATTAGAGATTGATTCCGTCAATCATAGCTCCGAAATCTACACCTAATAGAGATGAGATACTAGTGATGACTGATGAGTCCACAAACCATTTAGGAATTCCAGTCCACTGCTGTTATAGGGATGGCAACTTCAAGGAGATTTGAAGAAATGTTGATGATAAAATAGGAAACAGACGTCACTAACGAATCAAAATCCTGCAATTAACAATCGCTCACAAGACAAATTACAGATAATCATTATAAATAAAAACAAAACGAAACAAAATGATAAAAAACAAAATGTAACGTATTATAGCGTAGATAATTGTAGTGCTGTTATTTAACTCCACACCCGTTGAAATACAAGAGAAGAAGCTGATGACAACACATCAATTTCTGAGTTTTTTCAGACCCAATATCTATCTGTAACAGAGTATAAAGGGTATAGTTAAAACTCAATTCAACAAACAATTTTACCAATTCAAAGCAAAAGTTAATTTCACTAATACAAGAACAATTAAATCACACAAATTATATACTATAAAGCCTCAGTTAACTCCAGTAATATCAAAGCGTGGTAGCTTCTGTCAGGTAGGTTCATCCTGACTCCACTACACCTCAAACAAATCGGATAGAATCATCATCGGCATTTTCATATAACCAAAACACAAGCAATATCAAATTCAAATCAAGCAGTTAAATAAGTTAATTTTCTTTTTTTTGGGCAATTCAGAGGCTCAGAGTATGAAACAGCTACATCAATCAAGAATTTTCTGAAGCAGAACTGGCATATAAGCTGTATATTTCGATCGTCATTGCCAATGAAATTATCAATTAACATGCACACAAAACTGTGAATTAGCAATTTAACAATATAATTCATCTGGGTATTGTACTATAAAACTAATAAGCTGGCTCATATCAAGAAATTCAACCATTATTTTTATCCTTGTACTTCATAGACACTCTCAGAAGCGCGGATAAATATATATAATCATAGCCAAAAATTGATCTAAAATCAATACAATACAACATCTAAATTAGCAAACCAAAAACTAACTATAGCGGTTGATTTTAGAGGCAAGACTATTGAAAAAAGATATACCCCCACGTGAACACCCGCCGAGAATTGAATATTTGCCTCCGTGACTAGCCTAATTTTCAGATAATTAATGCTTTTGAAAACCAGCTAAAGGTGTAAAGAGGCAACCCAAAAAAAAAAAAAAACCAAAAATAAAATTGTGAGGGATTTAGCCGTTACTTTGACACAGATGAGCCGTGGAAGAAACAAAAAGAGGCTAAACTGCAACACTTAACGGCGGCAATTTAGCACAAGCATTGGGGCTTCTTCGTCACTTTTGAGCTTCAGAGAAGCCCGGGGTAGCGTCGTGCAGATGCTAAATCAATTAAATTAAGACGACACAAAAATTAAAAAAAAAAACGAAAAATCTACATTTTGCTAAAAGGTAAACCCTAATTGTACTTCACAGCCTCCGAATTTGGTGAGTGACATTGTGAATTCTGCGGAAGGACGACGTGCTTATATAGAGATTTTGAAACCCTAATAAAAAAGATTGGAGTGGGAGGCTGGATACTAATCGGATTATTCGGCCCTTATTTTTGGGTTATATTTTAAGAAATTCTAGAGCGGGCAGTCAATATTTTTTAAGCCCAAGTGAAAATTAATATGGCTCAACCTGTGCGATTCACTTTAAGCCCAAATAAATTAGAATGGGCCAACTTGGGCGATTCACTTAATCACTTCCCAGTTTTGTGAAAACTGAAAGACTTAGACTATTGGACTCTCTTTTTCGGTTATATTTATTTTATGGCGATCCCTAAGTTACGTTTAACGTAACATACGATCAGATAAATTTAAACCGTTAGATCTCTTGAATTTAGATCCAACGGATATTATTAAATTTATACAAAAATAGTTGGAATGGCAAACCGGCTGAATTGGTTAATTGAAGCGATGAGGTACCGGATGAAACGGTTTGAATGCTTTTTGGCAAACCCAGGTGATTGATTGCTCTGCTGCCATTGAATTACAGAAGGCCTCTGCTGCCGCCGTTGAATTACAGAAGGGCAGGAAAGCCAAAGAAGAGGAGAAGAGTGAGGTATGTGCATCTCGTTTCTTTTTATTTTTATAATTTTTTAATTAATTTTGTTTGGTCATAAGGCTGCTCTTTCATTGTTTGTTCGTTCTTTCCCCGACTCTGACCTTCGCCTCGCACCTCATGGCTAGCTTGTTAAAATTACTGGGGTGGGCTCTCCTTTCTTTTCTTTATCTTTTAATTCAAATTAGCAAGAAATTTTTTTTTTTTTACTTTCGTAGCAGTGGTATCATTTCTTTAATTTTTTAACTAATCAACTCAGCTGCCACTTGTTTGGGTAAAATATTTCTTTAATTTAATTTTAGGACTATGGATTTGGCTATATATGCTTACTACGCCCTTGTGCAACAAGGTTTTGCTGTGGACTCACTCTATTTCTCTTAATTGCTGTTATGTTACTGAAATATATGTATATATCATGTGACTTTGGATTTCGAATCCATCTGTTATGTTGCACCATAATAGTCTATAATCATCTACACCATTCACAGGCCCTAGATACCAAAGTAAATTCTATCAATATTAGTGATAGTTTGATTGAGAAATCATACTGCAGCAGCGAAACTCGGAATCAGCTTAAACTTGGCTTATTACATTTTGAAGAAATCCATTATGCTGCTTTGTCTCTGTCTATAACTATGAATGGTGCATCTTGCTGACTTGTCTTTGTTTAACCTTTGCTCTCATTAGTGAATGCATGATATGCTACTATTATTAAGTCAATGATATAAATGGAATGCCAACCACATTTCTTGCTCTGGTAATTTCAGTTAGCATCATGTGGGAGTGTCTCCCTGGAATCTTCATATGAAAAGGCTACCCGATGTATCTATACGTCAACTCTTATGCATGAAAACGTAAGATTGGGTCTCAAACCTGTGAACATTAACAAATCTTGCTGTCAGTGGAGTCTAGCATATTGCGAGGTTTGTAAGTTCTCAAGCCTGCATCAACCATTACAGCTGATGTTGTTAATAAAATAACCTCTCGTGTCATGAAAATGCCGAAATAACTTCATGTGTTGTGCATTTTACTCATCTATTAGTATTTTGAAAAAGTTCTTAGCGCGAATTAGTCGTAAGTTAAGCATTTAAATTGAAATTCTGCTTTCTTATTGAAATTTCAGGTTTTACAGACCTTCATGCTTGGAGAAAGATGCCTGGATGCCTTGCGTTTTGCTGAAATTTTTTTTGAACTTTTCTTGTTATCAACGCTGTTATTGGGTGGTTGAGCATGTATTCAATTTGATTTTATTGCCACTACAACCTTTAAACATCTTCAAAAGATGACAATGTTGCAGATTTTTATTTGTTACTATAAAGGTTGCTGCTTGCAAATCGGATTTTTGTTTGGAAACAGTCAGTTAATTTCAATAAAACAACAGCTCCTACAACTGTATAATGTCAATTTACATTATAATATTATTTCGTTCTTCTGCAAACATTAATCCTGGCTTTGCAACACTCAGCAACTTTAAAAGAGTACATCTATTAGCTTTAATTGAATTAAGGTTTGATACAGCAAAAAATTGCGCAACTACTACAAAGAATACTTCACATTGGCATAATAAAAATTGAAATAGCATTGCTAACTAAAGTAGCCATTTAACTACGAGAAATAAATGCTAGAATCAGACCGTTTTTACTCTGCACAAGTATTGTACATGTCATGAAAAATAAGTAGAGAACAATTCCCCGTCAAACTTTTTTGTGTGCTCCAACAGCTGGGTTTTTAATGGTTTGGCTGCAGCCCTTGATACTCGCAATTTGTCCGCTCTTCTAAGTTCTAGCTACAATTCTTCTATTGCAATCCTCATCTCTACCTCCACCAAATCTGCGTCGAATACACGCTGCATACATTCGAGAATCGTGCTTACACTAACTTTTTTTCCTTTTTCTACCAGCTCTAAGAGACCTTCTATTTTTGTGAGGTACACAGCTTGCTGTGCAAGTTCCATCTCTTTGACAGATCTGGAACTTTTCTGCATCTTCATTTGAACAGTTTGTAAGTCACTATCTATCCTCCAGGATTTCTTAGTCCAATCCTCAAATTCCCTTTTTAACTCCATGAATTTCCTGAGACAACTTCAGCTCAGTTTGCATCTTCGTTTTTTTTTCCTCATTCCACAGCAATGCAGTAGCTTTACCACCGAAATCTCAATTCCTGTAAATTGTCTAATTAGCAGTGTTATCCGAAGCAAAAAGAACATTTTTGTTATCTTCGTCAAGTATTGACTTTAAGAGTGCAACGTTGTTCCTCAATTCTTGTAAATAAATATTAAAAAAAAAACAACTCCACCTGATTAATGTCATATAAGGGACTTTTATCATGTTGCGAGTTAAAGCTTAGAAATTCCATCAAACTGCATCATTTTTTTTGCATGAGAAGGAACTCATTTTCCTCGTTTACTGATATGCACTAAGGTGATCCCGGCTCCTGTCATAAAAACAATAATAGATTCACTTTTATGAAAATAAAACACTGATTACTGCTAAGGAAAACTATTATGCCTGATTTGTGCATAATGGATGTAAAAAGTTAAAAAAGTTCCTTGGATAAAACGAGAACTTAAATGGGGCAATAAAACTTTTGCGATTTAGGCAGGAAACCAGCTAAACAAGGCGTAATCAATGCTCTATGTCGTCATTTCATTCATTACTACTTTTACAAAAGAATAACTGAAAATTTTATTCATGCCATGAAAATTTAAATGAAATGCACAAAGTTTAAATATCATATGCAAGGATCTGATCCAAGTCAAGACCACTGAATGAATGAAAGAAGTTAAAGCTTAACAAGATGCAAAGGTGCATTCTAACTTTATGAAATGAATATTGCTTACAGTCAAAACAACTATGGCAGTAGCTACAGTGAATATGGTCTGGCCATGTCCTTCATGGAGATCATGAACTGATTGCAACGCAAGAGCAAAAGCCATAGCATGACAAAGTCCTACAAGCCTATAACTCGTAAGGATATGGCAACAAGAAAAAGTGAACTCAACGCAACTGACCCCCAATTCTGAACTAACAAGGGTGAAAGTGAAAAAGTTATGCAAAACAGTCAGCATTTGTGCTCTTCCTACCACTGTACTAAAGTGCTTGTTGATGTTTTAAAGGAATCTGTCGATGTGCAGGTCAAGCCAACTTAACCAAATATGCACAAGACAAGACATTTGCTGCCCTACACAAATTGATGCATAACTTAATTAAAAATCCCCTCAAATATCAATACAAATATTGTGTGCAATGAATCAGCCTAATATACAAGACATAATATTAGCAAATACAGTATTCATACCTGGCAACTATGATGAATAATTGAGACAAAGCAGAGGAGGTTAAGGTATAACATCAGCAATTTTCAGTTAAAATAATCATTAAGCTTTAATTTCCTATTGGAGCAACCAAGGATACAATTGAGAAAAAGATAAACCCCAGATGTGACCAGCTGTGCTTTTCCATGGCAATATCAGAGCCCATGTAAATAAATCTAAAAATCATACAATAACATGAAGATAGATGCAGGTGTTAAATACATATAAAAGCTTAATTACTAAAAAGAGATAAAAAGGATGAAATATAACTTACACAAATGTCTCTGCCAATGATGTTATCAAATGGATAAAAGTAGATGCAAATTGCTGAGAGTTCTCTGATAAATTTGAGAAGGTATAACGCTTCATGACCTAAAACAGAACATCATTCGATTACTCTCAAGTATTAAGCTTCATGACCTATTGTTTTATTTACTATTTATGTATCAAAAAACATATAATTATTAAGCTTCACAATCATGAAGGTCAATTCCCAAGTTTGTTACTCTCAAGTAACCAAACAACATCAGCATTCCAACCAACCGAAAAGGGAAAAACAAAATAGTTTCTAAAAATAAGTACAAAATTTAACCAACCATCAAGGATCATGGGTTAAATATGGAAAATTTAACTAAAATAAACAGATAATAAGAAGAATAACAACAGGAAGAAGAGGCATTACGCAATTATATGATTGAGTTCTTGCGGGCTGGTGAAACTGCCGACGCAAGAGTAGTTACGTTTCTTCTCTTGTGAGCCGTAACGACTTCGGTGGTGGAGGATTGAATTTTCAATTTTTCGCGACGATTAGGTTGGAAGCGATGGGTAATTTGAAGGTGAAAACGACACCGTTACGCCAGTCAAGACCGGCTGTAGAAGGGAATATCTCGCTTTGCTTGTTTTTGGCGACCGGTTTCAACCGCTCAAACCAGTTTAATTTTATCACTTATGTATCCACTTGGCAAGCGTTTATTGACCAACTGGTCTTTTCACTGATTGTATGTTACAATAAACGTAACATAGAGGGATCCTTATTTTATTTGTAAAAATGTCCTTTTTTTTTTAATACACTCTTTTAATTTTTTTAATTTAATTCTTATTTTTCTGTAATTTTATTTACAGTAAGGTTTTCTAAAGATAACGAAGGGTGCCAATAACTTCACTTAAACTGAAAAGTACAAGTAATTTGTTACGAGATACGACAGAAAAATTGACCTTAATTTTTGCTGCGTTAATTTGAAGATGTTAAACTTGTAATATTAAAGATTAAACTTCTATGGTATAAAGCTGTTACATGGAACATAAATTGGCAGCATGAAACATAAAACTTGTAATATTTTACAGAGAAAATCACGCAGTGGCATCACAGGCAGGAAATGTAGACAAAAAGGAAAGTGAAAAATCCTCTCATTTCAACAATGAAAATTTGGTCCTTAACATCGACAGTCTTCTCAAAGCAGACCACTTCAAGCTTACAATGTGAAAATGGTCGTGGGAGGAGTTCTTTGCTTTCAAGTTATCATCCATGTCAAATGCCGGTACCCAGCCCACTTGGCAGCGACTCTAATTCCAATGGCCAAGGCGGCACCAAACAATGGCAGTGGTACCTTTCTCTTTTTTGCTAAGACTTGTACTTCCTCCTTTCCTTCTCCAAGCTTCTTTGAATGATGAAAAATAGCTAGAGCTAGATATGCAGCCATTGCCAGTACTCTAACCCAGGGCTCGCCAACAGCTGCTAACGCAGCTGCAGGGGGTAAAGCAGACGTAACATCGTCCCTCTTTTTAACTAGCCGTGAGAAACCATACATGCCCAATAGAAGTGTCCAGAAGAATGGCTCGGAGATCTGGCCTCCCACAACTGCATATCCAATTAGGCCAGACAGTGTAAGAAGATATGGTTGGCAGCTAATAGCATTTGGAACAGTGGCTTCGCCAATGGAAAGAACGGCTGATGCAAGCATGATAATGAGGGTCAGTTCACCGACGGGAGTATATGCCACTATCCCAGAGTAGAAAGATCGAATGGAGTAGATTGCAGTCTCCAAACAGAAGATCAGGGAAGTAAGTGGATCCCCAATGAAATGGAAAATAAGGGCTAAGACGAGTTTTAGGAGGTACCCCGCAAATGCAACAATAGTCAGAGCACTCTTTCTCCAGTTAGATAGTTCAAACAAGACTGTCCTCCATGCATAGACTAGGAAAGCAAGAGCTGCACAACGATTCCAGAAATGAAGATGTTTTAGTCAGCATTGGCCTATTTTTTTTGATACAGTTACCTTCTTGTGTTTACTCCTTTCAACACGAAAAATAAAGCACTTCCTAAATCAAATTATTTAGTTGCATTTTCACCATATACAATGACAACTTAGGACACGAACAGCAAAGAAACAAAGAAACAAACAATATACGCACAATCAAACCCACAAGTCCTACAATCTTTGCATCAATGACTTGAAAGAATATGCACAAACTTTTGCCGAGGCATCAAAAGTTCTTTATTTAGCATGACTACGAGAAATAAGTGATGTGTAAACAGAATTCTGTGAGGGCCGCAAGACATACAATTAAGCCTGTTCACTGATGCATAAAATAGATTAAACTCATCAGATATAAAACATTATAGAAGTAGATTTGTACATAAAGATCTTTTGGCTCCCATATCATTCAACCTTAAAAATTACTACTTTCCTGGTCTCAAATAGCCGTCTAATTGCATAACACAATTACCAACCTATCTCCAGTCCAAATTTATAATGGATCAAAAGATCCAATACCCATCTCACTTTCTCTCTCTTCAACTTTCCACTACTCAGGGAAATGCATGCTTCCACTGCTTTTCTTTCTCTTTGCATCCTCCATGATAGAAATTTGGGTTAGGGGGCCATCTCTGTAGACTATATTTAGACAACAGACTAAACATAGAACTTACCAGTCATAGCTCACCAATAAGGCCAAAAGTTTCACATCAGGGAAAAGATCAAAATGAAAAATTGACTAAGTAGCTCACATGTTAGTAATTGGAGGTACATTCCAGACCTGACAGGATATAAGACTTATAATGATAGTCCTTTCTAACAAACAGTTTTGATCAACCACTTATTTTCTTTCCTTCTACAAAGTTCATTTTATAACTACAAATTTCAATCTCACGATCTTTCAATATTGTCTCTTAACGAAAGTAGCAAATAGGTTCCTCTTTCAAGTTTCTTGTTAGTAATATGCTACGACTCTTTGTTAAAAATGTCTAAACTGAGTCTATTCCATGACTTAAATCACATTTAGCACAAAGAAGCCACCCTATGAATCAGCAAATAAACAAAATTCGGTGCTTGCACATTATTTAGTTTCTTTTCAGAATATTTCAATAGATATAAGAAAAAAAAAATCAAATTTAGCCAATCTCTTGAGCCCAGTTCACAAAAGACTTACCAATAAACCAAGGCCACTTGACAGGAATGTCAGGTGCTTCTTTGGTCAAGTGCCTAAAACGTTCAGGCATTGTACTTTCACCTCTGGCCAATCTTTCAGCTTCATCATCAACACTATGTGCACTCTCTGCGCTTCCACCGTTGTCTGCATTCACGCTGAACCTCAAATTTTTTATACTTGAAAACCCAAATCGTTCCTTGCCGGAAAATCCAAGAAAGCTTGACCACCTGTGTATTGGATCAAGTGAGCCAGTTTTGGACAAAGGAGAGATTTTGTTATGGGTTTGAAGCCAGAATCGAGAAAGGGGATAGGTTTTCAGATGAGGGTTAAGTTGGGGTTTAAGGGTTATGTTGGGAGACGAGAGAGCGGTCGAACGCATCATGCTTTGGATTTGGATTTGGAATAATTACACAAGCTCTGCCATTTACTTTTGACCCCTGAATGTGATGAGTTCACTGAATAACAGAGTAAAGGATTCTATTCGGCCCATTTCGCCCCAGAAGCCGAAATTGTTTGATCCAGTCGAATTAAGCTTTTGAAAATATGAATCATGAACTCATCATTTGGCAAAGAAACGCTTTAATCTTCATATATTAATTGGTTTACTTAAGAAGAAAGTTCAATTAATTTCACAAGCAAATGGGGTTTAGAGTTCTAGTTGGCTGTCTTTCAGCATGATCACTAATCTGTAACAAAGAAAAAAAATTATTATAATAATGTTATATTTACTGAGTTCCGTTATCTAATTAAAATACTGACTGATGTATCATTAATAATTAATGTTATGTGCATGATATTAATTGATTTTATTATTAGTTATTAACTTATTATTTTTTTACAACTCACTCAATGAACAACAAATAAGATGTCACATCATTAAGTATTTTAATTATCTAATTATTATTATTTAAATTAGTAATAAAATAAAATTATGTTGAGAAATTTTAAATAAAATTTAATTATAAATAAAAGTATGTTATTTAAAATAATTTTTTATTAATTATTCATGTAAACATATTAAATAAATTTACTGTTTAATTTTTGAATTATATTTATGATAAGTATTGAAAGTTCAATAATTAAGGCTAAGATGTCTAAATAAAAAATTAGGGATTTCTCTCTTTTTTTTTATATACTTATGTAACAAGCCAAATATTAGAAAAATATTTTGCTCTCCTCTCCTCTTCTTATTTTCTCTCTTTTCCTTCACTTTCTTTTTCTCTCATTTTCTCACATTTCTTCAAACCAAACATCACCTGTGGGTGGAGGTATTATACATTAATTATTCTGACCACTTTAATTATACTGTAAAAAATTTATTATGAAACTACCCATCATGTGAATTGTTATTAAAGGCAATTTATTATAAGTCAATATTATATAATTATTTTGAGTACCCGTAGTGGACAATCATTATTCAATATATAATTTTTATATCTTAAATCTTAAAAATTTTATTTACAACATCTTAATCAGAGCTAAATTGAACAATCAGGAAATTATTATTTTGCAAAATTTTTTTACTACAAAGAATGTGTAATATTTCCATTTTCTTAAAAATTAAAAAATATATAAGTAATATAAAATAAACATTTTCTAAGGTTTTGACCTTTCTTCTTTACTTCATCTTCTTCTTCCTTCTCTCTCATTTTTTTTTTCTTTGGGCAGTATCTATAAAATATTTTTCTATTATCATTGTAAGTTGTTTTGGGTGTAAAATCAAATACAGTCAAATCTCTATAAATTAATACTTGATAAATTAATAATCTCTGTTATATAATAAATTTTTAGGGTGTCAACTTGGGCCAAGGGACTAAATTAATAATTCAATAACATAATAAGATAATACTTTTCTCAAAACACTTATATAACTTTGTGGTCCCATGCAAATCATAAATTAATGATTTGCTAAAATTATAAATGTAGTTGATCATGATATTTTAATTAAATAAAATATGACTCTATTGTTACTTATTTATATAAAATATTACTTTATTATTACTTGTCTTTTCTTAAAATTTAAATTTAATTGGACTTCATATCTTATTTTTCTTATTGCATCTAGAAGGTGTGATGTTAACTTCTCAAATTGTAATAAGAAATTATGAAGTGTGGTTGATGTATGTTAATTGAATTTTAAATACTCTGCAAACTAATAAGTTTTAATTTATTGATTAATTACTAAATTATTAACTTATTGATTATTTAATTTCTCTTTTAATTAATAGATTTTACATGGTCCCAATCCTATTAATTTATAAGGGTCTACTGTATTTAACATAAATAAGTAAAACTAATAACTAAAATAATATCAAATAATTTGTTTACAACTTGACTTGATTATATTGTTGTAAGCATATGTTGAATCTCCTAAAACTGGGTGTTTATAGTTTTATTAGTATTTTAAGTAAATAAAGTTAATTAGTTTAATAGTTTAAGTAAGCATTTGTTATTTGTTTTTTAATTTTAAAGAGTACAAAAAGTAAAACTTATTTCTAAAAAATCAGTATATATTTGTATAGAGTAACAGAGTATGAAAGGTCATTTTTAGGGTAAATATTCGTTTAATCTCTATATTTTAACTTAAATACTTATTTAGTCTCTATATTTTAACTTAAATGCTTATTTAGTCTCTATATTTTAAAAAGCTCCTCAAAATACCCTTATAGTTAATTATGTTACATTCTTACCTTATCTCTTTTTGGCTTTTACAATAATATCTTTGCATCAATAGTCTTGACATTAATTAATTTATCTTTAAAAAATTAATTTTATCAAATCAACCAATAAATATAAATGTGAAAGAACTAATAGTTTTTGTACCCATGCAATAATCTTGCTAATAAATATTTATAAATAAATTAATATTAGCCAACTTAAAGCAATGTTTAATATCCTTCCAACAATCTTACTAATAATTATTTTAGAAAAATTAATTAACCAAATTAACCCTAAATATAAAATAATGATATAAAATTTGAGTAAATTTATATGTTATTTTTAAGGCTAATTTGATAAATTATCATTTTTTCTTTTCATCAACATTACAAAAATATTGTTATAAGGATATTATTACAAAAATAAAGAAAAAGTAAGGGTAGAGGTATAACATATTTAGTTATTTACTAGCAGGGATATCTTGATTTTTTTTTTTATAAATATCGGGCCTGAACAGATAACTAAGTCAAAATATAGAGACTAAATAAAATTTACCCTAATTTTTAAAACGAAAATAGCCATATCATATGTAGTAGTAAAATAATTTTAGTTAATTTATTTTTTTATAGGAATTTTAGTTAATTTCTTATTAGATGAATTTTTATATAAATGCTACACATGGATTTGAATTCAACACGGCAAATATATATGAAAAGTACTCTTCTATATATATATAGAAAAAGAAATATATAGTTACACTTGATATTATTCACAAAGAAAAAAAAAAGAAATACATTAGGTCTAATTTATACTTTATATATCAATAATAAAAAACAATATATAGTAACGTAACAGTGCCAATACTTGAATCTCATGCATTGAAAAAAATTTTGGAGGACGTTCCCCTTGAAAACAGCTTGAGAAATTTCAGACGCCTTAGAGAGCTCCTAAGTCTCAAGCGTGTTGACTGTTAAGGGAAAATATTTCACATTAACTAAATATTGCATTTGGGGTTAAGTACATAAGAATTGGACAACTCTCAACTCTTGAACTAATTTTTGTATTGAGTTAGGTCTATAGACTTTTCAATAGTATCAGAGCTAAATTCATGCATGGGTGGGTATTAAAGAAAATATATCATATTAACTAAGTATTGAAACTCTCAACTTTTGAGCTAGCTTTTGCGTTAAGTTAAACCCGTAAATTTTTATAAGTAACCTCTAAACGATCAAAGGAACTTGTATAGGGTTTTCATCGTTAAAAAATATGAATATGAACTGGGTTGAGTTAGCCCTGTAGGCTCGAAAGCTTTTATAGATAATCTCTGAACGATCAAAAGAAGCTTGTGCAGGGTTTTCACCCTTTAAAGATATGAATATGAACTAGGTTGAGTTAGCCCATAAGCTTTTATAAACAATCTTGAGAAGAAGCTTGTATAGGATTTTCATCGCTGAAAGATATGACCATGCAATCCAAGACTTGAGCTTTGTAGAGCAAATGAGTCAGCAAATCCATTTTATTGTTTCCACATCAAAATTCTCAAGCCTCACTATTGTAAGATGATGTTCGATACAATCATGAATGCGACTATCCCAGCGCGTAAAGTCCATTCCAAACTGAAACTGAACATTCAAATAGTTAACTACACAATAGTGGTAGACAATTCTTTCTAATTTATTAAGTTTCTATATTTCAAACCAAATATGACACACAGTAAAGAAAACTGAAGCAATTAAAAGTTTTAGTTCCTAATAATTACTTTGGATAGTACACACTAGTTTTTTTAGTCATGTTTTTGTCATTCATAAAAAAAAAATCACAAACAAATTATTTTCCACGGACAAGTTTAAATTGTACCTCTAGCTCGATGGTAGCATTTTCAAGATTTATCCACAAAGTTTCATGACAGAATGATACACAAAAAAATTCCTAATAGGAGGTCGAGGAAACTTGTTCATTCTTGTCTTCAAATGCAGTTGAAAAACTAGCTGTGGGATTGAGCATGCTGCTTTCTCCAAAAAAATGACATACTGGTCACACACGAATTAAACCATTATTAATTAGGGAATTTCATTGAAAAAAGAAAATTGGACTTATAGCATGAATTAATTAGTAGTATGTACTACTCACTAGGAAAATATATATGTACTTACCTAGGTGCTGTTTGCTAATGATGGTGAGGACTCTTGCCTGATCAAAGTTTCCGAGAAGTTTCTTCAATTTGATTAGTTGAACATAATCAATGTCGTGATAAGGTCTACTCTGTAAATGCAGCTCAGCATCAAGGTCACTGGACGCAATTATGGTCGAAAATTTTACTATTTTCCCAACAAGTTGGAAAAATACAAGTTGTGGAGCTTGGATCTCACCATTTTGAAGATAATCACATGCATGGACAACCAAGTTCTTTACTGTTGAGCTTATTACATTAAGATGATCAAGCATGCCACAAGATTTTTACGTTCTCAAGGAAGATGCAACTAGACAGCAACTCCTCAAGAGCCTTATCGGTCAAGCCCACGTACCCAAATAGTGAAATGGTTTTGACGTTGCCAAATCCCTTGCCCCACAATTGCTTCAATGCACATCGTTTGTAGCCACCTCTATGTGCAAAGGTATTCAGATTTGGAGCATTCACCTCAACCGGTGAGTGTAAAAGGCAATTTTGCGTTTCCACCAACTTGAGCTTGCCCAATAGTACAGTACTTGTTGGCATTTTCCCAAATGGAGAGCTCAAAAGTTTCATAGTCGTAATATTTGGGAATTTTAACATAGACTGACATGTCTCATCGTGGATTTTCACAAATGGCAAGACTAGGGTTTCAAGAGAAAAAAATACTGTTACCATTTAGGACTTTAAATTGTAAAATTTGAGAACAATCATCGTATGGAAGATAAACAAAATCATTAGCATTATCCCAGAAGACGCGACACATACCATTGCATTTGAAATAATTTAGGGATGAAGCATCCATCTCAAATGCTGTGAGTTGCCGGCAAGGGGTTACAACTAATCTTGTTACATTTGGATTAAAAATCCTAAGACAGTCAAACCCATGATAGAGATCTAGTCTCAAGGTTTCAAGTTGAGGACTATTACGGGTAAGATTCCGGTTAGTTACATGAACTAACCTCAATTTCAGATTTCTGAGCAATGGGAAACTCACCATGTGATAGACCTCAAACTGAAAATCTCCTAAGATTAAAGAAACAAGATAAGATCCTGAAGAGAAAATGACTCTGCGCAAGACATAGTGATCACATACTAAAGGATCATCAGGGTCTGTGATCTTCAAATGTAGCTTCTGCACCTTGCCTTGCAATATCGCCTTGGCTACACATCTAGTAACTAGATGTTTAAGATCATAGTAAGGAGTTAAAAAAGTGATGATCCGTAGCTCCTGCTTGTGAATAAAGTCGCAGAGTGACAAAGATCTTCGCAAGTAATAATTGAAATTACTGCTGCATGTTTCTTCATAATTGTCACGCAGCTTATCAGCGCTCATCAAATTTATGAACTGGGAAAGTAAGCCAGAGAGGCTGCCATCTCTTTGACAATACCGCAGTTCTTGCAGCGTCCTTAATTGGCAATAAGGGCATGATGTGATGAGCAAGATCATTTGGAAGAGTGCTAATCCTGTCAAATGCTTCCTTGGGTGTGATTGCGAGCTTGATGATTTGTTTGATTTTCTTCTCTTTGTGCGTAGAAAACTGAGAGTCGTATGAAACTGAAAGACGGTTATTTTCGATATGTAGAATTCAGGCATTGCCCTACATTGTATTCTCTCGAAGCAAACGCTCACACAAGTAGTGCATATTTGTGGACCTACATTACACAGTATAAATTTTAACAGTGATACGTGGACAAAAAATATCATGCCATTGCAAAGACCCAAAAAAATTATTATAAAAACAATTTTTTTTTTAATGTGCTAATTAGGCAGTAAAAGCAGCCTTCTCTTTATGACTTGATCCTTCCATTTATGAAAAATTAAAAAATAGAACTGCGTTTCGCTCGGCTTTGAAAAAAAAATTTAGTATTATCTTTTTTTCTTATTTTACACTTGATGAAACTAATAAAAAATATGAATTGATTTTTTTTAAAGATAAGACAGCCTTATAAAACTAATGTTATTTATGAAAGTTAATTATTTTTTATTAACTTTAAAAATATATATTAATGTATATAATGTAAGTATACAGACCTTATACCTTTTGTAGTTGTTGATAAGTTCCAAATTATATTCAACTTGCTAATTTTTTAGAGCTTTTATATCTCTTTTTTTCCCAACCAGCTCCAACGATTTCAATATCACCCACACTACAAAAACTTCTGACAACATCTGTAATATTATGAAAAAATAACATAAACATGTTAAAACATAAGGATCAATAATTTCTAATATACACTTAAATATTAACAAACATTAATAATTAAAAAAAATACCTGAGAGGATTGTGTTATCATTCACACATATATCAATCAAATTCGGAGATATGAATTGGAATCCATTGATCGAAATCTTAACAGTTCCTTCTTCTAACCCCTTAAGCGAAGTTATAACCAATAAAATAATCTTATACTGATTTGAAAGTGGTTTGTATTTTCCTATGGTTGAAACAACTTTCAAATTATTGACATTGTACAAAGAACCCTCACTCCACATGTGCCTAAACCTTGTCACTAAATTTTCGTAATTATTGCATGCATTAGATTTTCCTACAAAAAATAAAAACATGCTACATTAAGTGTAAAAAATAATGGGAGAGGAATTTTTTATACAACCTTTTCATCAATAAAAATCATATTCATACTAATCAATTCTCCATTCTTTTTTGTATTAACAGACTCCCACATCCTATAAAGCCTAATCCATGTCATCCAACTATCTTTATTATTGTTCAACTCATAAAGAAAAGAGTACTCCATGAAGCACACAATACTAAAAATTCAAATAAGTCAAAAAATAAAAACACAAGAATATTTCTAAAGAGGATGTTGGTTAAATAATAAAAAAAATCCAGACATAACAAATCTTAAATACTTAATGTTTATGTAGTTTGAAGAAACCAAAAGCCACTAAATAAAAAGGTTGCATAATTAAATATGGGATTATGGCTTTAAAATTAGGCCCTAGTGGCATTGGTGAGGGAAGATGAAGGAACCTTTCTTCATATATTAAGTAGTTGATGTATTTTAAGCCACCAAAGTTTAGTTGTTGACTTAATAAAATAAATGAATGTTTCAAGACTTATAATTAATTATTATTAATGGTTACATATTATTGAGTTTAAATAGAAAGAGAAAGAGACATGTAATCTTTTGTAATCTAATAATTATTTTCTATTTTTAATATTTTGTAATGTAATTATTTTTTAATCTCAACCAATATATTAGATAATAGAGAATATAAAAAGATGAGAAATAATGATGCCACAAATCTTAAATACTTAATGTTTATAAAGTTTGAAGAAGCCAAAAGGCACTAAACAAAAGGTTGCATAATTAAATATGGGATTATGGCATTAAAATTAGGCTCTAATGGCATTGTTGAGGGAAGATGAAGAAACCGTCTTTCCTATATTAATTAATTGATGTATTTTAATCCACTAAAGTTTAATTGTTGGTATAATAAAATAAATGAATGTTTCAAGACTTATAATTAATTATTATTAATAACCTCTCTTCCTATGTTAATTAGTTGATGTACTTTAAGCCACTAAAGTTTAATTGCTAGCATAATAAATGAATGTTTCAAAAGACTTATAATTATTTATTATTAATGGTTACATATTGTTAGATTTAAATAGAAAGAGGAAGAGAAAAATACAAAGAATATCCACCAATATTTTAGATATTTTAGATAATAGAGAATATAAAAAGAAGATGAATGGTGATGCCAAATAAATGAATGTTTCAAAAAATTATAATTAATTATTATTAATGGTTACATATTGTTAAATTTAAATAGAAAGAAGAAGAGAAATGTACAAAGAATATCCACTAATATTTTATATATTTTAGATAATGGAGAATATAAAAAAAAAAAGAGAAATGGTGATGCCACATCACTAAAGAGGATGTTGGATAAATAATAAAAAAACCCAAACATAACAAATCTTAAATATTTAGTGTTTAGAGAGTTTAAAGAAGTCAAAAGGCACTAAACAAAAGGTCGCATAATTAAATATGAGATTATAACATTAAAATTAGGCTCTAGTGGCATTGTTGAAGGAAGATGAAAGAACCTCTCTTTCTATGTTAATTAGTTGATGTACTTTAAGTCACTAAAATTTAATTGCTAGCATAATAAAATAAATGAATATTTCAAAAGACTTATAATTAATTATTATTAATGGTTACATATTGTTGGATTAAATAGAAAGATGAAGAGACATGTAAAAAGAATATCCACTAATATTTTAGATATTTTAGATAATAGAGAATATAAAAAGAAAAAGAATGGTGATGCTACATTAAAATTAAGCCTTAGTGGCATTGTTGAAGTAAGATGAAAGAATTTCTCTTTCTATGTTAATTAGTTGATGTACTTTAAGTCACTAAAATTTAATTGCTAGCATAATAAAATAAATGAATATTTCAAAAGACTTATAATTAATTATTATTAATGGTTATATATTGTTGGATTTAAATAGAAAGAGGAAGAGACATGTACAAAGAATATCCACTAATATTTTAGATATTTTAGATAATAGAGAATATAAAAAGAAGAAGAATGGTGATGCCACATCACCTCTTGAAGTCCTAACTTTGCTAGCATAATAAAATAAATGAATATTTCAAAAGACTTATAATTAATTATTATTAATGGTTACATATTGTTGGATTTAAATAGAAAAAGGAAGAGACATGTACAAAGAATATCCACTAATATTTTAGATATTTTAGATAATAGAGAATATAAAAAGAAGAAGAATGGTGATGCCACGTTAAAATTAAGACCTAGTGGCATTGTTAAAGGAAGATGAAAGAATTTCTCTTTCTATGTTAATTAGTTGATGTACTTTAAGTCACTAAAATTTAATTGCTAGCATAATAAAATAAATAAATATTTCAAAAGATTTATAATTAATTATTATTAATGGTTATATATTGTTGGATTTAAATAGAAAAAGGAAGAGACATGTACAAAGAATATCCACTAATATTTTAGATATTTTAGATAATAGAGAATATAAAAAGAAGAAGAATGGTAATGCCACATCACCTCTTGAAGTCCCAACTTTATATATATATATATATATATAGATTAGGAAATAGAACCGCGTTTTACGCGGCTTTAAAAAAATAATTTAGTATATATTATCCTTTTTTCTTACTTTATCTTTGATGAAACTAATAAAAAATTATGAATTGATTTTTTTTAAAGATGAGGCAGGTTTATAAAATTAATGTTATTTTTGAAAGTTAATTATTTGTTTGTTAACTTTAATATATATATATATATATATATATATATATATATATATATATATATATTAATGTGTATAGTTAAGTGTACACAATATTTTCATCAATAAATGAGAGAATATATTATTATTATTATAATAATAATAATAATAATAATAATAATATAAAATGAGAGAATATATTATAGAGTGATTTTATTCATTTCAATTATGTATGTACAAAACAAAAAGATGAGCTCTCCTTTTATAGTTACATAATCACTCCATGAAATTAATGAAAAATTATGGATCATAATTCCTTGTGAGATAGTGGGAGTTATAGGGAAGCTAATAATAATAATAATATATAATAATAATAATAATAATAATAATAATAATATAAAATGAGAGAATATATTATAGAGTGATTTTATTCATTTCAATTATGTGTGTACAAAACAAAAAGATGAGCTCTCCTTTTATAGTTACATAATCACTCCATGAAATTAATGAAAAATTATGGATCATAATTCCTTGTGAGATAGTGGGAGTTATAGGGAAGCTAAAGGTTGCTAATGGAAGATAGTGGAGAGACTAAAAGATACATGTTATGAACATACACATTTATTTTAATAAATTTATAACACTCCCCCTAGGATGTTCATTACAAAAAATATGCCTCATTAAAATCTTTATATAATTGTTATTGTGTAATAACAATCAAATTAATTATGAGAAGATGAAAAGCCAAATTTGAAAGAACATTTCTGTATTTATCAGATAATAGAAAATATACAAAGATGAGAAATGGTGATACCACATCACCTCTTGTAGTCCCAGCATCGTTAAGTGTACACAACATTTTCAACAATAAAGGAGAGAATATATAATAATAATAATAATAATATAAAATGAGAGAATATATTATAGAGTGATTTTATTCATTTCAATTATGTGTGTACAAAACAAAAACATGAGCTCTCCTTTTATAGTTACATAATCACTCCATGAAATTAATGAAAAATTATGGATCATAATTCCTTGTGAGATAGTGGGAGTTATAGGGAAGCTAAATGTTGCTAATGGGAGATAGTGGGGAGACTAAAAGATATATGTTATGAACATCCACATTTATTTTAATAAATTTATAACACTCCCCCTTGGATGTTTATTACAAAGAATATGCCTCATTAAAACCTTTACATAATTGTTATTGTGTAATAACAATCAAATTAATTATGAGAAGATGAAAAGTCAAATTTGAAAGAAAATTTCTCTATTTATTAGATAATAGAAAATATACAAAGATGAGAAATTGTGATGCCACATCACCTCCTGTAGTCGTAGCTTTATATAGATATATACATATTTCCGTTTAGGACTAACAGAAGCATTTATCTTATAAATTATGTATTATTTATTTTTGTTTATAATTTATTTGTTGCTGTTACATGTGGGAGGATGTGGACCTGGATTCCTTCCTCTTTATCCGGTGAAGAAAAGGTTGTCAGAATTGAATAAACGATAGTTGTAAAAGCAAGAGGAAATTTCTGATTGTATAGAAACCTTCAACAACTGCAAAATTGAATAGCTGACTGCTAATTTAGGTTATATAATTATTTGCTTCCTTTTGGTCTTATTTTAATGCTGGTAAGTAATTAATTACCGAGACAACAAGAGCTACCTACTCAGATTTCATTTGGGTAAATAGATTTTTAGTTTTTACACATAATTATTATTTAGTTAGTCTCTCTATTTTTAAAAATTACCAAAAAAACCTATTTTAAGCCAATTTCCTTGAAAATTTATTTAAATGCTCTCTACCTTTTAGTTTTCACTTATTATGTATGCAATACATTTATTTGAATTTTAAGTTATGTTATACAACAATATTATTTTATAATTGAAAAGTTGGCTTCACATGTAGTAGATGTTGGAAAAAAATGCTCTTTAAAGCATATTTATATATTTATTGTAATAAAAATTTTTTCTGATTAATAAAATAAATGAGGTATTTTATTTAAGTATTTTATTTAAGTATCTTAATTGCATTAATATTTTAAGTAAAGTCCATTTGATCATATTATATGTATTTATGTGATCACCATGTGGATTCACAGAAAACATAAATACAAGTTATCTTATGATTAAATAAATTATGTTCGCAGTTGATAAATAAAGTTGGGCATTTTATTTAGGTATAGACTGTAATAAATTCATTGAATGATTTATCTTAATCATGTATGAATTTATTGATGTAGTACGACTATATTGAACAAGATCACATATGAGATTTAATTAACCTTGAAATGACTGTCAGACTTATTAAATCTCATAGGTATTGATTTTACTGTAATCTTAATCTTGAGTTAGTTATGATTTCATGATTGTAATTGTTATTCCATTTGAGTTACCAATGGGTACGACACACACTTATGGTCAAGATTACCCGGTATCTTGGTGGAGGCAATTATGAGTATTAGAGTTATAGATTAACAATATAGAATTTGTACGACACATCTATTGATGGGTTTTCGGCACTTGATCATAGAATTCTATGGCCAGAGTGTGTCAACATATTTAGTATGTTGAAAATGATCATTAGAGAAAACCAGTAAGTATCAAGGAACAAGATATAATTAAATCGATTGGACAGTTGAGATATCGATTTAATTAATGATGTGGTATAAAGGATTATGCAGTAAAGAAATCAATGTGGCTCGGCGAATTATTATTCGAGCATACAATTATGGAGGTCAGTTCTAATCTTATAGTGGAGTAGATTTGGAATTAAATAATTATATTTGTTTAATTACAAATTTAATTATTGTAGCTACTATTGTATGTTCCCAAATGATCCCCGGGTTAGCTCATTTAATTGACAACACCATCACTGGACCCAAAAGCAAGAAAACTGGCGTATTAGGTAAAAATCATAATTATAATATTTGTTAAAGCCTAGTATGTTATATTCAAGTGTAAAAGGAGGGCTTGTGATATTTTACAAGGTGGTCCCCTAGTTAGTTACACATTCTCTCCACTTTTACGTAAGTGGAGAGATAGTATTTAATTTAAATATTTAAATATTTAAATTAAAAGAGGAATCCTATTTTAAATTAAAATAGGAATCCTAATCCTAACATACTAGGGTTTTTCATAAGATATTATAAAAGAGATACTTTTCTCCCAAATAGAGAGAGGATAGAATTCCAGGGCTTTTGAGAAAAATATAGAAGACATCTAAGAGACGCCAGTTGCAATTGGGAGTGGTGAAACAGATGCCCACACGTCCAGTGTTGATCGATCTTGAGTCATAGCCTGGAAGATCGTTTGGAGACGGATCTACAACTCTCAATCGTTCATCTTCTCAGATCATCAAAGGTACAAATTTCTAGATTACTTAATTCTTATATGTTGTATGAGATCGGTCCAAAAATGTTTTAATTAAAAAAATTGAAAAACCTGATTTTCTCCCTACAATTGGTATCAGAGCCATCTCATATTAATATATAAGAATTTCGTATAAAATTAATCTTGATATTTATGTATTAGAGTGGCACAATTTATTCAGATATATATTATTTGTTTAATATATGAAAAAAGCATGTTGTGGTTTGTCTTAATTCATGGTTAGATTCTCTGCTGTATTTTTTATTTGGATCTGTAATAAAAGGGGTGGTCTCTTATCACCATATTTTCTTCTTGATTTATTTTACTGTAAAAGAATTTTTGTAAGCCAAAATTGGCATAGGGAATTTGTAAATGACTGGAAATAATCACACGATGACGGATTGAAGGAATCGCTGGAAATTTTAGCGGCAAGAAAGCACGCGCGACCAAACAAAGACGCGACAAAGAATGACCATACCAAAGAAAGCGCCCACTGCACGCTTAGCAGATCGCGGGCTACAAGCAAGGCACGCTGAGCACGCAGCAGGCAGAGCGCGCGGCCCGCGTGGCCAGTAGCACGCGCTGCAACGCTGGCAACAGCGCTAGCGAGTGCTTTATGGTGCCGCGCGAGGGAGGCATCGTTTTGGTGCATTTCCGGCATGATGGCGGCAGTAAACTCGACGTCTGAGATGGCCTGCGTCTCTGAATAGCAGCTGGGCGTTTGTGGAGATGACGGTTGGGGACGAAGAAGAGAGAAAAAGATGGATTATGGTTTCAATGGTTTTTATCATTGAGGTCCCTATGATTCCAGAAATTTTCTCTCGGGTAGATAAGGTTTAATTTTTTGTATTTAAATCTAAAAACAGTTTTGGGCTTAATGAATCCTAGTTTTAGGTCCAATTGAAATTGGGCTTAATGGATTAAAATGTATAGATTAAATTAAACACATTAAATTTATTTTTGGTCCACAAGTTTTATTTTAAAAAAAATTATTTAATTAATTTTTTATTTCCTTTCAAAATTAAAATTGGACCAATAATAAATTTTAAAGCCCAATTTCCCCTAATCCATTAACAAAGTCAAGTTTATGGAAGATGGACATTGACAAGAAGGTCAATGAAGATTAGACTTAGCTTTAATGTAATTTTTCATTTTAGGAAAGCCATGAATTAAGATTATTTAATTGTTTTTCTATATGTTATGTTTTGGATGTTAACATGCCATGATAACATGTCATATAGAATAGGTAGTGCCATTTTATGCATAATGATATATGTCATTCATATAAAATGAATTTATGTATATTGTTTGAAATTCGCAAATGCTTGATAATATGAAATATCACTTAGATAATATTATAGGAAGCATGCAATTAACAATATATGTATGTTTTAAAAGGAAAAACCAATTTTAAAATATTGAGTGGGAGAGGAAAAATTCAAGATAATTTTTCCACGGGCTCCATTATTAGTTTAACAATAAAATTATATATATATCTCGACTTCATGATACGGTGATGCTCCCTACGGAGGGTATATATATTAGACATTTTATTTGATGAACTTCTTTAAAGATAAGATCGAAATATTTTTCAATCTGTTGATCACCCTAACGGTGGCTGCATGATATGAGAAATATGTAGATTGAAACAATGGTTATACACTCAACAAAATTAGTTATTAACCTTCCCAATGAAGCTCTGTTAACAAATTTTGGCCCAAAAAGATAACGATAATTATTTATCATGTTACGACATGAAAGAAAATAATCTAATGGTTAATTGGGTCTAGTAAGTGGCGGCATGACTTCCCCAACGGATAGCTTGCTAAAGCGGTACTAGATTATCGTTACAATAAAATAAAATGCATTTATGGTTTTTGGCATTTTAGATTTTTATTGTGAATATTACTTGTTTCAATGTATTAATGCATGGATGTTTTATTTTTCAGAAATGTCTTCCTTAAGCCCACTTAATATTATTCTGAATCAAAACAAACTCACTGGCGAGAATTATATAGATTGGAAAAAAAATCTATATATTGTCATGACTGCTGAAAATTATAAATACATCTTAACCCAGACATGCCCCCCCAGTACCACCAGAAAATGCTCATAGAAATGAGAGGAGGCTTTATGAGAAATGGCAAAAGGCCAATGAAATGACTAAATGCTATATTTTAGCCTCTATTTCTAATATTCTGCAGACCAAACACCAGAATTTGGAAACTGCCACTGAAATAATGGATAGTCTCCAAGAGATGTTTGGGCAGAGTACTCGTTGTGCGAGACAAGCAACATTGAAGGGTATTATGAATAGCAAAATGGGGAAGGGTACAAGAGTTTGTGATCATGTTCTCAAAATGATGGACTATTTGAATGAGGCTGAGATTCAGGGTGCACAAATTGATGATAACTCAAAAATTGATATGGTGCTAGAATCTCTGCCAGATACATTCAAAGAGTTTAAGGTCAATTATAACATGAACAAAGAAATATGACCTTAACTGAATTGATGAACGAACTCTATTATGCTGAAGAGATCTATCATACTGAGAAATCTCTAGGAAGAATAAATATTGCTGAAAAAAATTCTTCTTCTAGGCTTAAGCCAAAAGGCAAGGGTAAGAAGAAAGCTGGGAAAAAGAAATCGTCTACCAAGCAAGATGGCAAGCCGAAAGGTAAATGCTTCAAGTATGGACAGAAAGGTCACTGGAAAAAGGATTGCCCTAAGATTGTAAAATCAGGTAAGGGAAATCTTTTTGTAATAGAGGCCTGTTTAGTTCAGAATCCTATTGACACTTGGGTGTTGGATTCAGGAGCAACTAATCATATTTGTAATTCACTTTATTGGTTTCAGGAAACTAGGAAAATAAGTGAAGGAAGCGTCAAGCTGCGATTAGGAGACAGATGATTCGTGTCAGCAGTGAAGACTGGATCTGTTTTATTATCTTTTAATAATAAGACTTTAGTTTTGAATAATTGTCTTTATGTTCCAGGCATTAAGAGGAATTTAATTTCAGTCGCTTGTTTGTCAAAACAAGAGTACACTGTAAATTTTGGATCCTCTGTTTCTATTTTTTATAATAAGAGACTTATTTTTTCTGGTACGTTGGAAGATAATTTATATCATTTAAGTCATATGATCCATTCTATGCATGACACAGTGATCAATAATGATGAGCATACACATTTATTCAAGAAAAGAAATATTTCTTCCAACCAATGTTACCTCTGGCATTTACGCTTGGGTCATATAAACCAAAATAGGATATAGAGAATGATCAAAGATGGGCTTTTGGGTCCACTGGAAAATGAATCATTGCCACTCTGTGAATCCTGTTTAGAAGGGAAAATGACCAAAAGGCCATTCTCAGCCAAAGGTGTACGTGCAACAGTACCACTTGAATTGGTACATACAGATGTATGTGAACCAATCAATGTACAAGCTCGAGGAGGTTATGAGCATTTCATCACTTTCACTGATGATTACTCGAGATACGGTTATGTTTATCTAATGAGTCATAAGTCTGAAGCTCTTGAGAAATTCAAAGAGTATAAGGCTGAGACAAAAAAGCAATTAGATAAGAACATAAAGAAACTTCGATCTGATCGAGGTGGTGAATATCTCTCCGGAGATTTCAAAGAGTATCTGGTTGAAAATGAGATTATATCTCAGTTGACTGCCCCAGGAACACCACAACAAAATGGGGTAGCTGAAAGGCGAAATAGAACTCTTTTGGATATGGTGAGATCTATGTTAAGTTATTCGTCATTACCTATCTCCTTTTGGGGACTAGCACTAGAAACTGCAGTTTACCTTTTAAACTTAGTTCCATCTAAGTCAGTGCCTAAAACCCCAATAGAATTGTGGTCAGGTCGAAAACCAAGTTTACGACATGTCCGTATTTGGGGATCACCAGCACATGTGTTGAAACTAAAGGTAGATAAGATGGATTCACGTTTTGAGGTTTGCATGTTTGTGGAGTATCCCAAAGGAACAAGGGGAGGTTTATTTTATAGTCCTCAAGATAGGAAGGTAATTGTGAGCACACATTTTACTTCTCTCGAGGAAGACTATATGAAGAACTTCAGACTTAAGAGTAAGGTAATACTTGAAGAACTGTTAAGTGATCAAATTGATACTCAGCTTTCAACACCTGTTTTAGAACAGAATGAAGAGCAACAATCTGATCAACAAAGGATTATCCCTGAAAAATCATCATTTTTAGAACCTCGTCGCAGTGGGAGGGTAATTAGGTTACCAACAAGATATATGTTATTGGGAGAAACTTATACGGCTATCTCAGATGAACATGTATAAGATCCCACTAGTTACAATGAAGCTCTAATAGATAGTGATGTTGAACATTGGAAAAGGGCTATGAATCAAGAAATGGAATCAATGTATTCCAATAAAGTCTGGGAACTTGTAGAGGCACCAAATGGGATAAAACCCATTGGATGTAAGTGGATCTACAAGAGGAAAAGAGGAGTAGATGGAAGGGTAGAAACATTTAAAGCAAGATTAGTAGCCAAAGGGTTCACTCAAAAGGAGGAAATCGATTATGAGGAAACATTTTCTCCGGTTGCTATGCTTAAATCCATCAGAATTCTTCTCTCTATTGCTGCAGTGCTAGATTACGAAATTTGGCAAATGGATGTCAAGACTGCCTTTCTTAATGGGCATCTTGAAGAAGTCATCTTTATGCAGTAACTAGATGGATTCATACAAAAAGGCCAAGAACACTTGGTATGCAAGTTGCAGAAATCCATCTATGGATTGAAGCAAGCATCCCGGTCATGGAACATCAGATTTGATCAAGCGATAAAATCGTTTGGATTCGTTCAGAATATTGATGATCCATGTGTGTACAAAAAAATTCAGGGAAAATCTATAGCCTTCCTAATTCTTTATGTAGATGATATTCTCCTTATCGGAAACGATGTAGGAGTATTAATTGCAATAAAGATTTGGCTAGCGAAACAATTTGATATGAAAGATCTGGGAGAAACTAGTTATATTCTTGGTATCAAGTTGCTGCGAGACCGGAAGAATAAAACGATAGCTTTATCTCAAGCGGTCTATATCGATAAGACATTGGCTAGATTTAGCATGAAAAATTCCAAGACTGGTTTGTTACCATTCAGACATGGAATTTCATTCTATAAGGATCAATCACCCAAAACATCTGAGGAGATAGAGAAAATAAGACGAGTTCCCTATGCGGAAGCTGTGGGAAGCCTTATGTATGCCATGCTTTGTACTAGATCAGACATCTGTTTTGCGGTTGGGATGGTTAGCAGATATCAATCTAATCCTAGACCTGAACACTGGACTGCTGTCAAGCACATAATGAAGTATCTGAAAAGAACTAAGGATTATATACTTGTGTATTCTGGTGATGAACTTATTCCAGTGGGTTATACTGATTCTGACTTTATGTCAGATAAAGATTTTAGAAAGTCTACTTTTGGCTATGTGTTTACATTAGAAAGTGGAGCTATTAGTTGGAGGAGTGTGAAACAATCTTGTATCGCAGACTCCACAATAGAAGCTGAATATGTGGCTGCATCTGAGGCTGCAAAAGAAGCGGTATGCCTTCGCAAGTTCCTTTAAGATCTTGAGGTGGTATCTGCTGCAAATGCACCACTTAAATTATTCTGTGATAATAGTGGTGCAGTGGCTCAATCAAAAGAACCAAGAAACCACAAGAAACAAAAACACAGAGAGGTGATGTAGAAGTTACTCATATTGCATCACTGCAAAACTTGGCAGATCCTTTTACTAAGGCCATACCTGGGAAACTTTTTGACTTGCACTTAGAGTCCATGGGCATGCGCGAGATGCCAAATATGCTTTGAGAGCTAGTGGGAGATTGTTGGAAAAATATGCTCTTTAAAGCATATTTATATATTGATTGTAATAAATAATTTTTATGATTAATAAAATAAATGAGATATTTTATTCAAGTATCTTAATTGCATTAATATTTTGAGTAAAGTCCATTTGATCATATTATATGTATTTATGTGATCACCATGTGGATCACAGAAGACATAAATACAAGTAATCTTATGATTAAATAAATTATGTTCGCAGTTGATAAATAAAGTTGGGCACTTTATTTAGGTATAGACTGTAATAAATTCATTGAATGGTTTGTCTTAATCATGTATGAATTTATTGATGTAGTACCACTATATTAAACAAGATCACATATGAGATTTAATTAACCTTGAAATGACTGTCAGAGTTATTAAATCTCATAGGCATTGATTTTACTGTAATCTTAATCTTGAGTTAGTTATGATTTCATGTTGTAATTATTATTTCATTTGAGTTACCAATGGGCACGACACACACTTATGGTCAAGATTACCCGGTATCTTAGTGGAGGCAATTGTGAGTATTGGAGTTATAGATTAAGAATATAGAATTTGTACGACACATCTTTTAATGGGTTTTCAGCACTTGATCATAGAATTCTCTGGCCAGAGTGTGTCAACATATTTAGTATGTTGAAAATGATCATTAGAGAAAACCAGTAAGTATCAAGGAACAAGATGTAATTAAATCGATTGGACAGTTGAGATATCGATTTAATTAATGATGTGGTATAAAGGATTATGCAGTAAAGAAATCAATGTGGCTTGGGCGAATTATTATTCGAGCATACAATTATGGAGGTCAGTTCTAATCTTATAGTGGAGTAGATTTGGAATTAAATAATTATATTTGTTTAATTACAAATTTAATTATTGTAGCCATTATTGTATGTTCCCAAATGATCCCCGGGTTAGATCATTTAATTGACAACACCATCACTGGACCCAAAAGTAAGAAAACTGGCGTATTAGGTGAAAATCATAATTATAATATTTGTTAAAGCCTAGTATGTAATATTCAAGTGTAAAAGGAGGGCTTGTGACATTTTACAAGGTGGTCCCCTAGTTAGTTACACATTCTCTCCACTTTTACGTAAGTGGAGAGATAGTATTTAATTTAAATATTTAAATATTTAAATTAAAAGAGGAATCCTATTTTAAATTAAAATAGGAATCCTAATCCTAACATACTAGGGTTTTTCATAAGATATTATAAAAGGGGTACTTTTCTCCCAAATAGAGAGAGGATAGAATTCCAGGGTTTTTGAGAAAAATATAGAAGACATCTAAGAGACGCCAGTTGCAATTGAGAATCGTGAAACAGATGCCCACGCGTCCAGTGTTGATCGATCTTAAGTCATAGCTTGGAAGATCGTTTGGAGACGGATCTACAACTCTCAATCGTTCGTCTTCTCAAATCATCAAAGGTACGAGTTTCTAGATTACTTAATTCTTATATGTTGTATGAGATCGGTCCAAAAAGGTTTGAATTGAAAAAAATTGAAAAACCTGATTTTCTCCCTACAGTAGAAATAAACGATATGGACATTCAATAATTGTTGAGAATATTGGGATTAACTACAACAAAATATCGATCTTTGAGATTAAGTTTTTCAACTCTTGTTTCTATCACTTTTTGACTTTATACTACTCTTTTAATTGAGTTCTAATATTTTATGTGGATGTTTCAAGTTGTTTTGTGATCCATACTTACTTTTGGATTTATCAGATTCTTGGCAAGTCTTTCCAACTTTTGGGTTAAGCTCTTCAACTTTTATTTCCACCACTTTTTGGTTTTATATTCCTACTATTTTAACATTTTGCATGGACGTTTCAAGTTCATTTTTAAAATTCTAGTTATGCAATCCAAGAAAGGGAGGGAGGGGGTGAATTGCGATTCTAAAACTTATTCAATTCTAAAGCAAAACTTGATGCAAATCTAAAACAAATTTAAATCAATAATAAATCAATCAATCACAATATAAAAAGATAAAGGAAGAGAGATTCAAATATGGGGATTTTTACGTGGTTCGGCTAACCTCGCCTACGTCCAAGCCTCCAAGCTTTCCGAGCTTGAGGATTCCACTAAACAAGTTTCTAAGGCTTTAAATGCTTACAATTGACTTTCAAGTGTCAATAAACCTTTACAACAAGAGATTATCCCCAATCTCTTAACTCAAGTGTATCCTAACACTTACAATCACTCAAAACAAAAGATTACAAATGGTTTCTCTCACACACAATATTTAAGATTACAAATCAATGCCCAATGTGTGAATAGATGAAGAATGAATTGTGTTTCAAGCTCTTTGAAGATTGTATTTTCGAATATAAGCTCAATAATAATGTTGTGATCAGCCTTTGTTTGAATTTTAATGAGCTTATTTATAGTTGGAGCCGAAAACTAGTTGTTATTCACTTTTTGCTCACTGTCAGATCGCCGTTAACTCAATGTCGGATCGCCGTTTGACTGGTCAATATGACCGTTGGGCTGAATTTTCAAATTGTCAGATCGTCGGTTTCAAGATGTCTGATCGCCGTTAGTGTCCAGAGGCTAATCTTTTAATTATGGGCAATGTCGGTTAACCGTTATCTAGATGTCGGATCTCCGTTAGTGTCCAGAGGTTAATCTTCAATTCTAGACGATTTCAGTGAGCCGTTATCAAGATGCCGGATTACTGTTTTCTACGGTGACTGCTACAATGAACTTTTTTGGCAAAATTATAGTTTGGGCCTAAAACTTCATAAAATTATGCTATGACCCAAAACTTTATAAAACTTGTCAAATAAGTCCATTTTCAGAATTTTAAGCAATATTTGCCAATTTCAAAGTTCTCAACACATTTTCAATTTTAAAACATTAACATGAATATCATAAAATTACTCTTTATTGAATAGAAGACTTTTATAAAGAGAAAACCATGTGAAAGAATAATTTTAGCTTTTAAAACAATCTTAATCAAATTTGTTATCATCAAAATCAATATTAAAGAAATATTTATGTTAACAATCTCCCCCTTTTTTATGATGACAAACTTTTCAAGAAAATGCTTGTGCAATTTTGCTCCCCTTAAATATGTGCTCCCCTTAAGTAAAATATTTTTAGGATTTAGCTCCCCCTAAATAAGTGCCCATCAATTTTAATCATATAAAAAATAAATTGAATAAACAGAAAATCATTCAACATATTATCTCCCTCTTCATCATAAAAAAAAATGAGTTCAAAAGAGATTAAAAATAGAGGTTCGGCAATTACCCATGTCTTGCAAAAATTTTGGCAGAATCTTCTCTAAAAACTGAATATATCCTCAACAACATAAACAGTTAAAAACACTCCCATATAAACTCTATTTCAACAACCAACCTCCATACCAACAAATTTAGCAATATCATAAGCAAACACCAAGCATATCATCAAAAACAACACAATCAGAAAGAAAGTTCACATATCCAATAAAAATATCATAAAAGGTCACATATCCAACAAACTCATCATAAAAGCATCACAAGCACAATCAAAAGATAAATAGTATCATAACGACTACATGCAATGAGTAATGTTGGTGCGAAAAATATAGGTGCAGAAAACTAAGATGGGGGCACTGAGGAAGAACTGCTGAGATCATAGCCAAGGTGACTAAAAATATGGCGTTGTCCAGCAAGCAACTCCATCTGCTGATCTAGCATCTGCTGCTGAAAAGTCGCAAAGTCAGATTGAAGCTGCTGCTACTGTTGGAACAGTACATCCACTCTATCAAAGAGCTGTTGAATGCGATCCTTGGGAACAGTTGATCTTTGCAGAGGCGCACTGCTCGGGCTGGCTCGTCATCCCAAACGATCTTGCTTGCTTTATTCCGCTTTCGGCGAGGGGCACGTGGTCTAGCTCCAAGGCGAAAGTCTGGTAACTCATCCTTGGAATAGACGTCATTTAGCATGCGAGTATCATCCGGAGCTACCAATATGTCCGCATTCTTAGAGGATTTAACCTTGATCCACTTGCCTTGCCTCCAATGAAAACCAATCCCCAAAATGATTTCCTTACCTATCTTTTTGTCTCAATATAGACAGGTTCGATCAAAGGAACATGAAAGTATCTCATAATTTTGCTAATAATGCTACCATATGGAAGAGATCAGTTAGACACAGTAGGGGTAGAGAGCATGTGACGCAAAATAGTGAATGAAAGGTGTACTTGCCTACCTCGGATGAGAGAGTCAAGTAAACTAACATCTAATCTGGTCACCTCATCACTGTGTCCCTACCTAGGTGTAATCATGTGCTGGATAATACTGTGAAGGATACGGACCTGGAAAGGTAACAACTGAGATCGAAAGGACAATGAGCAGACTTCATCAGAGAGATCGTGGCGCCTACAGATATTTCTAACACCCTCATAGTGGGTAAATTGGCTAAAGCGAAGCTCTTTTCGGGCAGTATACAGGTCTAGCCCCTCACTAGAGATACCAAGAATGCGATCAAGCTCAAACATATCAAACTCAATCCTAACACCTTCAACATGTGTCGCTACTCTATCTTTTCGATTAATTGAAATTTCCAGATTAGAGTAAAACACCCTAATTAAATTTTCATAGACTTGTTCTTCAATGCCTAATGCTTCATCCCATTGTCTTAGCATTTGAGGCAAAGTTCTACCACATACAATAATATCAGAGAAGTCGTCAATATCAAGATAGAATAAGGGAGTTACCGCTTTTCCCATGAATTTCTCTTGAAAACGTTTAGCCAATTTACCAGTTGGAAAATGTAGGATGTTAAAATCTTGAGAAAGAGGCCTAGAGGAACTGGGATTACTTGGAGCTGCTTGCTTGGTTTGGGCATGCCTTGGTCATGAAGTCATTGATGATTTTGGAAGAAAAGAAATTGAATAGAAAGGAGATTGAAGAGTCTAGAGTGATTGGAAGTTGAGATTCGATCAAAAATGGAAGAAAATTTGGTTAAAATTGGCAAGAACAGTGCCGCGGGTCTAGGGTTTCAATATTGGGATTTTTCAATTTTTGCTTCAAAAACAAGTTTTGAACGGTCAAAAAGGTTCTGAAGATGAGAAGAGTCGTTCTTAATGCTTCATTTTGGTGAAAAATGACAAGAAAAATGGTAGACTTGTAAGAAAGAAACAGGTGCAGTTGCGGGTTGAGAGAGAAAGAGGAACGGTTAAAAAACAAAATGAAGAAGAAGATGGGTCACTGTGCACTTATCGTATAATAACAGCGAGCCGTTATAGAGAAATCGGCTAGCCGACAGCATCCAGAGAGCTTCTCAAATATTTTTCATGCAAACGGCGAGCCGTTATTGTACGATTGGTGAACCGATAGCGTCCAGAGAGCATCCCAAAATTTTTCTTGTAAACGGTGATCCGTTAATGAAGATATCGATGAGTCGACAACTTCTAGAATGTTTGGCAAGATTTCTACCCGAAAACAGTTAGCAGTTTATTGAGATAACGGAAATCCATTTTCTACTACTTATGATTTCGCACATTTATTTTAGTATTTGGCCAATAAATAATGTATTTCAAGATCATTTCATTAATCCGAAATATTTTAAGGGCCATTTTAATGCATGATTTATAAACTTACATGTATTCAAACAATCAATAAACATTTAAGAATTAACAAGGCAAACACATCACTTGTATATCATGCTTAAGCATTCCATAGATATTAAATCATTAAATCATCAGTCAATCAAAAAATTCAGTAGACTTAATGACATGAATAGAAATGTTAATGCAAAAATTTTATCATCCCAAGTTCATGCCAGATTTTCGAAAATTGTTCTTCCACAAGAGGTTTGGTAAAAATATCGGCAAATTGTTTTTCCGTAGAAATAAACTCTAATGCAATACCTCCTTTTTGCACATGATCTCTCAAGAAATTATGTCTTATTTTTATATGCTTGGTTCTAAAGTGTTGAATGTGATTCTTAGAAAGATTTATAGCACTAATATTATCACACTTAATCAAAATTTGTTCAAGGTTAATGCTATAGTCTCTAAGTGTTTGTTTCATCCAAAATGCTTGTGCACAACAACTTCCTGCAACTATATATTCAGCCTCGGTAATTGAAAGTGCAACAAAATTTTGTTTCTTGCTAAATCATAAAACAAGTGAGTAACATAGAATATGACAAGTTCCACTAGTGCTTTCCCTATCAACTTTATAACCGGCAAAATCCGCATTCGAATAGCATGTTAAATCTATATGAGTTGCTCTAGGATACCAAAGGCCGAGATCTATAGTTCCACTTAAATAACGGAAAATTCATTTTACAGCAAGTAAATGGGATTCCTTGGGACATGATTGAAATCTTGCACACAAATATACACTAAATATGATATCGGGTCTACTTGCATTTAAATATAGTAAAGATCCAATCATAACTTGATACATTTTGATATCCACTTTTTTGCCTTTTCCATCTTTGTGAAGCTTAGTTGTTGTGCGCATTGGAATATTTTTGGTCTTTGAGTCATCAATGTTGAATCGCTTAAATAGATCTTTCACATACTTGGCTTGATTTATGAAAATTCCTTCCTCATTTTATTTTATTTGCAGCCCAAGGAAGTACTTCAACTCTCTCATCATACTCATTTCAAATTCATTGCTCGTACAAGATGAAAAATGTTTACACAACAATTCATTAGTAAAACCAAAAATAATATCATCAATATAAATTTAAACAACAAGTATATCTTTGTTCTTATGCATAACAAAAAGAGTAGTATCCGCTTTACCCATTGAAAAATCATTATCTAATAAGAAATTCTTAAGCCTATCATACCATGCTCTAGGTGCTTGTTTTAATCCATACAAAGCTTTAAACAACTTATAGACATGATTTGGATATTTTTCATTTTCAAAACCAGGGGGTTGTTTCATATACACTTCTTACATAATATAACCATTTAAGAAGGCACTCTTCACATCCATTTGAAATAATATAAAGTCTTTATGACATGCAAATGCCAACAACATTCTAATTGAGTCTAGTCTAACTACGGGTGTAAATGTTTTATCAAAATTAATTCCTTCTTCTTAGTTGTATCATTGAGCCACTAATATAGCTTTATTCCTTATAACCACACAGGATTCATCCATCTTATTTCTAAATACCTATTTAGTACCTATGATAGATTGATGTTCCAGTTTAGGAACTAATTCCCACACATTGTTTCTCTTAAATTGATTTAACTCCTCTTGCGTTGCCATAATCCAAGATTCATCATTTTTAGCATCCGCAAAGGATTTTGGTTCAATTTGAGAAATAAATGCAGCATGCTCACATGTATTTCTAAATGATGATCTAGTAGTTATGCCATGTGAGGGATCTCCTAAAATTACATTCTTAGGGTGAGAAGAAACATACTCTACTTCTTGGGGAGTGTTTGAGAAATAGCTTCATGTTGCTCCATATTTGTTTGCTCTTCTTGTCCACCCTCTTGATTTCTCTTGTTTATCCTTTGATGATTCTTCTTGTAGCTCTCCATCTGTATCATCATAAACAACTCCTTTCTCCACAGAGGAGGGGTTAGACTCATCAAATGTAACATGCATAGATTCTTCCACAACCAAAGTTATTTTATTATACACTCTATAAGCTTTGCTAGTGTTTGAATATCCAAGAAAAATGCCAACATCATATTTTAGATCAAATTTACCTAGATTATCTTTTGTGTTCAAACCAAAACATTTGCATCCAAAAACTTTGAAATAGCCAATGTTGGATTGTCTATCTTTCCAAAGCTCATATGGAGTTTTATTAAGATTAGGTCTAATCAGCACCCGATTTAAATTATAACATGCGGTGTTAATGGCTTCGACCCAAAAATATTTTGGCAAATTATTCTCATTTAACATGGTCCTAGCCATTTCTTGAATAGATCTATTCTTTCTCTCAACAACTTCATTTTGTTGTGGAGTCCTCGGTGATGAAAATTGATATTTAATACCAAAATCGTTACAAAGATTTTTAAATGCATGATTTTCAAATTCTCCACCATGATCACTTCGAATACAAGTAATAGAATAACCTTTTTTATTTTGAACATTTTTACAGAAAATTTTAAATGCATCAAAGGCATCATCTTTATTAGCGAAGAACAATACCCATGAGTATCTAGAATAATCATTTACAATCATAAATACATAATATTTGCCATTTAAACTAGCATGCCTTAAAGGTCTAAATAGATATATGTGAAGAAGTTGAAGTGGTTTTGAAGTGGAAATATGATTTTTGTTTTTAAAAGATGTTTTGATTTGTTTTCCAAATTGACAAGCTTCACAAATTCAATCCTTTTGAAAATCGATTTTTGGAAGACTTTTGACTAAATTATTTTTCAAAATTTTTGAAATCAAATCCATGCTTGCATGTCCTAGTCTTCTATGCCACAACCAACTATCATCATGTAATGCCGAAAAATATTTATCATGAGTAGATACATATTCTATGTCAATGATATAAATATTACCACATCTATTACGAATAAATAAAATCTTACCATCATATGAATTCTCAATAACGCAACTAGATTTATCAAAAACAACTTTATAACCTTTGTCACATAATTGACTAATACTAATAAAGTTGTGTTTCAAATTCTCAACCAAACATACATTCTCAATTAGAGTTGAGGAAACTTTACCAACATTACCAATTCCGAGAATTTTTCCTTTTGAGTTGTCTCTAAAAGATACATCTCCACCATTTTCAATTTTGGTGAAGCTTGAGAACCATGCATAGTTCCGGTCATGTGCCTTGAACAACCGAGTTCCAAGTACCATTTGTTTTTCTTTTTCTTCAAGCCCTGCAGTGAAAAACTCAAGTCTTAGGTACCCAAAGATTTTTGGGTCCTTGAGTGTTAGTAATGGTTCCTTTTGGAATCCAAATGCATTTCATACCATAATATGCATTTCTTTTCACTAGACATCTATTTTTCATGTGACCATCTTGATTACAATAATGACATACAACTTGACTATTAATAGATGTGCTCTTCACAAAGTAATTCTTATAATATTTTTGTTTCAAATTTGGCTTATAACCAGTACCTCCTTTGTCAAACACACATTTTTGTGAATTGAGCATGTTATGCAACATATTTTGTCCATTTGTAAATTTTAGCACAATTTCATTGAGTTCATTGTTCTTCTTCTTAAGTACTTCATTCTCTTTCATTAACTTATCTACATGTGATTTCTCATGCTCATAAGTGCTTTGTTTACTTTTAAAACATGCAATCTTATCATACAACATTTTAATCTCTAATTCTAATTCTTTTATCTTCTCATTATTGCACTTTTCAGGAGCATCCTTTTCATTTGTAAGTTCTAGCATTTTCTTTCTAAGGCATGCATTCTTTTTACTAATTTTCATCAACTCATCATGCAATTCTTTAAAAGCATCATACAATTCATCATAGGTAGGATAACTTACCTCATTGAGATCATTATCATCTCCTATTGCCATAAGCGCTAGGTTTGATATTTCTTGCGATTCTTCTTCATCACTTGAGCCTTCATCGCTATCATCCGAAGTCGCAACCATAGCTTTCTTCTTGAGTTTGTTGATAAGTGGGAACTCCGATCTTATATGGCCAGGCTTCTTGCATTCATAGCATGTGATTACTTCTTTCTTCTCCTTTTGATTATTGAAGTTTATAAATCTTCTTCGCTCACTGGTTTTCTTGAAAAATTTTCTAAACTTCCTTGCTAGTATGGCCAACTCATCATCATCCGGTTCACTCTTTTCATCACTCTCAAATTTTGAAGCTTTGAGAGCAATACTTTTCTTCTTCTCCTCATGCCCTTTCTCTGCAGCTAAGTCTTCTTCATATAAAATAAGAGAGCTAATCAAATCATTAAGGGGTAAAGTATTTAAATTTTTGGCCTCTTCAATAGCAGTTTTCTTAGGTTTCCATTCTTTTAGAAGTGACCTAATGATTTTCTTTACTTTCTCACTATTTGAGAAAGATTTTCCTAAAGCTCCTAAGGTGTTCACTATATCCGTAAATCTAGTATACGTAGAGTACACACTCTCATTTTGTTCCATTTGGAACAACTCATATTGTCGAGTGTACTTACTAATTTTAGACTCTTTCACTTAATTAGTCTCTTCATAGACAACTTTAAGTTTGTGCTAAATTTCATTTGTACTTTCACAACTAGACACTCTATGAAATTCTTTCTTATCTAGTGCACAAAATAAGGCATTCATAGCTTTGGAATTTAGAGAAGCTTTTCTCTTTTCCAATTCATTCCATTCCCGTGAAGGTTTTGGAATATCTTCCCCGATTTCATTTTTAGTCAAGGGCATAAAAGGACCATCACATACAACTTCCTAAAATTTCATAATCTAGTGCTTGTAAATAAATTCTCATCCTAGTTTTTCAATACGGATAATCATTTCCGTCAAAGAATGGTGGTCTAGTTGTGGACTGTCCTTCCCTAAAAGTTGCATCATTTTGGTTGCCATGGATCTTTTACTCTAGACGGTTAAGTCCTAACAAGAGAACCATGCTCTGATACCAAATGAAATTCTAGTTAAGCAACTCAAGAGGGGGATGAATTGGGATTCTAAAAATTATTCAATTCTAAAGCAAACTCGATGCAAATCTAAAACGAATTTAAAACAATAACAAATAAATCAATCACAATATAAAAAGATAAAGGAAGAGAGATTCAAACACGGGGATTTTTACGTGGTTTGGCCAACCTCGCCTACGTCCACGCCTCCAAGCTTTCTGGGTTTGAGGATTCCATTAAGCAAGCCTCCAAGGCTTTAAATGCTTACAATTGACTTCCAAGGTGTCAATAATCCTTGACAAGAAGAGATTATCCCCAATCTCTTAACCCAAGTGTATCCCAACACTTACAATCACTCAAAATAAAAGATTACAAATTGTTTCTCTCTCACACAATATTTAAGATTACAAATCAATACCCAATGTGTGAATAGATGAAGAATGAATTATGTTTCAAGCTCTTTGAATATTATATTCTCGAATATAAGCTCAATAATAATGTTGTGATAAACTTTTGTTTGAATTTGAATGAGCTTATTTATAGTTGGAGCCGAAAACTAGCTGTTATTCACTTTTTGCTCAGTGTCGGATCGCTGTTAACTCAGTGTCGGATCACCGTTTGACTGGTCAATATAACCGTTGGGTTGAATTTTCAAATTGTCGGATCGCCGTTAGTGTCCAGAGGCTAATCTTTTAATTCTGGACAATATCGATTAACCATTATCTAGATGTCGGATCGCCGTTAGTGGCCAGAGGCTAATCTTCAATTCTGGGCAATGTCGGTTAACCGTTATCTAGATGTCGGATCGCCGTTAGTGTTCAGAGGCTAACCTTCAATTCTGGACGATGTCGGCGAGCTGTTATCAAGATTTCGGATCGCCGTTTTCTACAATGACTGCTACAGTGAACTATTTTTGTAAAATTATAGTTTGGGCCCAAAACTTCATAAAATTATACTATGAACCAAAACTTTATAAAACTTGTCAAATAAGTCCATTTCCAGAATTTTAAGCATTATTTGCCAATTTCAAAGTTCTCAGCACATTTTTAATTCTAAAACATTAACATGAAAATCATAAAATTACTCTTTATTGAATATAAGGCTTTTATAAGAGAAAACCATGTGAAAGAATAATTTTAGCTTTTAAAACAATCTTAATCAAGTTTGTTATCATCAAAATAAATATTAAAGAAATATTTATGTTAACAATTTTTATATCCCTACTTATTGTTGGAATTTATTAGATCATTGGTAAGTACATATAACTTTTGGGTTTAACCTCTTCAATTGTTACTCCCATCACTTTTTGATTCTATATTCTTACTTTTTTTTACTAAGTTCTGATATTTTGGGTGAATATTTCACGTTTATTTTTAAGATCCCTACTTCTCATTAAAAATTTATGAAATTCTTTGTAAGTTATTCAAACCTTTGAGTTAACATGTTCAACTTTTTGTTGGACCACATTTTGGTTCTATATTCTTTTTCTTTTTATTGAATTATAACATTTTGGGCGAATGTTTCAAGTTCTTTTTTTAGATCCATACGTCTCATTGGAATTTATCATATTCTTGCTAAGTTGTTCCAAAATTCGAGTTGAGCTCTTCCACTCCCTTTTCCACCATTTTTTAGTTCTATATCCCCGCTCTTTTTATTGAATTTCAACATATTGGATAGATGTTTTAAGTTTATTTTTAGTATCCCTACTTTCCGTTAATCAATTCCCAATTCAATTCCATGATTGTTTTATTACATATTCTTACTCGTTTAAGTGTATCCCAATATTTTGGGTGATGTTCCAAGTTCAAATTTACAAATTCTTTTTTTAAAATTTTTCAACTTTTATAGTAAATTGTACTCACTTTGAGGTTAAGTTATTCCTACCATTTTACACCTGATCATGGTTTTATGTTCCAATTATTTTCAATTTATTCCAACACTATATGTGCATTTGCCAGGTCCTTTTCTTAACTAATAATAATAATATTACTTTTTATAACAATAATAATAATAATATCAATAAGCTAAATTATGTTTGATCCTTTACTATTTTAACAAATATCTATTTACCACATAATACTGACAAATTGTTATTGTAACCCTTAATCATTTCCAATATTTTGGATCCATAATCTAAGTCCATTTTAACCTTCATTACTTCATGAGATCTTTCGAACTTGATTGTATGTATTCTTGAGCTTTTAATCTTTATACATATTTATTCCCATTAGATCATTTTAATTAATATGTTTGGTCATATTTAAAATAAATTTATGCATTTATTTTCTTATTTCTCTTTACTTTTCGAACTAATTTATTTAATTTTTCATAACTGCAATGATAAATATATAAATAGCATGTAAGAATGATTGTAATTTATATGCTTCTAAAGTTATGACAGCATAATTGTATTTGTGTTAAGTTACAAAAATATGTTAGCTTGCAAAATTGAAGCTTACTTAATCTATTTGTGTTGAAACATCTCTTTTTTTTTTTTTCCTTGGTTGGATAGCCCATTATGTCTGTTAGGAAAAGGAAAATCATGTTACAAAAAGAAAACAATCTCCATGATTTTTTTGGATCCCCAAGATTACGACTCTCGAATCCTCAAGATATGTGTGCATAATTGTATTTATAATTTATATAATTTCTTTCCTATAATTGTATTATTTCTTTCCTATATAAGCTAAAGCCTCTATAAAGGCCTTCCATTATTAATATAAGAATAATGAAATATAGATTTTCTATTCATTAGCTCACATGGTATCAGAGCGAGGTTGATCTGTGTGTCTATCTGGTTTACTCCCTTTTTGATTTCTTGTTTCTTTTTCCTTTCATTGGTTCTTATTATGGAAAATTAGATGTCTCATAGCCCATTCAAGTCATATTAGATGGGAACAATTATGTTTTATTAGCACAGGCTATGTGTAGTTTTTTCAAGGGGCAAAAATTTAGCGTTATGTTACTGGAGATATTGTAAAACCTATTGACAATGAAGATGAACTTGATGAGAAATTTGCTGATCAACTTGAAGATTGGACAACTGAAACCATCAAATAATCACTTGGTTTCAAAACACACCTGTACCAACTATAAAATTTGAGTGATTTGATACAGCTGAGTCTTTGTGGGATTTTTTTGCTCATCTTATTGATTCGTCACACCAGTACAAATTGTCATGTAGTTTGCATCAAGTGTGTCAAGAACCTAAACAAAGCATTTTTTTCTCTCTTTAAAGGTGCAATTTATATGGATCAATTGGCTTTTCTGAATTTTTTGGGAAACTAGTGTTTAAATAGAAAAATTTACAGTCTGTAGAGATCAATAAAGGGTTGATTCAGTTCCACATGGCCTTAAATAATAGTTTTGGGCCCACACGTGCTTCTTTGGTCCATCAGAACACATTGCCCAACTTGGATTTTGCCATAAATAAACTTATCTTAAAAGAAACACGCCACTTTGCCATCAAGACATATACCATAAATAATGTTCTTGTTACCTTTTAGTCTAATCAGAGTAATGTTTCCTTTTTTAATTCTCAGGAAAATGTAACTATTGCCATTTGCCTGTTCATTTTGTATTATATTACCCAACAAGACATTGTAGAATTTGTTACAAAATTAGTTCTGAATATTTTGACAAAGATTGTCCCAGTAGAGGGAAATAATCTCAGGGTACTTCTTTTCAAAGTCACCAACCAAATTCTGCTGTTGTTGCTAATGACCATTAGGGTGACACTGATTAGTCTCCTGCCTTTTCATCAAAGTCCCTACATGAATTAGCATCTTTCTTATGATCACTTGTCTCTTAATCTGGTAACATTTTTGCATCTTCAATTTCATTAGGTACATCTCTTTGTTATTTTGATTATGCTTGTTGCAATCACATAATTGTAGATTTTAGTATTTTTTCCCCCAACAATAATTTCCCCTACCTTACTTGATATCCAAACCACTAATGGTTCCTTTATAAAAATTAGTCACCTATGGTATGCTTCACTTCTAGATCTTTCATTATCATAAACATTTCTTATTCTTAAATTTACTTTATACCTCTTATTTGTTGGCCAATTATGTGACCTTGATGTTAATGTTTTATTCACTACTCTGGTTATTATGTACAAGGTTCACAGATAGGCCAGACACTTGGGATGAGGCGTAAAGCTGGGGTTTGTTTGAACTTACACTACTAGAAAAATGAGCTTTACTGACACCATTTTAGTGTCAGTAATTACTTTTGCTGATACTTATTAATTGTGTTAATAATGCTCATGCCAGAACACACTTACACTAATTTTTGATGTCAGTGATTTTTGTGTTAGTATCTTGTGTCACTATAATATTACCAAAATAGTGATATAATGGTGTTAGTATCAGTTGATACTATTTCTATGTCAGTATTTTGTGTCACTAGAGAATCACAAAGATAGTGACTCAATCGTGTTAGAATTTACTGATATTATTTACATGTTACTGATTTATCTGACTACAGTATCAGGAATCCACTGACTCAATAACATCAAAAATTCTTAACGTCATTTAAATAATTAGTGTCAGTATTAACGGTGCTATACTAGTAGTGTTTTATTTTTTTAATCACATTTTTTCTATTTATTTTACAATTAAAATAAACTCAATATATTAAACATACTAAATCTTCTAATGCAATTCACATAATACACATTCAAAATATATCAGTTAAATTAAAATAGTTCAACTACATCATTGTTTGGTGGTAAGAAAAACTTCAGGTACCAAATTAAACTTTGAACAAGTAGTACACAATAAAGTGCTAAATTAATTTCTGAAAATGTTAACCAAGAAAAAAAAAAGATAACAAATGTCATTGATTTTGGAGTCCATATATGCCTTCATTTTTTTTTCCACCTACAAGTATATAAAATCAATTAGCACACCACGAAAATTTAGTCTTGTATATTTTAAAGGAAAAATAATCATAAATTACTTGTATGTTACCTCGCGATTGTAGGTTGTAATTAACTTGGCAATGTATGTAGCCCACTGATCACGAAGTCGCGAGAGGTCCTTCACGGTGTATTCCTCAATTCCCTTGAACTTTAATTTCAAAACAACAAGGTATTCACCAAAAATCCTTGACTAAACTGCTTAACGCCAACAAATAAACTGCAACAATATTACTATTTTATCCATAATTATATAGGTAAATACTGAACATCTTGATCATGGTAATTGAAAAAAAAAACCATTTCAATGATTGTTGATGTACTTATTCTATCAATTACTACTTTAAAGTGAACTTATACAGCAATGTTTGATAGCCGAAGCAACTTGTGACCCCAACAGTACACGATTTAATGCACATATAGATGTGGATACAAAACCTTAATCAGGATGAAAACTTATCCTCATCAAAGTAAAGTACAAGCAACGACACTATAACAAATCCCCACTAACAACTATTTTACAACCCAAACAATTGTTTTGTGTTGGGATATACAATACATTGTGTGTATCCCAAATTCTAATTCATGTCTATATGGATATTGATATAATCTATTCAACAGTATGCAACATACTCACCATTATAAGTACCCCGTACAGTTTATAAAATACATACAATATGCATTGTTGACTATTATGTTACTGTAATTATTTCACAATAAATTAAAACAATATGATGCAGTATTGTAAAAACTGTTTTCAATACTTACATTATTTTTCAAAATGTTCACATTTGTGATGATATCTTGCATGTATTTCATTACATAACAACCACATTCAAAGCTACTCGGCTGCCTCGGACACTACAAAATCAAAATTACATTAATTTTTTACAGTACGTTAACAATAATTATTTAAGTTTATATGATTTTTACTTTGACAGGTATCCATTGAACATTGGCCTTTGTATCAAAATTTAAACTCTGATGTATTCGAATCCCACTACAATTAAGACATAGCTAACGTTAGCAAATAATTAGCATAAGACATAAAAATAAAATAGCATGCAAAGATACAAATAATAAACTTAACTGATTGACAATATGCATTAACTCTTCATTAGGACTACCTTTTAAGGGATCAAGATAATATATTGTACGTCTCACCATATAAATTGCCAATAATACCCAGTGGGCAATACAGAAAGTAAAAATTGTTCTCACACATGAATTAAAAGTAAAAGTTTTTAACTTCGTGATTAATCTACTAAATAAAGAATATGGCTAGTAAAAGAAAAAGCTTACCCCAGGGTTATAAGGGAATACGATGACTTGTCCTAATTTTGCCAAGCCTAAAAGCTTTGAAATGTTTGAGTCCTGTCTTTGAAGCTGACCCTTGGATATAGCTTCTCAAAAAGGCCAAACTGAACCAGATTTGTACATCCATTGCTGTCTATCTCCTCATACAAGTGTCTAAAAGAAAACAAACATATATAACGAAGTACGTTTGAATAAAGGAAACAAAATAATAGCTCTAAGTTTATTAAAACATAAGCTATGATTTACGGTACTTGATCTATATATTAATGATGCAGTTTGAGACCTTCTTAAACTCGATGATTTCAGCACAAATCATTTTGTCCAAGTGTGTTTCCTAAATTTCACGAAAGGTTGCTGTGTCATGTCGAATCCTGATCAACAAAGGCAAGGAATTCTCGATAAACATGGTAAACATGTTTATATATTCACTTCTATCATTCTTTCTTGATCGTGCTGCTACCCGTGTATTCTTCACACGTAGCTTGAAGTCTTTTGCTGCTGGTCTGATGACCAGTGGTTCTTTTTTGGGTACTTTGTCATGATAGGAAAACTGCACATCTAACACTTTAGGAGTTAGTCTCGGAGATCTCTTGGTGTGGGCTTTGAAGTAATTTCACACTCTATTTTTTTGAGAGTTTGTTGATGAGTTCGTTAGAAAATTATGGTGGGATTGTCTTTCATTTTACTGTTCACAGATTTTGGAGTCGACTTACCCAATGGGAAATCAGCCTATCCAATAGTCAAAATACATACTATTAGTAGTAATACATGCATATACAAATAGAAATAAAATAATGATTTGTAACAGGCCATATACTAACCTTTCTTTTTCCAAGTGTTTTAGGAGATTGTTGATTATTGTCAATCTGAACACCAGTGGAAGTTTTGGGCTTAGGAAAGTTAGAACTTCCAACTTCAGTATTGCTGTATGCGTTTAACCTTACATTCATGCGTTCTAGTTGAGCAGACATGCATTGGAAACTCTCTTGATACTTCTTTCTTTCTCTTGCAAACTCAGTGACATCAGGGACATGAAAGTACATAGATGGGGTGATGAATTGTCCCACTCCTTGCACCCTACTTCCATTTGGTTGCTTCTGAAGAGCTTAACCTAGAATGTCATGTGACCCTTGTGATTGGAATGTTTCTTGTTCAACTTGACTCTTCAGCTCATTCTACAAAAAAAATATATTATAAATCTACAATTACGAGTACAAGACATTAGCTAAACTAAACTAACATCCTTCTTGAATCTTTAACACAGAGCAAGTCCATATACAGTTCAAATTGAAACTACAGAAAATATTACAAGACAACACCTCACACAAGCGCTTGATCTGCTGGACATCTCTTTTATTACACATACAAACACACATGCACACAAGTTTTAATCTTTTTATATGCGAAGAAATAAGTTCTGATAAAGTATTACTCAGCTTCTGTCACTTGTAAATATTACCATACAATTACAATAAAAAGCATTATATATGTACGTAAATATCTACCTATACACACACACATTATAAAGAAAATTCATAAGAATCAAGTATACAAGTGACTTATTATTTTAATTGGCATCACTTCAGAAGCATATTTGTCATCTCAGTCCGCTCGTGCCATTAACCAAGCTTTACTGCGGTCAATCTCCCGCTCAGAAACTCCACTCTCCTTTTTCTGTTACAAGGTGACATAAAACATAAATAATTGATTCTATTATATTATATGTATTAGATTACTTACTACACATATTAGATTACTTACTGCACATACTTTTTTATACAACATGCAACCATATCATGTGCTACCCAAGCGATGGTTGTAGACATTCTTTGCTCTTTTGTCTTTTACGTTCTTACTTTTTACCTACACAAACAGTACGACGAAGAACAAAAGGTTACCACTGATTATTAATAACTAGTAACAAATAAATCAGGTAATATTAACAAACAACACACCTGAAATTGTTCAGACAAAACTTTGTCAATAAAAAGTTTCTAATCTTCCTTTTTAATGCTCGGATATTCAATATGAGGCAACCTTAGTGACTTTCGATCGTCTTTGTTAGGTAGAACGAATTCAGTTGCCAATTCACTGCGAAAGTTTCTTGATGCAACTCTCATCCACTTTAACACTTGGCTTTTGCATTTCAAGCTCAATCTGAATTTTTTCTGTAAACCAATAACATGGATTAGAAACATCTTTAAACAAATCTGAAAGTTGTATAAAATCTTTAAACGTACTATTAAACAAGTAAACAAAACCTGAAAATGAAGCCACAGAGTTTCCTTCATCTCCAGCGGCACATGCCTCCAATCATCAAGTAAGATTGAAATTGTTTCACTACAATGACTCCAATGTAACTCTTAAGATTATTTATTCCCTTTCCAACTGGAACACCATAAGAATTGTACTCAATTACAGCTTCATGATTAACTTCTTCTTTTTGCAAACCTTTTTTTTTTGTTTGTTTTCTTCTCCTTGATCTTCCCTCGAGCTCCGGAAGAATAAACTCAGCATCTTCAGCCATCGCCTACAATCTTGAAAATGATTAAAATAAATAAGTACATCATTTAGATTAATAAGTTAATATAAGATTAATAGCATATAATGAAATAAATCAATCACTTACTGGAAAACTGTAAAAATTGGTGTTGAAAACTAGCTACAATAATGCATTCACTGATTTTCTAAATCAATATTTATTGGAATAGCATCACAATCTTTTCTGTCATAAATTCCTTCGTCATCTTTCTCATCCAACTCACATACTGGAAGTTTGTTAGATAATAGGGAAAATACATCCACGTCTTCACATTTTTCCCCATTTAACTTATAAGCTTTGTCAGTCACTGAACAAACTGCTGATATATTATTATCTAGCTGGTCCTTTACATAAAATACTTGTTTTGCATGACAAGCTAGAATAAAGCAATCAGATTTATAGCCAATCCGATTTAAATCAACTACAGTAAAACCTAAATTGTCAATGCAAACCCCTCTATCATCTATCCAATCACACTTGAAAAGTATTTTTTTAACCATTAGATAATCAAGCTGCCAAATCTCATCGATGACTCCATAAAACGTCATGTCTCCAGAATGAGGACTTTTATCTTTTGAGCTAGAAATTTATAGAGTGTTAGCGACAACCCTAACACCACTATTTTGGGTCACACGATTACTATCTCGGTCTCTTGTTGTAAAATTGAAGCCATTGATCTCGTAGTCAGGGAAGGTTACCACGCTTGAGCATCGTTTGTTTGCCAACCACCATACTATTTTGTCAACCGGTACATTATTTGCTTTATCATGTGCTACCTATAATTTAAATTAAGAAGTATAGTAATTAGTTACATGTACAAAAACTGTTAAAGTTTATATTGTATTTAGTTAAGTAATTCTGACCTTTGCTTGTAACCAACCAGAAAATGTACGTATGTGTTCATTTTGCAACCACAGATTTTTTTTTGTCTTATAGGGGTTTCTTGATGCCAAATAATACATATACTCCCTACAGTGAGACTATATTAAGATTTAAAAACTAGTATAGTAATCTTATAATACAATAATAATATTTTTTTAGAAAAATTAACAAATTACTCGATATATATTTGGATTTCAGGGGTGTTCATTAGAACACACCGGTGTCCTTGTGCCAACAAAGGATCATCAACCACCTTTATGTTTGCACCTCCTAAAGGCCTTTCGACAGAAAAATCAATTGGACAACTAGTAGGCAGCCCAATAACAACACAATTTGAGAGGCGCTTAGCACAAAATTCAAGTGCTTCTTCTGCAATATAACTTTTTACAATACAACCCTTAGGGCGGTAGTGATTACGAACATAATCCTTGAGAGTTTTCATTTCTCTCTCAAAAGGATACATCCATCGAAAATAAACAGGCCCACATAACCTAACTTGTTCAACTAGGTGGACTGTTAATGATCAATATGTCAAAAAAACTAGGTGGGAAGTACTGCTGTAGTAAGCATAAAGTGATTACAAGTTCCTCTTGCAATTGGTCAAGAGTATTAGGATCTATAACTTTACAGCACAATGTATTAAAAAGCAAGCACATCCTGATTATGACCCTTCTCACATTTATAGGCAAACAATTTCGAATGGCTAATAGTAGAAATTGTTGCATCAAAGTATGACAGTCATGGGACTTAAGGCCTTGAAGCTGACAATCATTTATTGAAACAAGTTTTTGGATATTGGAAGAATACCCATTTTGGATATTGGAAGAATACCCATCAGGGACTTTCACACTCAGTAAGGTTTTACAAAATTGTTTTTTTTTTTACTCAAAGTGTATAGAGCTAGAGGTAGGACTTTGTTTTTTTTTATTTGTTTCATCAGGAACTAGTTTTCCCTTAACCTTCAAATGCTTAAGATCTTTTCTAGCATTAATCCCATCTTTTGTTTTGCCTGGTTGATGAAGTAACGTGCCATATATGTTCTCGCACACATTTTTTTCAATGTGCATCACATCTAATTGATGACGAACTAATAAATGCTTCTACTATTCTAAGTAAAAAAAGATTTATTTTTTTTTATACAATTTTTCAGTTATATTCTCATCACCATCACCGCCACCACCGTCACCATGTTTTCGCTTTTTGGCCTTCTTTTTCCCAAACATAATGTTAATATCTTCCACCATGTTAAAGATTTCCTCACCAGATAAAATTTAAGGAGGCTCATTCCATTCTTGTTTCCCATTGAAAACTTTTTTCAGTTTCCGAAATAGGTGACCAAGTGGTAGAAAATGACGAAGGCCCATATATGACATTTTCCTACTATGTGGTAGCTAATATGCACAAGTGTCTATTCCATAAATTGGGCAAGCATAATAGCCTTTAACAGTACAACCAGAGAGGTTTCCGTATGTTGGAAAGTCACCGATTGTGCACATCAACACAGCTTGTAAATTAAAGGTTTCTTTTCTATAAACATCATAAACATCAATACCTACATCCCATAGAGTTTTCAAGTCCTCAATTAAAGGTGCTAGGTATACACCTAGATCATTTCTAGGTTGTTTAGGGCCAGATATCAAAAGAGACAACATCAAAACTTTCTCTTCATGCACAACAATGGAGGAAGATTATATGTTATTAATATAACAGGCCAACAACTACAAGTAGTGCTAAGTGTACTATGTGGGCTAACCCCATCAGTTGAGAGAGCTAAACGGAGATTTCTAGGTTCTTGTGTAAATTTTAGCCACTTATTGTCAATTAGTTGCCACACTGGTGAGTCTGCTGGGTGGCGAAGTTTGCCATCTCTAATTCTTTTATTAGCATGCCATGTTAAATTTTGAGCTGTTTGTGGTGATTGAAACAATCATTTCAACCTAAGAATAGGTGGAAATACCATAATACCTTTTTAGGAACCCTTTTTCTAAATTTTGTTGAGCTATCTTTTTTCCTTTAATACCGAGATGCTTCACAATTCGGGCATTCAGCAAGATCAGCAAATTCATTCCTATACAAAATGCAGTCATTTGGACATGCATGTATTTTTTCATACTCTAAGCCTAGGACTTTCATTGTTTTCTTAGCTTCGCACATTGACTCAGTTAGAGTATTATTATTTGGTAAAATATCAGTAAGGACTTCTAACAAAGCAGAAAACCCTTTATCAGACCACCCATAGTTCTCTTTCACATTGTAAAGTCTCATTAAACCAGATAACTTTGAATGTTTTGCACCCGGGTACAAAGGCTTTTCAGCATCTTCAAAAATATCCTTAAAAGAACTAAGATCTCTATCACAATGCTCGTAAGCATCTTTAACCATATCAATTATGTTACTGTAATCATGACATCTAATCTTTGACTATGTGAATGGTCTTTACACTTTGTAAATGTAGATTTACAGTCAGTCTCACTATGCCAAGTCCAAACAATATATTTTAAGAGAAACCTTTTTCAAATAAATGATCCTTCACTTGTTGAGGAGTATGAAACTCAATATTACAACAAAAGATGCAAGGACATCTAATTGACATTTGGTTTTCAGTATTCAAAATGACAAAATCTAAGAAATCAGCAACTCCAGAACGATACTCTACAGACAATCTATCACAAGTGATCCAAGTTCTATCCATTTCAAATATTTTACCTGTTCACATATGTAATTTCAGTTTAAGTTTAATTGAATTGCATGATTAATTTAATGTTCAATGTTATTATGATTATAGTTGCAATAATAAACTCATAATTCTGGAAAATCACTAATAACCCTATAAATTATTGAATAATAATAATAATTTTGACAAAATCCTGAAATTGAAACAAAAGAAGCTTTGAAACTTAAATAGGAGATGAATAGGTAAGATGGGCGCTAATGGCTTTTTAAGTAGTCAAACTAATTCATAAGTCAAGTAACTAACAAAAGTTAAAAGTTCAAATAAATAATGTCTTCATACCATTTTGTAAGCCATTTTTTAAGATTTTATAAATCATTTTTTAACTTCAAATACAGCATGCAGAACTACCTTAAAACAAGCATTTCTTTCTTGAATCAAAGACAAATTATCAACTTTATACAATCTCAAAATACTTATAACCACGAACTTAATTAATTCATATCATAGTCATTGTCTCTATTACAAATCTTCCAACCAAAACAAAATAAATAAATAAGTAGGATTATATAACAAAATTTGCCTCTCTTCACATAAAACGGAGATGTAAATAGTTCATAACCACTAAATACACAGTCATTCAGCCAATATAATACCCAAACAATCATCTCCTAATCAGAAAGGCAAAAGCTAAACTGAAATTTCATATTTTAGTACTTTCAAAATCAACTAACTTATTTATCAAACTTAAGAAACGGAGCTAACAGTTTATTTCAGAAACTAAAAAAAATTGCAATTTCTTAGTTTTTAAATAACAATGACAGCAAATCACATGCACAAAAGTTTTAAACTGACCTGAAATGTGGCCGAAAAAACAGTTGCAGTAGCGAGTGTTTTGAGTTTAATTAATGCACCACTTAAAATGCCTGTATTTTTGGACTGCATGTGAGTGAAGATATAGAAAAATAAGAACAAAAAATTAAAGTTACAATGAAACAAAAGGAAAAAAGATTTGGAAAACAAAACCCACCAGGGTCGCACTACTGTTCAATTTCTAAACATCTGAAACAACCCAAAAATTAAAATTAAAAAATATTAATCATAAGCTAAATTAAAACAAACCCATTAATTAAATTGCCCAAAAAAATAAAATATTCAACCATTACCTGCTGATAACCTCCTCTACAGTTCTTTCTCTGCACTTAACTTGTGAGGGAGAATGAGATTACTTGAATACGCAACAGACGGTGCCACTTCACCTCTTGTTGATGGCTTTTACTTGCTTGCCCAGTATAGGCACTGGATGGTTTAGTTGGAGAAAAAACCCCTTCGATAACAAGCGATTAGGGTTTTGGTTTGTTTTTCAATTGGGGGAAAATGGAAAAACGAAACGAAGTTTTAATTAGCTTTTCATTATCTATCTAAATTAATTGAATTTAATTTGTAAATGGATAAGCAAGATCGAGAAGAGAAAAACGAAAGAGAAAGAGAATGATAAAGCAAGAAAGAGATAGTGGATACAATTTGGTAGATGGGGAAAAGTCATTAAGTGTGAGTTTTGTGTTATTGTTATTTATATTTTCATTTTTTAATAATTTAAATATTATTATGACTTTGATTCAACGACATTTGATGGTCTGCGCTCCAAATATTAAATGTTTAAACCTTAGAGCGCTCAAGTTCGAGTTGGAGCTAAAACAAATTTTTATGATTTTTTTTTTATTTTTGATACTTTAGTGTTAGTGATCTTTGATGTTTAATTTACTGACACACTAGCATCAATAATCTGTGATTCCTATTTGTCAAAAGCGGAAAATGGTGCATATGTATATAATTATTGACACTTTTTACAAAGTGTCAGTAAAGAAGTGTCAGTAAAGCCCATTTTTCTAGTAGTATTATTAGTCTTTACCTCTCTCAAGATACTTCACTATTTTAGTACGCAGCCTCCAGCTCTCTAGTTCAGTCTCTTAATCTCTGACATTCTCAATTAGGACATGCCTTTCCTGGTCATTTACATTTGTTAGAATCTATTGGTCATTTAGGTACTGTTTACAATAAACAATTTGATTGTAAGTCTAGCCACTTCGGCAAAAAAAATGCTTTGTCTTTTAATAATATTGATTCAGTTTGTTCTACCACTATTAGAAAAATGACTTTCACTGATACTAGGTTATTGATACTAAATAAAAAAAATTAGTATTTGATGAGTTGAGCAACTTTTAGTGCCTTTAACATATTAGTGCTAGTGGTTATTGATATTATAATATCACAAGCCTTTACTGATACTACGATATATATTTTTAATTTTAATTTAATTTTAATTTTTATTATTCTAAATGGCATATTTTTACTCTTAAAATTATGGTATTTTAAATTCAACACTTGGTAAAAATTCTTGGCCTTTAATGAAACGAAACTCTTCCCTTTTCATCTTCTCTCTCCCCCAAATCCTTATACTCATTTCAACAAACTTTAAATTGAAATTAAAAAAAATAACCCAACCTTTTAAGTCTTAACAAAACAAAAACTTTTAGTCTCTAAACAAAATAAAATCATCCTCCTCAATAGCACTTTTCATTTTCTGTTTTTCTTTAGTTTTGATCCTCCAGTCACCATCAGAGACAATCAAAAGATAAAGAAAGTCAAACAAGAAGAGGAGAACAAATAAAAAGAAGAAGAGCAAGTCAAAGAATTGGATTAATAAATTTAGACAAGAACCTCTTATTCAAGGTATTGAAACATGCAGGCGTTATGACTTTTGCACGGGCGGCTTGCATCAGCAACCTATGGCACAAGGTGGCTCAAGATTAGTGCCTTCCACTTTGCTAGTGTTGGGTGTGCTACCCAATAGCTCAAATCAGTGGTCTTAGCTCTCGGTGGCTCCCGTCGCATTCACTTCCTCTACCTCTACCAGCTTCCCATGCTGCCACCTAACGCTCTGCCTTCTTTCTCTAAGTGGAATCCTTTCCTACATGTGATGGGTCTGAAGACCCCAACCTACTGATGGAAAGACAGGGTTCATCTCTCATTGTCTCTGCCTTTCGTTCGTTACTATGAGATGATGCTGATTAGGGATTTAACCAAGCATTAATTTATTTAGAGATGATGACAATGACATGAAGTCAGGACTTTTGAACGGGTGGCCTTTATCAACAAGCTATGGCACAAGGTGGCTCAAGATGAGTGCCTTCCACTTCGCTAGCATTGGGTGTGCTACTTAATAGCTTAGATCAGTGGTCTTGGCTCTCGATGGCTCTCGTCGCCTTCAATCTCTTTACCTCTGCTAGCTTCCCATGTTGTCTCCTGAGCTTCACCTTCTTTCTCCATGTGGAATCTTTTCCTATGTGTGATGGGCCCGAAGACCCCGACCTGCTAGTGGAAAAACAAAGTTCATCTCTCTTTGTCTCTGCTTTTCATTCGTTACTATAAGATAATGACGATTAGGGATCTAACCAAGCAATAATTTATTTATTCCTTCATTTTTATCGATCCACCTATCTATCTTTATTTTTCTTTCTGTTTTTGCTAGGGATTTTTTTATAAAGAAAAAGAAAAAAAACTGTGTGTATTTAATCTAGGATTTTAATTTATGATATGTATTCTTATTATGCTAAAATTGTGAATCAGTAAGAATTTATCAAAAAACTTATCATCGTTCTCCCAAGTCTTACATAACCTTTTTTGTATGTATGTTAGCTATAATTTAATGAAATATGAAATAAGCTATAGAAAAAATTTGTTTATTGATTGTATCAATTTAATGTTTGTGGTAAAAATACAAACTTGCTTAAAGACTTGTTTTAAAGGTAAAATTACTATTATGGACAATGTTAAATTGATTATTTTTTCTTTTTGCTTTTTAATTATTCAGTTCTCACACCCTTTAGCATTTTGCATGAAGTTTTAGCTTTGCTCACTCATCTAGTGTTCTTTTACCTATTTAGTTTGCTTGGTCGCTAATCTGTTTGAAGTAAATCAGTAGGGTTGATATGGAAGCCTTTAATGTATTGATACTCAAAACTCTAGTTGCTCTTTTCAGCAATTTTTAATAGGGTATCATGATCATTGTGGTTTTTTTTATATGTGAAGCATTGTGAAATATTGAGATTGAAGAAGTGATGATTTATTTAGATATAAAATTGTTTATGTTTTTGGAATCAAAATGTAGAAAGCATATGGATATCGTAAATATTTACATTGACATTATCTAATAAACTTATAGTGCTCGAACATTTGTTAATTATGGGAAGCCTATGTTTAGTTGTGTAGTTAATTAGATTTCACATCTACTTGCTTTTCTTTTGTTAGGTACTATATTTGTGTGGGTAGAATTTGAAACAAGATTTGTCAAAAGAAGAAGATATAAAATTTTTCCCATAATTTATTTGACAAAATGTGTAAGAGATTAATTAATTGTTCTAAGAATGAGCTATTTGCTTATTTTCTTTTCATTTCAAATTATACATTAATTAAGCTTTCGTTTGCATTTGGTATCATCTGTATAGCATTTGTGTTGACCTTTTAATGATTTTTGAAGTTGGTTGTAAGAGGCATAAATTTAATCCACTTATTTGACTATGCTAGATATATTTTTAAAACTGTATCTATTGACTATGTTTTTTTTTCATAGTTTCTTTCCAATTCACATTATGTACTTGTCAATCTTTTAGTTGCAATTGGTATCATATAAATAGCTTGGTATTGGATATTTAATGATTTTTTGAATTCGGTTGTACTATATAGAAATTTAGTTCATCTTCTTGGTCATCCTAGATATATTATTAAAACTGTATCTATTAAATGAGCTTTCCAATTCATATTATATACTTATCAATCTTTCATTTGCAATTGGTATTATATGAATAGCCTATTGAATTTTTAATGATTTTTTTGAAATCGTTTATAAGATGCAGAAATTTAATTCACCTTTGTGGATATAATAAAAGCATTAATATTGTTTTAAATTTGTAGCTTTTGGTATATATAATAAGTGATACTAAAACTAGTTTCATAAATTTCTAGTGCCCTTAGCAATTAACCGATTTTGAATAAGGGTACTTTGTTATGAAGTATATGCAAGAGACCTAAACATATTAAAACAAAATGTAAGTTTCAAATCTCTGTTTTATTACTTATCTTAATTATAGACATCTCGTTCGCAGCATATTTTTCTTTCTCATTTTCTGTAATTGAAGTTCAAAGGGATAACTGAGTACTCGGATGAGAATATTTTAAAGGTTCATGATAAGTGGGTTGTGTGTGTGGCTAAATTAATCCTTAGCTTAAGAAATTAAAATAGGTAAATGTCACTTGTTTGTTCTTGTTTTATAATTAATATTAAGAGACTATGTTTTTGTTTGGAATGATGTGTGATGCCTTTGTTCCTTTATTACTTTCAGGATGTGCCTTTGTTGGAATTGAGTATTGCCACTACTTGTTATTGCTACTACTATTCAGGCCATCGATGATCATGGAGAATGATAGCGGTAGCACACAAATTCCATTTTTCTTTATTGTTTTAGTACCACTACTCAGGTTGTTGTAGTGATAAATAAGTTATAGTTTTCTTATATTAGAAACTAGCTGTAGTTTTTGTTATTTTTTTCTATTGAAACTATGGTTGATAAATTTGGTTATTAAGTATTGGGTAAAACCAATTTGGTTATTCAATGTTGAATATTGAATCGAGTCTATTAGCAATTGTTCTGCTGGTTATTCGGTTTTGATTCAAGCCTATTGACAATTGTCATAATGACCATTTTATTATTTTTTAAAATACTTTAAAAACTTTTGACACCAATTTAGCATCGGTAAATACTAATATTCTTGAATCGGAGTTTAAACGATACTAGAGCATCAAAACTTGCTTCATGCTATAGAATCACTATCTACATGATTGTATAGATTACAATTATTTTGATACTATGGAATCAACATTTCTTTGATACTAACATAACGCAAAATTGTTGACACAAAAAATTTGTGTCAGTAAATTTGTTGCACCGTGATCAATGACACTAAATTTGGTGTTAGTAAAAAAAGTTGCAGATACTACAATAGTATTAAAGAAGACCATTTTTCTACTAGTGTGCTCCTTTTGATCTTGTTCATTTTGATATTTGTAGAGCATCTACAACTCCAACTATGAGTGGCTTTAAATATTTTGTCATTTTAATTGATGATTATTCCCATTACACATGGTTATATCTAATGAAAAATAGATCTGATTTTTCTTCAATATATTGTGTGTTTGCTAATATGGTTAAAACATAATTTTCTCATACAATTAAATTTTTTATACTGATAATGCCATATATATAGAGATTCTAATTTCTTAAAATTTTTAAAGCAAAATGGAACTATATGTCATTATTGTTGCCTAGAGACATCCTAAAAAAATAGAAGAGTTGAACGCAAGTGTAAACATATCCTATGTACCATTCGTGTTTTTCTTAAATCTTCCACTTATTCTGAATGTTTCTAAAGTGAGGTTGCTCTCACCGCAGTCCATATGATTAATTGAATTCCCTCTCCAGTCATTAATAATCAATCACCTTATGAGACACTTTACAGTAGCTCTCCTAACTACAATATTCTTAAGGTGTTTGGTTGTGTTTGTTTTGTTCTCTTTCAACCTCATGAACATAGAAAATTATAACCTTAGGCTTGATTGTGTTGTTTCTTAGGATATATGATTAAACATAAAGGTTATAAGTTTTGGGATCCTATCTCTATCTAACTGTCTATGCTTTTCTTGTCATGTCACCTTTTGGCAGGATAAAATGCTTTTGTCAGTGTTAAAATTTTCGTTCAGTACCCTATTCAGTCAATAACTTTTTCAAATATGGTTCTGTCAGTTTGTTTTCTGATGATTTATATAGAGACTTTCTCTGAGCCTCAAACAGGTGATTTTGATACTATTGCCACCCAACCTGACTTACTTGGATCATCTAACAGATCTACTACTAATACATCCACTAGTTTTGATCTTTATGAAGGTAATGTTGAATGTTCTTCAAGTAACTTTCTTTATTTTCATTGTTCTGCTCGTGTGAGAGAAATTCTTGTTAAACTTAGAGATTTTCATTGTCTTATGGCTACTCTCACCTTGCATGAACCTCAGTTTTATTCCATAACTAGGTCTAATCGTGTTTGGCAACAAGTAATGGTTGAAGGATTATAGGTTCTTAAAAGTTTTATACCTAGGATTTAGTTGATCTTCTACTGAACAAATCCTCCATTTGGTGCAAATGGATTTATAAGAGCAAGAGCAAATCAAATGGGTTAATTGAGCGATATAAAGCTCCTTTTGTGGCAAAGGGGTTCTCTCAAAACTATGGAATAGACTATGGAGGGACCTTTGCTCTCGTTACTGGAGTTATCTCTTTAAAAAGCTTACTTCCTGTTACTGCCGCTCGTCATTGGACACTTTTTTAGATGGATGTTAAGAATCTCTTTCTGAATGGAGATATTTCTGTAGAAGTTTACTTGATACCCCTACTTGGTTATCCTTCTCCTCTATATAAGGTGTGTAAACTTCGCAGTGCACTATATGGACTTAAATAAGCTCCACATGTTGGTTAAAAATATTTTTGCAGTGTAAATATTTGGATCGCGTTTCTTATACAATATATAAAATTACCATAATCTAGAAATTGTACATTTACTTTTTCGTAGAAAATATTTAGACTCCCAAATCACAATTTGTCACCACCAATCTTATTAGATCACAATCTGTCACCAACAATATTCAAGGTTATGACTTAAGTTTGATCTGCACTGAACGTGTAGTCGCCTTTATTATTACTGTAAGCAATTAGCAAAAGAAAACTTTTTCTCTCAAAATTAGAGAGAAAAACTCTTTTTTCTTTAATCTGAATATTGTGGCTCCTCTGTCTTTTTTTTGTAGGAAAACTAGCCTTTTTATATCTCCTTTTAGTGGAAATCTTAGGCTCTTTATTTATCTCCTTTCTTAATTCTATTAAATCAAATTTGAATTAAATAAAAAGACGAGAGAGATATCAAAAGTGGCGTTACACTTGTTCTTGTTATAAGGGCTCACCTTGTAAAATAAAATAAGGTCCCTTACACACAAGCATATTTAATGGAGCCTCCCACTAAATGGTATATTTAGGATTTTATCCAATTTGCTAGTTATCTTACTTATTAATCTAGTAGCGGTGCAGTCAATTAAATGAGCTAACTCGGAGATCAAATGGGTAAATACAATAATGGCTATAATAATTAGGCCTATAATCAAACTAGCACAATTATTTAATTTAAAATCTACTCCACTAAATGATTGGAACTGACCTCCATTATTGTATGTTAACTAAGTCAGTGTTCTCGAATAATAATTCAAACCATGCTACATTGATTTCTTTACTGAACAATCATTTGTACTATATCGCTAATTAAATCGATGTCTCAACTATCCAATCAATTTAATTACATCTTGTTTCTTGACATGTATTATTTTCTCTAACTATCATTTTAAACATACTAATTATGTTGACACACTATGGCTAGAGAATTCTATGATCAAATACCAAAAACCCCTCAAGAGATGTGCTGTACAAATTTTATATTGTTAATCTATAATCTCACTGCTCATAATTGCTTCCACCAAGATGAAACTATAATTAACTTAAGATTGAGATCACAATAAAATCAATGTCTATGAGATTTAATAAGTTTGACAGTCATTTTAAGGTTAATTAAATCTCATATGTGATCTAGTTCTATATACTCAAACTACATCTGTAAATTCAGACATGATTAAGACAAATCATTTAATGAATTTACTACAGTCTAAAACCCAACTCTATTTATCCACTGCGAACTTAATTTATTTACTTATAAGATAACTTGTATTTATATCTTCTGTGAATTTATATGATGATCACATAACATATATATAATTTGATTAAATAGACTTTATTCAAAATATGTATGAAATTAAGATGTCTGAAAATGTCTCAAATATTTTATTAATTAGAAAATAAATAAATCAATATACTTGAAAGAGCACATAATCCCAACACCACATGCATGGTTTGCTAAGTTCAACACAACTGTTTATGGATTTGGCTTCATATCCACTTTTTATGACTCTGCATTCTTTCTTCGCAAGAGCGATAAGTGATATATTTTCCATTTGCTTTATATTGATGATATAATTATCGCTAATGATGATATGGCTACTATATTCGATTTTAAGGCTTCTCTTCAGCAATATTTTGAGATGAAATATCTTGGCAACTTTAGTTACTTTCTTGGTCTTGAATTGTAATTTCAATGGTTACTATCTCTTTTAAGCTAATTATGCTTCTGATTTACTAGCTAGAGCAGGGTTGACTGATTGTAAAACGACCTCTACTCCTTTTGATCCAAAGCTTGAGCCTACACTTACACTAACATATGGGAATTCACTCAATGATGTAACTCTCTACAAATAGACTTGGCTCTTTGGTTTTTTTGACTGTGACACCGACTTGATATTACCTATGCAATCCATATTGTCAGTCAATTTATGGCGGCACCTCGCTTGAGTCACTATAAAGCTGTTCTTTATATCCTTCGTTACATCAAGGGTACTTTTTTCTTGGTCTTTATATTATAGCTCATTCTTCCCTTAAACTTTGGGCCTGTTCTCATGTTAATTGGTCTGTTCCTACTAATCAGTGCTTTATAACTGGTCTATGTATCTTTTTAGGAGATTCATTTATTTTTTGGCACAGTAAAAAAAAAAACTGTTATAGCATGATCCACCATAGAGTCTGAATATAGAGCTGTTGCTGATACTACCTAAGAGATTATTTAGCTTCGCTGGTTGCTTAGTGGCAAGGGTGTCTTACAATCTTGTGCAACACTACTATATCGTATTAACAAAAATGCCATCTACATTGCTCATAATGATGTCTTTCACGAACGCACAAAACATATTACGACTGACTGTCATTTTACATATCTCTCGAAGAACCATCCACCTAAATGAGATTTCATTTGAAGATTAACTGGTGGATCTTTTTACCAAACCTCAACTTTTTAGTCGATTTCTTGAATTACTTTTCAAGCTCCAGCTTACTTTGACTCCACCAGCTTGAGTTTTTTTAGGATGGGGGAGGGTGTTATTATTAGCCTATATGGTTATAAAATATTGATTTTGATAATAACAAACCACATATTTTGGATAAACAAGGAATTACACTTTATGGTTTTATAAAATAAGAAAATCAGAATATTTGAAACAAAAATGAATTTCTGAAAATAACCGGATAGCTGAATAAAATAAACGACAAACCAAAAACCACAACGTTGTATTCTAGAGACAACTGGATTATTAGATAAGTTAAACGACACACCAGATCAAATAAGGACACATTCTAGAAAGCAACCTGCTAACCAGATTCACCAAGTTGCCAACCGGCTAAGAGACAGTAGCTCTCTAGAATAAAAAAGGGCTAACCAGATTCAACAAGCGGCAATTCGATTATGCAGATATTCAAATCCTTGACTATAATGGTAACATCAAGCAGCAAATCGGTTGGCATAAATGGCAAGCTGGTTAGCACCAGAAAGTCAATCACAGTTAGTTTTCTGCTCTAAGTATAAAATGGCTCAATCAAATTCAAATGGGCAAGACAACTACAACTATCATTGAGTATTCTTCTATAATTTTAGCTTAAAACTTGTGTATTCATTTCATTCATTCACACATTGGGTTTTCATTTGTAATCAAATGCATTGTGTAAGGAAAATTTATATGTAATCCTTTTTGTAAAATCAAGTTGAGAGGTTGTAAGTGTGAGATACACTTGGGTTAAGAGATTGAGGATAATCTCTTGTTGTAAAGGTCTATTGACACTTTGGAAGTCAATTGTAAGCGTTGTTAAAGGCTTGGAGGCTCGCTTAGTGAAATCTTCAAGCCCGATGAGCTTGGAGGCGTTGACGTAGGAACGGTTGGCTCAACCACTTAAAAATCGCGTGTTTGTTCTCTCTCACCTTGTCTTTTTATTTTTCATTGCACATTAATTTGTTTATCTCGAATTTGGTTGTTTTGTTTAAAATTGCATTAAGTTTTAATTGCTTAAATTTTCAGAATCCCAATTCACCCCCTCTTGAGTTGCTTAGTTAGTATTTCATTTGGTATCAGAGCAAGGTGCTATTATTTAAACTTAACTGTCTAGAGTTAAAGATCAATGGCAACTCAAAACGATTCCATGTTTAGGAAAGGTCAATCAACCACTAGACCTCCATTTTTTTTAATAGAAATGACTACTCTTATTGGAAAACTAAGATGTGGATTTATTTGTAGGGTTTAGATTACGAAATTTGGGAAATTGTTAATGATTGTCCATTCATGCCATTTATGCCCATTAGCAAAAATGAAAAAGGGGAAGATATCCCTAAATCATCAAGTCAATAGAGTAAGACAGAAAAGAAAAAGTTGTCTCTAAAGTCCAAGGCTATGAATGCTTTGTTTTGTGCACTTGATAAGAAAGAGTTTCATAGAGTGTCTAGTTATGAAAGTGCATGAGAAAATTTAGGACAAATTTTAAGTTGTCTATGAGGTAACAAACCAGGTTAAAGAGTCTAAGATTACTAAATATACTAGACAATATGAATTGTTTCAAATGGAACAAAATGAAAGTTTTTGTTCCATGTATAATAGGTTTACAGATATTGTAAACACATTAGGAGCCCTAAGCAAAAACTTTTCAAATAGGAAAAAGGTTAAGAAGATTATTACATCTTTACCAACTGTATGGGGACCTAAGAGAACTGCCATAGAGAAAGCTAAGGATTTAAACACCTTATCTATCGATGATTTGATTGGTTCTCTTATTCTTATAAGGAAGATTTGGCAGCAGAAAAAGGCAATGAGGAAAAGAAGAAGAAAATCATTGGACTCAAAGCATCAAAACATAAGAGTGATGAGGAAAGCGAGCTTGATAATGAAGACATGGCTATGATGACCAGAAGGTTCAGAAAATTCTTCAAGAAAACCAATGAGCAGAGAAGATTTAGAAAATACAAGAACCAAAAAGAGAAGAAGGAGTCAATCACTTGTTATGACTATAAGAAGCCTGGAAACATACGATTAGAGTGTTATATTCTCAATAAGCTCAAGAAGAAGGCAATGGTAGCAATGTAGGGTGACAACGATGGGGAAACAAGTGATGATGAAGAACAGCAAGAGATGTCAAATCTAGCTCTCATGGAAATTGGGGATGAATCGTTTGATGAACTTGATAAAGTAAGTAATCCTACCTATGATGAATTATATGATGCTTTTAAAGAATTACATGATGATTGGATAAAAATTAGTAAAAAGAATGCATACCTTAAAAAGAAAATGGTAGAGCTCACAGATAAAAATGAATCTCTAAGTGTAAAGATTACATGGCTAGAATTAGAAAATAAAACATTGCATGATAGAGTTGCATTATCAAATGAGAAATCTAGTACTTCACATGAACATATAGAATCACATGTAGATGATTTGAAAAAGAAAAATGAGATGCTCAGAAAAAAAATATTAAACTTAGTCTTAAAGTTTATAAATGGGTAAAAGATGTTAGATAACTTGCTTAATTCACAAAAATGTGTGTTTAACAAGGAAGGTATTGGCTATAAGGCACATTTGAAACAAAAGTACTGTAAGAATTATTTTGTGAAGAGTACCTCCATTAACAATCAAGTTGTATATCATTATTGCAATCAAGATGGTCACATGAAGTATAAATGTGCAGTTAAAAGAAATGCATATTATGGAGTAAAATGTGTTTGGGTTCCAAAAAGAACCATTGCTAACACTCAAGGACCCAAAAAAGTTTGGGTATCTAAGACTTGAGATTTCCTGTACAGAGTTTGAAGAAGAAGAATAATAAATGGTATATGGCTAATGGTTACTTGAGGCTTATGACTGGAAATTATACATGGTTTTCAAGTTTTACCAAGATCGAAAATAGTAGAGATGTTTCTTTTGGAGACAATTAAAAAGAAAAGATTCTTAGAATTGGTAATGTTAGTAAAGTTTCCTCAACTCTTATTGAAAATTTATGTTTGGTTGAAAATTTGAAATACAACTTGATTAGTATTAGTCAATTATGCGATAAGGGCTATAAAGTTGTTTTTGATAAAATTAAATGTGTTATTGAGAATGCATGTGATAGTAAAGTTTTGTTTGTTGGAAATAGATGTGGCAATCTTTATAACATTGACATAGAGTGTCCATGATAAATGTTTTTCCACATTGCATTATGATGGTTGGCTATGGCATAGAAGACTGGGACATGCAAGTATGGATTTAATTTCAAAGATTTCTAAAAATGATTTGGTTAAAGGTCTTCCAAAAATTGGTTTTCAAAAAGATATAATTTATGAAGCATGCTAATTTGGTAAACAAATCAAAGCCTTTTTTAAGAAACAAAAATCATGTTTCCATTTTTAAACCACTCCAACTACTTAATATAGACTTATTTGGACCTTCTACATATGCTAGCTTGAGTGGCAAGTATTATGCTTTTGTAATTGTTGATAATTTCTCTACATACGCATGGGTATTATTCTTAGCCAATAAAGATGATGCCCTTGATGCTTTTAAAGTGTTTTGTAAAAAGATTCAAAATGAAAAAGGTTATGATATTGCATACATTAGAAGTAATCATGGAGGAGAATTTGAAAACCATGCATTTGAACGTTTTTGTAATGAGTTTTGGTATTGAACATCAATTCTCTTCACCTAAGACACCACAACAAAATGAGGTTATTGAGAGAAAGAATAGGTCTATTTAAGAAATGGCTAGGACCATGTTAAATGAGAATACTTTACCAAAATACTTTTGGGCCAAAGCCGTCAACACCACATGCTATATATTAAATTATGTGTTGATAAAACCTGCTCTTAATAAAACTCCATATGACCTTTGGAAATAAAGAAAATATTGGATATTTCAAAGTTTTTGGATGTAAATATTTTATTTTGAACACAAATGATAGCCTTAGTAAATTTGATCCAAAATCTGATGTTGGCATCTTTCTTGGGTATTCAAACTCAAGCAAAGCTTATAGAGTTTATAATAAAAGAATTTTAGTTGTGGAAGAATCTATGCATGTTATGTTTGATGAGTCTAACCCTTCCTATTTAGAGAAAGTTACTGTTGATGATGATGCAGATGAAGAGTTACAAGAAAAACTATCAAAAGCTAAACAAGAGGATGCATTATATAGAAATTAAGAGGATATAAAAGAAGAAGAAACAAATATAGAGTAACAAGAAGGTATCTCTTAAACACTCCCCAAGGAGTGGCGGTATCCTTCTTCTCACCCTAAAGACTTAATTTTAGGTGGTCCCTCAGGAAATGTAACCACTAGATCATCACTTAGAAATAATTTTGAGCATATTGTATTCATTTCTCAAATTGAACCAAAATCCTTTTTGCATGCTCAAAACAATGAATCTTAGATTATGGCAATATAAGAAGAGTTGAATTAATTTGAGAGAAACAATGTATGGGAATTAGTTCTTAAACTAGAACACTAATAAATTATAGACATTAAATAAATATTTTGGAATAAGATGGATGAATTCGGTGTGGTTATAAGGAATAAAGTTAGATTAGTAGGTCAAGATTATAACCAAAAAGAAAGAATTGATTTTAATGAGACATTTGCACTTGCAGTTAGATTAGAGTCTATTAGAATGTTAATAGCATTTGCATGGCATAAAATTTTCATTTTATATCAAATGAATGTCAAAAGTGCTTTCTTAAATTGTTATATTATGGAAGAAATGTATGTGAAACAACCCCCTGGTTTTGAAAATAAAAAATCTCTTAATCATGTTTATAAGTTAACAAAAGCATTGTATAGCTTAAAATAAGCACCTAAAGTATAGTATGATATGCTTAAAAATTTCTTGCTGGATAATGGTTTTTCAATGGGTAAGGCTGACACAACTCTCTTGATCAAGCATAGAAATAAAGATATACTTGTTGTTCAAATTTATGTTGATGTGTTATCTTTGGTTCTACAAGTAAATTATTGTGCAAAGAATTTCCTCTTGTATGAGTAAAAAATTTAAGATGAGCATGATGGGAGAATTAAAGTACTTTCTTGGACTAACAAATTAAAGAAGGAATTGGATAAACAAAGAATTACACTTTATGGTTTTATAAAATAAGAAAATGAGTATATTTGAAACAAAAATGTATTTCTAGAACTAATTAGATACCCAGATAAAATAAACGGCAAATCGAAAACCGTGAAGTTGCATTCTGGAGACAACCGGATCACCAAATAAGCTAAACAACATACCGGATACAACAAGGATACATTCTGGAAAGCAATCGGCTAACCGGATTCACCAAGTAGCAAATCGGTCAAGAGATAGTAGCTCTCTGGAATAAAAAACGGCTAACCGGATTCAACAAGCAGCAATCTAGTTATGTAGAAATTCAAATCCTTGACTATAACGGTAATATCAAGCAGCAAACCGGTTAGTATAAACGGCAAGCCGGTTAGCACCAGAAAGTACTCAATCAAATTCAAATAGGCAAGACAACTACTACTATTATTGAGCATTCTTTTGCAATCTGAGCTTAAAATTTGTATATTCATTTCATTCATTCACACATTGGTCTTTCATTTGTAATCAAATACATTGTGTGAGGGAAATTTATTTATAATCCTTTTTGTAAAATCAAGTTGAGAGGTTGTAAGTGTGGGATATACTTGAGTTAAGAGATTGGGGATAATCTCTTGTTGTAAAGGTCTATTGACACCTTGAAGTCAATTGTAAGCATTATTGAAGCCTTGGAGGCTCGCTTAGTGAAATCCTTAGGCCCGATGAGCTTGGAGCCGTGGATGTAGGGAGGGTTGATCGAACCACATAAAAATCGCATGTTTGTTTTCTCTCTCACCTTTTCTCTTTATTTTTCGTTGCACATTAATTTGTTTATCTCGAATTTGGTTGTTGTGTTTATAATTGCATTAAGTTTTAATTGCTTAAATTTTTAGAATCTCAATTCACCCCATCTTGGGTTACTTAGTTAGTATTTCAGTTACAGAAAGGAAATAATCATGTTACAAAAAAGAAACAATCTCAATGATTTTTGTGAATCCCCAAGATCATGACTCTAGAATCCTCAAGATATGTGTGGATAATTGTATTTATTATTCATATAATTTCTTTCCTGTAATTGTATTATTTCTTTCCTGTAAAATCTCTCATTAAAGCCTATATAAAGGCCCTACATTGTTAATACAGGAATAGTTAAAATACATATTTTCTATTCCTCCTCTTACAATTTCATTTCAATTAATTCTAATTATTTAACTTTAAAATAAATTTTATCAAAAACATTTAATTTGTATACAATTTTTACCACTAGTTTCTTTTTAAAATAGTTTTTCGACTTCTCAACAATTTAATCACAAATTTAACTAGTATTATTATTTTATTTATTACTACTACTATTTTTATCAATTTTTTATATTATATAGTTACTATTATTGCTATCGTGTCTCATGAGATTTATAGTTTAAAATAATAAGAATGTATATATCTCGTACGCTATTATTAACATTTTGATTGCTAAGATATTATTAACATTTTGATTACACAATTGATTTTTATAAGTTACAAAACCTAAGGTGTTGAAATATCTTTTTTTAATTGAAATTAATATTCATTACTTAGGAGATTTGGTTATGAATTTGATCATCTATCTTGGCATTTTGACTTTCGATCACATTTATGCTTACTTATCATTTAGATAATTATAGTTTGTTAACATCATGTTGTTAATGAGTATCATTCTCTTTTAAATATATATTAAATTTTCAATTTACAAAATAAAATTCTTCAATTTTTCAAGACTTAATTAAAATTTTTCTTCAATGTTTAATATGACTTATATGCCATTAAGAAAATGTTCCACTATAGCAACAACATATGATTATGATTTTGGTGTATTTTTATTATTTTTTAAAAGGTCCCTCTATGTTGCTGTAATTTTTTTTACTATATCAAAATATAAGAAATAATACTGTTAGATCTAATAATACTGTTAGATCTAATCAATTGTACACATTATTTCTATTAATAAAAAAATTTAATTATTTTTAAAATAAGATAATCAACTAAAACGATGATTTAAATTTAAAAAAAGTAGAAAGACATACGATAAACCACAATATCTCATGTTCTTTTATTTAAAATTGAATCCTTCACAAGTATTACTTATTCCATAGCAACTTGGTGCTAAAAAAAATTGAACTGCTTTTGTTATTTTAATTGATTTGTTAGTGAACCCTTGTGAAATTGAGTCCTATTGTCAAATTGGATTACTTTTTAAAAAGTGAAAGAGAAAATGGAAGAAAAGTAGCTGAAGGTATAGATTTTGACCGACATTATGGCAAACCAATCATCGTGATTGGCGTTCCTTTCCAATACATATTAAGTAAGCTTCATTATATATTCTCATGCGTGAATCTTCTTTTAGATGGAGATGCTAATATTGAAATATAATTGTTCTGTAGTTTTGCTTTTTTTACCTAGGAATCTAGATATTATGGTTTACAATCCATTCTGGGTATAAGAGTAAGAATTGTGTAAAATTTGGAGGTACAGATAATCTTGGGAAGGTTTGATGTTTCATGAAGTCTTATACTTCAAATATATTTGATTTTTTCCCTTCTGTGATTGATTTAACTCTTTATTATTTTTGTTTTTCTATTTTGTCATTGAGTTGGCTGAATTTTTGAATTCACATGCCTTGGTAATACAAATTTCTTGTTGTGAGATTAAAGTAACGTAGATCTTGGTAAAACTGCTTACTTAGCTAAAGACTAGTATCTTCACCAACACCTCACTTTGATTATCGTCTTTTTCTCTCTCTCTCTCTTTATTAATTTCAAAATTAAAATAATCTATATACCTGCAATCTAAAGATTACTAAATACCTTTTAAATAATTAATTATTTATTCATTATATTCAATTATATTAAATGAATGAATGAGATTAAAACATTTAAATATAAGAGTCTAGAACAATCTCACTATCAATATTATAAAAATGTATACAACATCATTGAAAATTTTTTTTAAGTGGTTTGTTAGCATTTGTTTGTAATTTATCCAGTGCACTAAAAGATTGATCAAATAAAAAATTCTTTTCATCCAAACAAGTTTATCAGAATTTTTTTGCAAACTTGTGCAAAAATAATTTTAAAAACTTTAAGTATCAAATTAATCCAGTACAAAACTAAATTAATTTAAAACTTTCAAAAGCTATACTTTAGATGCTGCTAGATTTCAAGGGACTTTGCATACAAATAGGAAAAACCAAATGATATTAGAAAACAAGGCTGCAAAACAATAAACAATATTCAAAATTTAAAAGGCATGTCCTAAATTCTTGGGTATGATCAAATAAATTTTGTTTTCAACAAAAAAAAAAAAGCTAACTTCAATATAAAATAAATACAAACTGACATACACTACTTTTTAAACACATTTTTTTTTAAAGAAATTTTTTAACAGCAACATTTAGAAAATAAAAATTATTCTCAACCAGCATACTTATTCCATTCAAACTTTATGTCAATTTTCATTTAACAATAAAGTGATCTTTGGATGATAAATACATCCACAATAAACAAGAGCAAAATTTCAAAACTACAGATTCATGGTTGCATGAATATTATATAAATCATGAAATAGCATCTAATATGGAAAACTCACAAAAGCAATAAAAATTAAGCACCTAAAAATAACTGGCAAAAACTTATCAACACATAGATTTGTTCTTGTAAGTAAAATGAATTCAAAATCTAAAGACATGAACAATTGGTGATTTTGATAAATGACAGAGAAATGGTTCAATAAGAGAGGGATTTGACCGTTTTCCCCTATGAAAATATCAAACATGTTGATCAAGAAATATACACATCTTTAAAGTTAACAACGTAACAAGATTTATTATTCTCCAATCCTCTAAATATACACATCTATAACCCAAACTGTTAAAGAAAATAACGTTAGAAAATTCGATGACCATTGCTGACATGGAAATTAATCAATTGAACCACCTCGAGGGGGTCAAGATCTCCAAGGGGAAAATTGGATCTCTCAAAAGTAGGAAAGAAGATTACTAGGTGGGAGTTGAGGATCCCTCAATGTGGGAAATAACGAACTCTCGAGAATAACGAACTCTCAATTGAAGCCGTACCTTGGTCAAAGACATTATGCCTGCAGAGTGAAAATGTGGGGATAATGCCTATCAACAGTAGAGAATCACATAAACACAAGGATAATAGATGAAGAAGTTGGCTACAAGACCACCATGCACCAAAAAATAGGGGCATGACCCTCACTCTTAAACCCATGCCCCACTTTTTTTTCGAATTAAGATACTTTTAATAGAAGTAAGATGCCTAGAAGGGTGTGAGAAGTCAAATAAATTAAAAACTCTCAAGATTCTGCTAAAAAAAACACCTTACTGGCTTAAGCATTGGAGTGGGATTGCTGGAAACCACCCTTTTCAGCCTTATTTCACTATTTCTTTGTTTCTCACCGTGTGTGCAGGTACACTTCTATCTGTTGCCCTTGGTTCAACCTTTGCTGGAAAAAAATCAAGTATCAATAGTCGGTGCTACGAGGAGGGTTTTCTGCTAACATAGTTTTGAATTCACCATGACACAATCATAGTTGATACGATCCCCAAGTTCCTAACAGCTGCAGGAACAAGGGCAGCCAGAAAAATGATGCACTAAATGAAGTGGGACCGTTGCCGCCATAAGACCTATAGAGCTCCTACCAAGTCTCAATTCGATGGCCTTATTCTAATTTAAAGGAGCGAGGGTGAGGAAACTAGTTCAAGGAGATGGGAAAAAGAATAGAACAAAGGGCCAACTCCGATCCTAATTTAAACGTAGCAAGGTGACCACTTTGAGGGAGATTCAAAGCGAGATGATATGTTGAAATCTGACAGGCCAGCTCTAAGCCAAACTCAACCATTGGGAGATCACATAGAATGCGAGCTGTTGAACTTGGTTCTGCAAAATGAGAAGAATAAATTGCGAGTTGAAGTTAAGATAGAAGAATCAGAATGGAAAGCTGAGCCACAGGAAATCAAAGCACTAATTCAGGTGATGAAAGCAATGCATACAAAGGAATCAAGGACTAGGAAAAAACCGATGCTATAGAGCCTCAACTTATAGAGGAAATCATAGAGACATCATTACCACCAAGATTCAGGCTATCACAAATAAGGGTGTATAGTGGATAAGGGGACCCTATTGACCGCTTGGAATCATATATATCATGGATGGAATTGCAGGGGGCTTCAAAGGCGATAATGTGCGAGGTCTTTTCATCTAATTTAATTGGATCAACTAGGCAGTGATTTAGAAAACTTAAGCCGGGGAGTATCAACTCATTTTCTCAACTCTCAAGGTAGTTCGTGGCGTAGTTCCTTGGAGAGTTGGAGTAATTCCTTGGTGTAAGGCAACAAAAGAAACTATCAACTCACTTATTATTAGTGACCCAATGCAAGGATAAAAGTCTCGAGGATTATGTCGTACGTTTCAATGTAGAGGCAATACAAGTGGAAAGATAGAGTGATGGAGTAGCATTAACGGCAATGATAGTGGGCCTTAAGCAAGAAAAATTCTTTTAGTTGCTTTTAAAAAACCTGCCTTATGCTTACACTAACCTTTTGCACAAAGCACAGAGGTATTCGAGTGATAAAGAACTCTACTCTACTAGGAAGAGATTTGAACCATATCTATCTGGGAGGACGCTGGATGACCAAAGGGCACGTAAAGAGTAAAACCCCACAGATGATAAGGTGTGTGAGCGAAGCACTTTGTGGGAAAGAACTCAGCTGATATATTGATCATGCTTCAATCATTTCACCCCACTAAACACCACCCGAGAGCATGTCTTGATGTATGGAAAGATTAAGCCTTATCTCAAGTGGCCGAACTTGCTAATTACCCCATCTAGAAAAAGGGACAAGTCGAAGTATTTCTATTTTCACAAAGGTCATGGACACGACACCTCGGGCTGTTGGGCACTTAAGGAAAAAATCGAGGAGTTGATCAAACAAGAGAATTTGAAGGAATTCATAGAGGATATTGAGAAAAGTGTTGGGAAAATGTGCTCTTTAAAAGCATATGTGTTTATTGAATTATAATAAATAATTTTTTTGATTAATAAAATAAATGAGTTATTTTATTCAAGTATCTTAATTGCATTAATATTTTGAGTAAAGTCCATTTGATCATATTATATGTATTTATGTGATCACCATGTGGATTCACAGAAGATATAAATACAAGTTATCTTATGATTAAATAAATTATGTTCGCAGTTGATAAATAAAGTTGGGCACTTTATTTAGGTATAGACTGTAATAAATTCATTGAATGGTTTGTCTTAATCATGTATGAATTTATTGATGTAGTACGACTACATTGAACAGGATCACACATGAGATTTAATTAACTTTGAAATGACTGTCAGACTTATTAAATCTCATAGACATTGATTTTACTGTAATCTTAATCTTGAGTTAGTTATGATTTCATGATTGTAATTGTTATTCCATTTGAGTTACCAATGGGCACGACACACACTTGTGGTCAAGATTACCCGGTATCTTGGTGGAGGCAATTATGAGTATTGGAGTTATAGATTAACAATATAGAATTTGTACGACACATCTCTTGATGGGTTTTCGGCACTTGATCATAGAATTCTCTGGCCAGAGTGTGTCAACATATTTAGTATGTTGAAAATGATTATTAGAGAAAACCAGTAAGTATCAAGGAACAAGATGTAATTAAATCGATTGGACAGTTGAGATATCGATTTAATTAATGATGTGGTATAAAGGATTATGCAGTAAAGAAATCAATGTGGCTTGGGCGAATTATTATTCGAGCATACAATTATGGAGGTCAGTTCCAATCTTATAGTGGAGTAGAATTGGAATTAAATAATTATATTTGTTTAATTACAAATTTAATTATTGTAGCCACTATTGTATGTTCCCAAATGATCCCCGGGTTAGCTCATTTAATTGACAACACCATCATTGGACCCAAAAGTAAGAAAACTGGCGTATTAGGTGAAAATCATAATTATAATATTTGTTAAAGTCTAGTATGTTATATTCAAGTGTAAAAGGGGGCTTGTGATATTTTACAAGGTGGTCCCCTAGTTAGTTACACATCCTCTCTACTTTTACGTAAGTGGAGAGAAAGTATTTAATTTAAATATTTAAATATTTAAATTAAAAGAGGAATTCTATTTTAAAATAGGAATCCTAATCCTAACATACTATGGTTTTTCACAAGATATTAGAAAAGGGGTACTTTTCTCCTTTTTGCGGGGAGATGAGAATTCCAGGGTTTCTGAGAAAGATATAGAAGACATCTAAGAGACGCCAGTTGCAATTGGGAGTGGTGAAACAGACGCCCACACGTCCAGTGTTGATCGATCTTGAGTCATAGCCTGCAAGATCGTTTGGAGACGGATCTACAACTGAGTGGAAACAGACGCCCACACGTCGAGTGTTGATCGATCTTGAGACATAGCCTGGAAGATCGTTTGGAGACGGATCTACAACTCTCAATCGTTCGTATTCTCAGATTATCAAAGGTACGAATTTCTAGATTACTTAATTCTTATATGTTGTATGAGATCGGTCCAAAAAGGTTTTAATTGAAAAATTAAAAAAACCTGATTTTCTCTCATCAATTGGTATCAGAGCCATCTCATATTAATATATAAGAATTTCGTATGAAATTAACATTGTTTATTATGTATTAGAGTGACACAATTTATTCAGATATATATTATTTGTTTAATATATGAATAAAGCATGTTGTGGTTTGTCTTAATTCATGGTTAGATTCTCTGCTGTATTTTTTATTTAGATCTGTAACAAGAGGGGTGGTCTCTCGTCACCACGTTTCCCTCTTGATTTATTTTACAGCATAGAATTTTTGTAAGCCAAATATTGGCGTAGGAAATTTGTAAATCAATGAGAAATAATCACGCGACGACAATTCGGAGAACGAAGGCTGGAAATTTTTCAATAGCGACCACGGACCAGCGCATGCCATCATGCCATCACCGCCATAAAGTACACCAAGCGCTTTCGGCAGCAGCGCATCGCGCGATCGCCCAAAAGATCCGCCGCGTGCCGCGCACGTGCGTGCAGCAAGCGGCGTCGCTGCCAACAGCGGCAAGCAGCGGCGCAAGGCCGAACCGTGCAAAGAAGAACGTGCACTCCAAAGAAGCACGCAAATACAAGAACCCAGCCCCCCCAAGAGCAACGCAGCGCCGCAGCTGCGTCGCGCGGCAAAGCAGTCGCACGCCCAGCGGTTGCCGCAAAGACACGCACCAAAGAACGCACGCGGCTGGCGCAGTGGGTAGCTCATGGCTGCAAGCGCCAAAGCAATCACACGTGCGAGGCCAGCAGCAAGCGCGCGGAGGCTGGAAGCTTGCGGGCGTCTGGGGCTGGTAGAGGGCGTCGATGGTGGCTTCCCGACTTGGTGGTGATGGTCAAATCGGCGATGGAGATGGATGAACAGCGGCTGTTTTTTTGGAGAGAGCGGCTGGGGAAGAAGGAGAACGAAAAATATAATTTTAGGGTTCATGGTTTTTATCATGAAGATCCCTATAGTTTTGTAGTTTTTCGTTTGGGTGGAACGTTTTTAATTTTTTGCATTCAAGTCCAAAAACAATGGTTATACACTCAACAAAATTTGTAATTAACCTTCCCAACGAAGCTCTGTTAACAAATTTTGGCCCAAAAAGATAACGATAGTTATTTATCATGTTACGACATGAAAGAAAATAATCTAATGGTTAATTGGGTCTAGTAAGTGGCGGCATGACTTCCCCAACGGATAGCTTGCTAAAACGGTACTAGATTATCGTTACAATAAAATAAAATGCATTTATGGTTTTTTGCATTTTAGATTTTTATTGTGAATATTACTTGTTTCAATGTACTACTGCATAGATATTTTGTTTGTTCAGAAAATGTCTTCCATCAACCCATTATTAGTTATCCTTGTTAAAAAATGAACTCACTGGTGAAAATTACTTAGATTGGAAACGCAATCTATTTAATATCCTCACTGCTAAGGACTGCAAATATGTGTTGATTCAGCCTTGCTCTCCAGAACCAACGTTATACGATTATAAAAATCAGAGGGAGCCTTATGAGAAATGGTGCGAAGCTAACAAAATGGCTAAGCGCTATATATTGGCTTCGATTTCTATGGAACTGCATAAGAAACATCGGAGCATGAAAACAGCCACTGAAATAATGGCTAGTCTTCATCAGATGTTTGGGCAGAATACTCATTTTGCCAAAGAAGCAGCATTAAATCGTATTACGGATACAATAGTTCGTGAACATGTCCTCAAAATGATGGACTATTTGAGTGAGGTAGAGATTCATGGTGTTCAAATCGATGATAAAACAAAGATTAACATAGTAATTGAATCTTTGCCTGATACATTCAAAGAGTTTAATTTATATCTTAAACAATAAAGATATGACCTTAATTGAATTAATGCACGAACTACATGCTATAGAAGAATTTTATTATAGCAGAAAACTTGCTGAAAAAGGTTCTTCTTCTAGGCCTAAACCAAAAGGCAAGGGTAAGAAGAAAGTTGGGAAAAAGAAATTGTCTACCAAGCAAGATGGCAAGCCGAAAGGCAAATGCTTCAAGTGTGGACAGAAAGGTCACTAGAAAAGGGATTGCCTTAAGATTGTAAAATCTGGTATGGGAAATCTTTTTGTAATAGAGACCTGTTTAGTTCAGAATCCTATTGACACTTGGGTGTTGGATTCAGGAGCAACTAATCATATTTGTAATTCACTTTATTGGTTTCAGGAAACCAGGAAAATAAGTGAAGGAAGCGTCAAGCTGCAGTTAGGGACATGACAGTTCGTGTCAGCAGTGAAGACTGGATCTGTTTTATTATCTTTTAATAATGAGACTTTAGTTTTGAATAATTATCTTTATGTTCCAGACATTAAGAGGAATTTAATTTGTTAGCTTGTTTGTCAAAACAAGGTTTTTGTAAATTTTGGATCCTCTGTTTCTATTTTTTATAATAAGAGACTTATTTGTTCTGGTACATTGGAAGATAATTTATGTCATTTAAGTCCTATGATCCATTCTATGCATGACACAGTGATCAATAATGATGAGCATACACATTTATCTAAGAAAAGAAATATTTCTTCCAACCAATGTTACCTCTGGCATTTACGCTTGGGTCATATAAACCAAATTAGGATACAGAGAATGATCAAAGATGGGCTCTTGGGTCCACTGAGAAATGAATCATTGCCACTCTGTGAATCCTGTTTAAAAGGGAAAATGACAATAAGGCCATTCTCGGCCAAAGGTGTACGTGCAACAGTACCACTTGAATTGGTACATACAGATGTATGTGGACCAATCAATGTACAAGCTCGAGGAGGTTATGAGTATTTCATCACTTTCACTGATGATTACTCGAGATACGGTTATGTTTATCTAATGCGTCATAAGTCTGAAGCTCTTGAGAAATTCAAAGAGTATAAGGCTGAGACAGAAAAGCAATTAGATAAGAACATAAAGAAACTTCGATCCGATCGAGGTGGTGAATATCTCTCCGGAGATTTCAAAGAGTATCTGGTTGAAAATGGGATTATATCTCAGTTGACTGCCCCAGGAACACCACAACCAAATGGGGTAGCTGAAAGAAGAAATAGAACTCTTTTGGATATGGTGAGATCTATGCTTAGTTATTCAACATTACCAATCTCTTTTTGGGGACTAGCACTAGAGACTGCAATTTACCTCTTGAACTTAGTTCCATCTAAGTCAGTGCCTAAAACCCCAATAGAACTATGGTCGAGTGGCAAACCAAGTTTACGACATGTCCGTATTTGGGGATCACCAAAGACATGTCTTTGAAACCAAAGGCAGACAAGATGGATTCACGTTCTGAAGTTTGCATGTTTGTGGGGTATCCCAAAGGAACAAGGGGAGGTTTATTTTATAGTCCTCAAGATAGGAAGGTAATTGTGGGCACACATTTTACTTCCCTCGAGGAAGACTATATGAATAACTTCAAACCTAAGAGTAAGGTAATACTTGAAGAACTGTCAGGTGATCAGGTTGATGCTCAGCTTTCAACACCTGTTATAGAACAGGAAGAACAGCAACAACCAGCTGATCAACACAGGATTATCCTTGAAGAATCATCACTTTTAGAACCTCGTCGTAGTGGGAGGGTAACTAGGTTACCTGCGAGATACAATTGAGAGAAACCTATATGGCTATCTCAGATGAATATGTACAAGATCCCACTAGCTACAACGAAGCTCTAATAGACAGAGATGTCGTACTTTTGGAAAAAGGCCATGAATCAAGAAATGGAATCTATGTATTCCAATAAAGTCTGGGAACTTGTAGAAGCACCAAATAGGGTAAAACCTATAGGGTGCAAGTAGATCTACAAGAGAAAAAGAGGAGTAGACGGAAGGGTGGAAACATTTAAAGCAAGATTAGTAGCCAAAGGGTTTACTCAGAAAGAGGGTATCAATTATGAGGAAACCTTTTCTCCGGTTGCTATACTTAAGTCCATCAGGATTCTGCTCTCCATTGCTGCAGTGCTAGATTATGAAATTTGGCAAATGGATGTCAAGACTGCCTTTCTTAATGGGCATCTTGAAGAAAACATCTACATGCAGCAACCAGATGGATTCATACAAAAGGCCAAGAACACTTGGTATGCAAGTTGCAGAGATCCATCTATGAATTGAAGCAAGCATCCCGGTCATGGAACATCAGATTTGATCAAGCGATAAAATCGTTTGGATTCATTCAGAATATTGATGAACCATGTGTGTACAAGAAAATTCAGGGAAAATCTGTAGCCTTCCTAATTCTTTATGTAGATGATATTCTCCTTATCGGAAACGATGTAGGAGTTTTAACTACAATAAAGAGTTGGCTAGCGAAACAATTTGATATGAAAGATCTGGAAGAAGCTAGTTATATTCTTGGTATTAAGTTGCTACGAGACCGGAAGAATAAAACGATAGCTTTATCTCAAGCGGTCTATATCGAAAAGATATTGGCTAGATTTAGCATGGAAAATTCTAAGACTGGTTTGTTACCATTCAGACATGGAATTTCATTCTCTAAAGATCAATCACCCATAACATTTGAGGAGATAGAGAAAATGAGACGAGTTCCCTATGCGGAAGCTGTGGGAAGCCTCATGTATGCCATGCTTTGTACTAGACCAGACATCTGTTTTGCGGTTGGTTAGCAGATATCAATCTAATCTCGACGAACACCGGATCTTTGTCAAGCACATAATGAAGTATGTGAAAAGAACTAAGGATTATATGCTTGTGTATTCTGGTGATGAACTTATTCCAGTGGGTTATACTGTTTCTGACTTTATGTCAGATAAGGATTCTAGAAAGTCTACTTCTAGCTATGTGTTTACATTAGGATATGGAGCTATTAGTTGGAGGAGTGTGAAACAATCTTGTATCGCAGACTCCACAACAGAAGCTGAATATGTGGCTGCATCTAAGGCTACAAAAGAAGCGGTATGGCTCCGCAAGTTCCTTCAAGATCTTGAGGTGGTATCTGCTGCAAGTGCACCACTTAAACTATTTTGTGATAGTAGTGGTGCAGTAGCTCAATCTAAGGAACCAAGGAACCACAAGAAACAAAAACATATTGAGAGGAAGTATCATTTTACGAGGGAATAGTGTAGAAAGGTTATATGACAGTAACCCAAATGGCATTAGATGCCATATGGCAAATCTTATTACAATGGCCATCAGTCGGAAACCATTATAACTTGCACTTAGATCCCTAAAGCATGTGCTATATGCCAGATATGCTTTAAGAGCTAGTGGGAGATTGTTGGGAAAATGTGCTCTTTAAAAGCATATGTGTTTATTGAATTATAATAAACAATTTTTCTGATTAATAAAATAAATGAGGTATTTTATTCAAGTATCTTAATTGCATTAATATTTTGAGTAAAGTCCATTTATGTGATCACCATGTGGATTCACAGAAGACATAAATACAAGTTATCTTATGATTAAATAAATTATGTTCGCAGTTGATAAATAAAGTTGGGCACTTTATTTAGGTATAGACTGTGATAAATTCATTGAATGGTTTGTCTTAATCATGTATGAATTTATTGATGTAGTACGACTACATTGAACAGGATCACACATGAGATTTAATTAACTTTGAAATGACTGTCAGACTTATTAAATCTCATAGACATTGATTTTACTGTAATCTTAATCTTGAGTTAGTTATGATTTCATGATTGTAATTGTTATTCCATTTGAGTTACCAATGGGCACGACACACACTTGTGGTCAAGATTACCCGGTATCTTGGTGGAGGCAATTATGAGTATTGGAGTTATAGATTAACAATATAGAATTTTACGACACATCTCTTGATGGGTTTTGCACTTGATCATAGAATTCTCTCGGCAGAGTGTGTCAACATATTTAGTATGTTGAAAATGATTATTAGAGAAAACCAAAGTAAGTATCAAGGAACAAGATGTAATTAAATCGATTGGGACAGTTGAGATATCGATTTAATTAATGATGTGGTATAAAGGATTATGCAAAGAAAGAAATCAATGTGGCAGGCGAATTATTATTCGAGCATACAATTATGGAGGTCGGTTCAATCTTATAGTGGAGTAGAATTGGAATTAAATAATTATATTTGTTTAATTACAAATTTAATTATTGTAGCCACTATTGTATGTTCCCAAATGATCCCAGGTTAGCTCATTTAATTGACAACACCATCATTGGACCCAAAAGTAAGAAAACTGGCGTATTAGGTGAAAATCATAATTATAATATTTGTTAAAGCCTAGTATGTTATATTAAAGTGTAAAAGGGGGCTTGTGATATTTTACAAGGTGGTCCCCTAGTTAGTTACACATCCTCTCTACTTTTACGTAAGTGGAGAGAAAGTATTTAATTTAAATATTTAAATATTTAAATTAAAAGAGGAATTCTATTTTAAAATAGGAATCCTAATCCTAACATACTAGGGTTTTTCATAAGATATTATAAAAGGGGTACTTTTCTCCTTTTTGCGGGGAGATGAGAATTTTAGGGTTTCTGAGAAAGATATAGAAGACATCTAAGAGACGCCAGTTGCAATTGGGAGTGGTGAAACAGACGCCCACACGTCCAGTGTTGATCGATCTTGAGTCATAGCCTGGAAGATCGTTTGGAGACGGATCTACAACTGAGTGGAAACAGACGCCCACACGTCCAGTGTTGATCGATCTTGAGACATAGCCTGGAAGATCGTTTGGAGACGGATCTACAACTCTCAATCGTTCGTATTCTCAGATTATCAAAGGTACGAATTTCTAGATTACTTAATTCTTATATGTTGTATGAGATCGGTCCAAAAATGTTTTAATTGAAAAATTAAAAAACCTGATTTTCTCCCATAAAAAAGGCCTTCCAAACTTGAGGATAGCAAAGAAAAAGGGAAGGCTCCAATCTATATCAAAACCATATTCGAAGGTTTGGGAACAAGAGGCATTTCGAATAGAGCAATTAAACAACAAGCTAGAGAGGTAATGCATAGCTACCACCAGTAGCAGAACTGTTTGGCTGCAACATATGGAATCACCTTTACGGAGACAGAGGTAGTAGGATTGTTAGAAAGTTGAAATGAGACTGTAAACTTTGTTTGGAAACTTAGAAAAAAACTGAAGAGAAAATGTTCTGAAATTTCTTGATTCTTATTTACTTTTTACTCAATACTTAAAAATATAATAACGACAGTATTTATACTAATCAAATCTCTAAAAACAAAATAACAGCTTGCTTAAAAACTGAATAATGAACGAATGTCGTCTTAAATGACTTGCCGAAATGGGCTTCTTCTCTTAACTAACTGTTGATGTGTCATTGGCACACACGTGCTGAATATGCAGCTCCCTTCTGTACATTGTGAGCTTCTTTAACAGCCCCCCTCAAGCTCAAGGGGCAGGGATGCACATTGAGCTTGCTTCTAAAGTAGTTGAAGTTAGTAAATGTGAGAGGTTTGGTCAAGATGTCTGCAATCTGCTCTTCATTGGGAATTTAATTAATTTCCAGCTCTCTTGCCAACACTTTATCTCTTATGAAGTGCATGTCTAGTTCAATATGTTTAGTTCTTGAGTGGTAGACGGGATTTTTGGCTAGCTCAGTTGCACTTATATTATCACACCAGATAGTTGGCATTGAAACACATTGTATCTTAATCTCTTTGAATAATGACTGCAACCATGTATTTTTTGCACTTGCAGAAGCAAGGACTCTGCACTAACTCTCTGCACTTGATCTTGTATCTATTGATTGCTTTTTAGATGACCAAGATATCAAATTATGCCCCAAGTAAATACAGTATGCCCTTGTTGATTTTCTGTCATCAATGTCACATGTCCAATCTGCATCTGTATATCCTGTTAGCTTTATTTCTCCACCAGCTGTAAATTTCAATCTATAATCTTCTATGTCTTTCAAGTACCTAAGAATCCTCTTGCAGGCCAAGATGTGTTGGAATGTTGGTGCTGACACATACTGACTTAATTTATGTACTGCAAAAGAAATTTTTGGCTTGGTAAGAACTAAATACTGCAACCCTCCAATCGAGCTTCTATAACATGTTGCATCTTTAACATACCTACCCAAAGATCCTTTAGCCTTTTTCTAAAGTTTTGCTCCAGTAACCATTGGAGTATCACACCCTTTGCAGTCAATCATATCAGCTTTATTCAATAAATCTTTAATATATTTTCTTTGGGACAGATATATACCATTCTCAGTATAAGAAACTTCTATACCAAGAAAATATGAAAGCTTTCCCAAATCCTTTAATGCAAACACCTTGCTGAATCCTGAGATAAAATTTTCAAGATCATCACTGTTTGGTCCTATTATCAATATGTTATCAACATAAATCAGAATTAATATCATTGAACTCTATTCTCCCTTGAAGAATAGTGAAGTATCAGCTGTGGAGTTTTGAAAACCCTAGTTTGTAACCAAACAACTCTTCAGCTTGTCAAACCAGGCTCTAGGAGCTTGTTTCAACCCATATAATGCCTTTTTCAACTTGCATACATAACCAGGTCTTCTCTCATCAACAAATCCTTCAGGTTGGCACATGTAAACATCCTCTGTCAAGTCTCCATTTAGGAAGCATTATTACCATCTACTTGTCTGATCACCCACCTATGTATTACAGCCAAGCTCAATATCACTCTCACTGTAGAAGCCTTTATAACAGGGCTGAATGTTTCAAAATAATCGATTCCTTCAGTTTGTTGAAACCCTTTTGCAACTAACCTGGCTTTATACTTTGCTATACTGCCATTACTATTTTGTTTGACTCTAAACACCCATTTGTTTCCAACAAATTTATATTCAGCTGGAGGTGATACAAGAGACCAAGTTTTATTTTTTATCAAGGCTTCATATTCCTCTTTCATGGCCTTATACCAGTGTTTATCATTAAGAGCTTCTTGAACTGTGCTAGGTTCTTCGTTGGTCAAGGTGGCCGTGTACAACGTAGGCTTGAATATTCCAGACTTTGATCTAGTGGTCATTTTGTGTGTGGGTTGTGAAGTTAGAATTCTGTTTGTACTGAGTTCAATTTGTTGTTGACTGGTTTCATGTGGTTCCGAGTGTGTTTGAGTTGATTCAAGAATATAAGGGATAGTCTGTGATGTTGATGATTCTAATAATGAATGATTAGATGATTCTTGTTGATGCAGATTATTTGCATGCTCAGACACTACAGGAGTTTGTTCATTACTTGGTATTCCTGTTGAGTAAGTATCTTCAAAGCTGCTGTTGAGTAAGGGTAATGTTGAAAGATGATAGATTTATTTTTTAGAGAAATTTGACACTAGAGGTTCTGATTTGATGGTATTTTCAGAATAAGAAGTAGTAAAAATTGTTGCATATGGAAAGACAGTCTCATCAAAGACAACATGCCTAAGAATATGAACTTGACCTGAGCTTGTAAGACATTTGTATCCTTTATGAGATAGGCTATATCCAATAAAAATACATTTGCTAGTATAAAAATCAAACTTATGTCTATTAAAATCTCTCATGTATGGATAACAGAGACACCCAAAGCATTTAAGGAAATTGTAATCAGGTTTGTGCTTGAAAAGTTTCTCATATGGGGATAAAAGCCTTAGTAAAGGTGTTGGCAGCCTGTTTATATGATATGTTGCTGTATGAACAGCTTCCCACCAGAATTTGAAAGGTAGATCAACCTGAGCTAAAAGGGTTAAGGCCAATTCGATTATGTGCCTATATTTTCTTTCTATTAATCCATTCTGGTGATGAGTGTAAGGACATGAGTGTCCGAAAATGATCCCATTCTGTTTCAAAAAATCAGTGAACACTCTATATTCTCCCCCCAGTCAGATTGCAGTATCTTGATTGTTGTATTGAACTGATTTTCTACTCGCAGTTTGAACAATTTAAAGACTTCAAAGTCTTCTGATTTGAGCTTAAGTGGATAAACCCAAGCATACCTACTGTAATCATCAACAAAGCTAATATAGTATTTATAGCCATTCTTAGATGTAGTAGGTGAAGGACCCCAAAGATCAGTATGTATCAGTTTTAATACTTGTGTAATTTTGGTCTCGGTTGTGGAAAAATAATGCCTATGAGCTTTCCCTAATTGACATGCTTCACATATGGAATCCACAGGAGATAATGTTGACCTTTGAGAAAATTTAATTTGTTTACAAGTCTTAAGCAAATGCAGTAATACTGTTAAGTTTGAATGACCAAACTTTCTGTGTAACAAGGTGAATTCATCAAGTTTTTGGTTACACTTTTTTGAAACTGAACTGAAACAAGTCTTATCAAATGAATTACACTGATGAGAAATAGGAGACACATTTGAACATGACAGCATCGAGATTGGCTTTTGTGATTGAGATTGAGAAAAGAAGATTTGAGGTGCAGGTGAGATATGAGAAGCAGATGATGAAAACATAGAAGAGGTTTTTAGTAGCAGCTTGTAAAGACCTTTCTCAACAAGGCCCGGTAGAAGAACTTACCCCTTCATATCCTTTACATAACAAATATTTTCACAAAATTCAACAGATAAAGAATTATCAGATGTGAGTTTAGAAATGCTCAGTAAATTTTTAGTGATTGCAGGAACAAATAACATGTCTTTTGGAGCTATAGTGGTGGTGTGTTGTATATAAGAATGCTTTGAAGCTCTAAATAATAAAAAGGCATGACCAATATGAGAAATAGATAAGCCTTTACCATTTCCAATAATGAGTTGATCAGTACCTTTGTATTCTTCTTTAAAATGCAGATTCTCTATATTGTTGGTCAAGTGATGAGTTGCCCCACTATCTAAGTTCCAACCATCATCAGCATTACTTTCAAAATTTGCCATATAAGCTTCTGCAGGTGCATGAACATCAACACCAGAATAATAGCTTGTTTCAGATGTAGGGTGGAAATTTGGTGACATGAGATAGTGATTATCATATGCATCATATCCTTGATATGGAGATACAAAACCATCAAAGTTAGTAATATATGCTGATCTTAGTTCTTTGCCTCTGCCAAGCCTTCTTGGTAAGGGAATATAATCCTCTACAAATTGATGCCAGCAGATATCAGCAGTGTGACCAGGCTTAAAACAAATATGACACACCAATTCTTCCATATTGCCTAGGACTCCTTGAGATCCATTCATATCAGTGACTCCAGTTCTAGTAAATTGTGTTGAACTTCTAGGATTCTGGAAAGTATTAATATTGTTTAGTCCAAAAACATGTTCTCTTCCAAATCCACCTCTACTATCACCATTAAACATTCTTTGAGGCTGAAAAATATTTCCCCTTCCAACATTATAGTTTCTACCAGCATTACCAAATTGAAAACCAGCATATCCTCATCTTCTAAAATTATTTCTTGACTGAGCATAAAATGCCCTCGGATAATAGACATTTGTATAAGCACAGTTTGCATTAAACATGCTTTTATCATTCTGTTCTTGTTCCAGTCTAGTTTCACGAGTTAATAACAATGCATAAGCATCATCATAATCCATTTTAGAACCAGTTATAAAAGTAGCTATATCACTATAACCTGCTCCTAAGCCATTAAGAATTGTCAGCATGAGATCTTTCTCTGTTATAGGACTTCCAGCACTAGTAAGTTTGTCAGCTATAGTCTTCATCTTATTGCAGTAATCTTCAACACTCATTGATTCCTTGTTAAGAGTATTTAACTCATATCTAAGTTGAAGAACCCTAGCTTCAGATTGCACACCAATTTTTCTCTCTAAAGTTCTCCAAACATGAAATGAATTTTCACAATTTATGACAAGATTTAAAGTACCTTCAGTGATTGATGAAAGCATCCATCCAAGCAAGGTTTGATCCTGTGATCTCCAATTCTGATACTCAGGATTATCAACCTTTTGAATAGATCCATCAGCTCCAACTTGAGTGAAGTGTTCCTCAGGTGCTGGCTTTGTTCCATTAATAAAACCTTCCAATCGATTGCCTCTTATGGAAGCTAGTACTTGAAAACGCCATAGCAGATAATTTGAACGATCGAGCTTAATTGGAGTGTTAAAAGAAAATTTTATTTGATTTGGTTGATTTGTATCAGTTATTGTAAAATTTCTTTGCTGAGTACTAGAACTTGCTCTGTTTGGCTCTGATACCATATTAGAAAGTTGAAATGAGACTGTAAACTTTGTTTGGAAACTTAGAAAAAAAATGAAGAGAAAATGTTCTGAAATTTCTTCATTCTTATTTACTTTTTACTCAGTACTTACAAATATAATAACGACAGTATTTATACTAATCAAATCTCCAAAAACAAAATAACAGCTTGCTTAACAACTGAAGAACAGAACGTAATGCATGCTTAACAGACTTGCTGAGCTGGCTTCTTCTTTTAACTAACTGCTGATGTGTCATTGGCACACACGTACTGAATATGCAGCTCCCTTCTGTACATAGTGAGCTTCTTTAACAAGGATAAACTTATCCGATAATGGTGCATTAATAATTACCATGATGGTGGCAAACTACCAAGTTCATCAAATTCTAGTTGATAATGGAAGCTCTGCAGACATTCTTTATATGGAAATATTTGGAAAGATAAACACTGGAAAGACAAGTTAAGGTCAGTTAAAACACTTTGATGGGTTTTGGGAGAGAAAGTATGGTGGCTGAAGGAGTTCATTAGTTTCTAGTCACCAAACCAAGTAATGTCTATTGTTGATTTTTTCGTCGTAGATTGCCCTTCTGTATACAATATGATTATGGGACGACGTTTCTTAAAATCGATCAAAGTAGTCATGTTTATATAAGCCTTGGCCATCAAATTCCTAGTGGGAAGTAGAGTGGGCACAGTCAGGGGAGAGCAGCGGACTGTCAGAGTGAGCTACATCTTAGCAATGAAGAATGTCAACCTCTAGGTGGGAGATTTACTAACGTCATTAGAAAAGTAAAAGATCGGGTGCTATGCCTCGAGGGGGAAGTTCCTCATAAGAAGCTGGACATAGAGCCAGAAGAGGCAGTAGAGGAAGTGTGTCTGGAAAAAGAGGAAACCTCTGGTGTGGTAAAGGTCGAAGGAAATCTCGACAAGGGAATGCAAGAAACTTTGATAGTGTTCCTAGGGATGAACAAGATGTATTTGCATGGGGTTACAAGGGCATGGTAGGAGTATCGCCGAATCACATAGTGCACTCCTTGAGTGTCAGCTTAGAACACCTACTAGTAAAATAAAAAAGAACTTTTAACCAAGAACGTAATGAGGTGATTCAGGTCGAGGTGGAAAAGTTGTTAAAAGCTAGATTCATCAGGAAAGTATTGTACCTAGATTGGATATCCAATGTAGTTCTTGTTAAAAATCAAATTGGCAATAGTCAACATGCGATGATTTTATGGACCTAAATTGAGCTTGCGCTAAGGATAACTTTTTGCTTCCCAAAATAGACCAGTTAGTTGACTTAATTGTTGGAAATGGTTTACTAACTTCTATGAATGTTTTCTCAAGATACAAGCAGATTCAAATATCCTTAGAAGACTAGGAGAAAACGGCCTTTGTAACTAACTAGGGGCTATATTGTTACGGGGTGATGCCTTTTAGATTAAGGAATGTAGAAGCCATCTACCAAGGGCTAGTAAATGCCATGTTTAAGGACCAAATTGGGAAAACGACAGAAGTATACGTGGATGACATGCTGAAGGAAACATTTACATGGTCCATATAGGGGAGATGGATACCAACCCTGCCAATGTGCACGCGTTTTTGGATATGAAATCCCTTTTCCAACAGGAAGAAAGTATAGAGTCTAGAAGGGCGATTAGCGGCCTTGAAGAATGCGAGAAGGCTTTCGGGGCATTAAAATAATAGCTCATGCATATTCCAACCCTGGTGAAACTGTGAGGTGGTGATGTACTGAAAATCTACGTAGCTGTGTTAACCATGCATTTATCAGAGCTGAATTCTGTAGCCCAGAATTGGAGAAACTAGAGTTGGCATTGGTGATGTTAATGAGGAAATTACATCTGTATTTTCTAGCTCAGACGATCATAGTCCTTACATATACTCCACTTAAGAAGCTATTATGGAGACCCAGGATCTCGAAAAGGATGGTACAATGGGCATTAGAACTGAGCGAATTTGACATCACATACATGCCCCTGAAGATAATCAAAGAGTAGGCAGTTGCTAATTTTTTGACTAAGTTTACCACACCAATTCATGTGAGAAAAGAAGAGTCCTTATTATGGCAACTATATCTTGAATAACCAGGCAGATTATGAAGTTTTGATAACTCACTTAAAATTAACAATTGTAATGATGTGAAATGGATCTCTATCTACAAATTCACAGCTAGTTGTCAACCACGTTCATCATCAATTTCAGGCCAAAGAATAGAGCATGATGACTTATTTGAAGAAAACAAGATTGTTGCTGGAAAAATTTGAGGAATGGTAGTTGACCTAAATTTCCAGGGGAGAAAATCAGCATGTAGATGTGTTGGCAAAGATGGTGTCATCTTCACCAACTGAACTCGACATGTCAGCTAGAATTGAGGTGGTAAAATCACCCAGCAACTGAACTCGTGGCTTTTTGTGACATTTGGATGGATTTAATTATAGCTTACTTTGAGGTGAAGAAATGAGATTAAGGGCGGTAATTGCACGATTATTGGGGAAACGTTGTATAAAAGAGGCTTCTCAATGCCTTATTTGAGGTGTGTGCTATTAGAAGAGGCAAAATAGTTTTGAGAGAAGTGCATGAAGGGATATGTGGCTGTCATGTAGTAGGCAAGCCATTTACACGAAGAATTGTCAGGTAGGGGTATTATAAGCCAACCTTGGAAACAGACTTTGTTTATTTCTCAAAAAAATGTATCAAATGTCATAAGAATATAGCTATTCCAAGGCAACCACCCTAAAAGTTAACCTCAATGAGCAGGCCATAGCCGTTTGCCTAGTAAGGGATAAATTTAATCGGTCATCTCCCAACAGTGAAAGGACAGGTGAAAATGTTGTTTTCGCAATTGATTACTTCACAAAATGGGCGGAGGTGGAACCACTTACAAGAATCACATAGCAAAAAATAACACATTTTGTATGAAAGGCTACAGTGTGCATATTTGTCATTTCGCACACCTTTGTGTCTGACAATGGCAGGGAATTTGACAATTCCAAGTTTAGAAAATTCTGCTTCAACTTAGGTATAATGTATGCCTCTTCATCTCCCACTCACCCTCAAGCCAACGGACAAGCAGAGACCGTCAATAAGATCATCAATTTCCACCTAAAAACCAGACTGGAAAATTTGAAAGGCGCCTGGTCAGGTATTTGAGTTACAACAGATATTGTAGACTTGTCGAACATAGACATGTAGATCGACAAGGGAGACTCCTTTCTCTTTAGCTTTTGGCAATGAATGTGGTAGCCCCAGTCGAGATAGGGTTAAACACACAAAGGATCATTTGTTACGGGCAGAAAGAAAATCAGGAGCTTTTGGAAGTGGAGAAAGATGTGAATTAAAAAGAATAGAGAAAAATTAGTAAATGATTAAACTTGTCAATTATCAGTAAAATCTGTTTCCAATAGAGCACTATTAATTGTTGAGTATATCAGTGGTTAGCTCATCCACAGAACCAATTGTATTTACTAAAGTAAATAAACAAAAGAAGGAACACTTGAAGTTAGGAAGGACATGCAGCACACTGTAAACTAAAGAAACAAACAAAATCCAATCTCGAAACTGCAAATAACCATTATCCAAAATCTACCACTAAACGCAAATACTATATTCATAAAGACAAAAGAATTGAGGAAAAAAAATAACCTTCTTGCCCAAAAATCCAATCTTCACTACAAACTATTGATTCCATTGTTTATGGCTTAAGTGAACTCTGAAATTGATCAAGAACTCAATCACCTACACTAAAAGCCTATTTAGATGCAACTGTTGATATTAGAATAGTTAAAACATCACGAGCCATAGAAGTGAGTTCAAGAAAACGAAATTGATTGTCTTTCTAAAAACCCAAAACATCCAAGTGATTACTCCTATCAACTCATGGTTCATTCAAATAAAGCTCTAGTTGAGTCTTTTGGTTACAACTACATTCCATGCTCTCAAAATTATCAAATTCCTGCTATACATAAAAAAAAGAAAAAAAAACAATTCAACAAACATGAAATGCAACTAAAATTCATCAAACATAAAATGTAACTATGAAGTAAAACAAGAATAAGTTGCAACTAAAAATAACTATATAAATATAACTGACCTCAAGACATGAATCTAATTTTCTCTGCCTTTTCCATCATTATTCTCATTTGAGTGAGAAACAGAACCTTGCATAGAAAATGATTATTGGTAGATTGAGTCGAAATGAGCATATATTCATCAAATAATGAAAGCAACTCCTCTCTAATATTTTTTAACTCATTTGAATCATCAACATAAACCTTTTTGTATGCTCACTCAACAAATTGTAACTTGTAATGAGGACCTAATATAATAGCTACTGTCATAATTGAACAAAAGTCAAACCAATACTTAAAGAATTTCACAAGAATCCTCTTGCCCATGTTTTTCATATACCCATCTCCATTTTTTGAATACTCCCTTAAAGTTACATTAGCTACAAATACTTTTGGAAAGTATAAATTTGAAGTGAGATACTTTGACCAAGAAAATGTGCAAGTAATTTCATAAAAAAGTCCTAAATAATTACTAATTCTCTTTAATTCATTCACTCATCTTCTGAAGGATAATACTTGCAATTTAAATAACTTAAAGCTAAGTGAGAAAAAGTACTTTTGTAATAAAGTGCACAATCAAGCATAATACAAGTGAAATTCCATCTTATAATAACATATTGCTCAACCCTTTTTTTCCTATTTGAGGACATTTGATTAACACGCTAAAAAAATTTTGTTTTTTACCTTGAGATGCTTTTACATATTTTATACTTTCATGAATTTTATAAAAGTTCTTCCTTTATTGCTTTTAATCTATCTTGAACAATCAAATTGAATAGTATGAGCACAACAATGCATATGTAAATAATTACCATTAGATAATGCTGCCTTCCTCATTTTTAATTCAGATTTTAATATAGTAACACATGCCTTATTAGCTGAAGCATTGTACAATGTTATAGAAAACAATTTTTTCTCAACACCTAATTTTGTCCATAAAGATAATAACTTGTCAAACAAACGAAGTCCAGTATATGGAGATGGCATCAAGGTGTATAGTTCAACAATCGTTTTAGTAAAACCCAATTTTTATCAATAAAATGTTCAGTAAGACTTATGTATCCATCAGTAGTGCAGGCAATCCACAAATCAGAGGTAAAACAAATTCTATTAGGAACCTCCTCTAACATAGTTTTAATCCTAAGTCTTTCCACATTATAAGCTTTTAGGATATTTGTTTTTGCTGTATTTCTAGAAATATTTTGTACTTTAGAATGCAGACACTGAAAACAATTTATAATTGCATCAAGCTCAACAAAACTAAAAAGGTAAACCATACTTCACAATTTCTGTAGACAACAACTCATGGAAGACATCTTGACCAAATTCTAGAGAACATGACCCTATAGAACCTGTACGATCTAAAATCATTTGACGGGGGTCATGTGGCTTTTTTAACTTAGGATATTTTTTAATATGCCTAATCATGTTACCAATCTATAAGTACTTTCACTAATGTAAACTTTCCCACAAGCACGCATAGACCTTTCTTTTCCATCTTGATATGCATCTAATGGCAATTTAGTGAACATACCCAATGCTTTAGATGTTCTCATCCTTTTGTGTAGTTTCTTTAGAACATCAATGTCGCCATCTTGCTCTGACTCCTCCAAATTCAACCGATGTCCATGTAAAAAACTTCAATTTTAGTTGAAATATCATTATTTGGGCTTATTTCCATGTTATTATTGTACCCAAAAAGAAATTAATATTAAATCATGATTGTAATTAAGTTACTAATAGAGGAATGCAATAACTAATAAGATACCCCCCAAAAAAACAAATTTAAAAAAAATTACCATCAAAGCAAAAGCTATAAAAACATAGATGATGAAGGCAAAAGAAAATAAAACCCATTAAAGACTATAAACAATATTTAAATAATTGAGAAATTGTATTTTAAACTAATCTATACATGAATGCTTGATCTCAAAAACAGCTTATTAGAATCTTGCAACTTGCAAGAATTGAAGTATGAGATTTAATTGAGTGTTCGCTAATGAAAAAGAAATTGGGTCTAGCGTGTGCATAAGAGAAAGAAAACGGGTTGTTGATTGTGGCAATTTGTTATTTTTTTAATGACTCAATTTGGGATTTTTATATTAAATTTTTAATTGCCGGTAATTTAAGTTTTTTATCAATAATTATTTTTTAATTCGCTGCAATTAAGAAAATTTTATCTATTGGTGCAATAGGTTAAATTTAAGTTCTTTTAATTTTATTTATCTTAATTACAAATCTATTCCTAATTTTTTTAGAACAATGTCAAAAAGGTCATATTTTAGTGGGTCGTGCTAGAAGGTTACGGTTGACACGACACGATTATTTGTTTAATAATTGTGTCATTGATAGCGTTAATAGGTCATAAATTTAAATCCTAACTTAACACAGAAAAAAATGGTGTTGACTTAAATCAAGCCCATAATCTAAACCTATTTATTCATGTCATGTTTGTATTGGGTATTCGACTCATGTCAAATGTGCCAGCTCTATGTACAACAACAGATGAACAAAAATAAAAATAACCAAATTTGTTTTTTTTAAATATGTTAAAACATAAAATATAAATTACCAAAATTTAAAGAAAGTCAGCGTGCCTAGAGCCCGAGGTCTCTCAAAAGTCAATCTCACTCTAGCACTCACTTACAACAGCACCGAAGACGTTATCGCGCCGGCCACACCATACACGCCGATTAATGCTCCCGTTTCTTACATAACTCACTTCAATTACTCTTTTATTCCCTTCATAACCATGTGATCCTTCTTTAATCATATAGCTGATCTTTTTTCCCCATTCAAAAAAATCAAATCGTTAAGTGTAGTCTCAAATTCCCATAATTTTCAAATAATCAAATTTATTTAAAATCTCTAATTAGAGCTTTAATCCCTGATTTAACATTATTATTTGCAGCTATCCTGTTTTGCTCTGTTTCTTGATTCACATTAATTTTGTTCAAATAAAAACTGTAGCATTGTATTAGCTTCATGTTAATTTTTCCATTTAAATTACTCCCTAAAATATAAAATGTAGATTCACGACAGGCTTATGACACTCAAATAACTTTTACAGGCGGGAAGTGATAAGTTTTCAACTGAAGAGAATCAAATGCATGTTAAAAATTGTGTAAAATTGATGAAGGAAGAAGTTTCTGATCATGTCATCTATTACATCTTTCTTAGATTGCCTGCTGAATCTCTTATACATTTGCGATCTGTCTCTGAATACTGGGGTGACATAATTGACACGATAGCCTCTCTTTTGCTAACATGAATGCGTTTATCAAAGTTGACTTGGGGTGTTTTAGCACTTGAATCAGAATTAGAGAAGTGTTTGGATTACTATTATTATTATTTTTTAAAGTTCACTACTTCATATTCATGTACATGGATTTACACATATATGCAAAGGTTTCTTGATCATTACTCAATTTCACATGACATTTACTATAGCTAGCTGTTAATAAGACCATCTACAATTCTATGGAATCTCTGCAGGTTTGTGATCACATTCCCTGTGTATGAGCTTATCAACTGCTGCTTCCTTATGCTTGTTATTGTGCACGCTTAGTGTTATTTAAAGCATCATCATAACTAACATTAATTACCTTAAAGGTCTGCTTCATTTCGACTAACAATATGAGCAGCTGCTGCTGCTGAAAAACCTTAAATTCTCCTTGTTTGCATTCGTTTATCTGTGACGGTAAGGTCATCAAGGAAAGACCAATCTTATGCGGTTCTCAGAGCGATGTAACCATGTTGAGAACATTGCTAATGGTTTATTGTTCTTTCGAAATAAGTGGCAACAAGGGCAACTCTTTATATGCAATCCTCTCAGAGGAGAAGTTTTAGAGCTACAACCGCCTTTGGCAGTATCAACTGGCATTAGCAATTTTAAGGAGTTTTTGACATGTTATGGAGTGAGATTTGATAGTTCAACTTATTATGGAATGAGATTTGATAGTTCCAACTTATTCTTACAAGATTGTTCAAGTATGTAAAGTCTCAAGGACTAGTTTATCGCGTAGCTTACTGAGGTCAATGGTCAAAACTAAAGTTTATGCGCTGGGCACACCTTCACCACACCTATGTTTTTATTTGAGGTAATAGATGAACCTGAAATATTTTATCTTTATTTTTATGCACATATAGTTGTTTTCATGCTGTTGCTTCCTGATATCCCGATCTAAAAGTTTTTTTATAACATGAAGAAATGTTCCATTTAGAAGATTTAAAAGCAAAGCTCTTTTTTTTTTTTTTTATCTTCGTCAGTTCTTTCATTTGCTATATCTTCTTTATATGAGATAAGTGAACTAATAAGATCATCAAGAGATAAAGTATTAAGATTTTTTGCTTCTTCTATGGCCGTTCTCTTTGGTCTCCACTCTTTCGACAATAATATAATAATTTTTTTCACTTTTTCACAATTATTAAATGTCTTTCCTAGTACTTCAAGAGAATTCACAATACCGATAAATCTAGTATACATATTATAAACACTCTCATATGATTCCATTTGAAACATCTCATATTACCTAATGAATATACTAATTTTACACTCCTTGACTTGATTTGTTCCCTCATATACAACTTTAAGTTTGTTCTAAATTTGATAAGCACTTTTACAACTAGAAACTCTATAAAAAAATTTTCTTATCTAAAGCACAAAATAAAACATTCATTGCCTTGGAGTTTAAAGATATCTTTTTCTTTTCTAACTCACTCCATTGACTTGCAGGTTTTGGAATATCATCTCCTACTTCATTTTTAGTCATAGGCATGAATGGACCATCACAAACAACTTCCTAAATTTCATAATCTAAAGCTTATAAATAAATTCTCATCCTAATTTTCCAATAAGGGTAGTCATTTCCATCAAAAAATGGAGGTCTAGTGGTTGATTGTCCTTCCCTAAATGTGGAATCATTTTGAGTTGCCATTAATTTTTAACTGTAGACAGTTAAGTCTAAGCAAAACCACCTTGCTCTAATACCAAATAAAATACTAACTAGGCAACCCAAGAGGGGGGGTGAATTAGGTTTCTAAAATTTAAGCTAATCAAACCACATAGCAATTTTAATCTAATGCCTTAATGAAATTAAAAAAAAATAACAATACTTAAAAATAAAAAAAGTAAGGAAAAAGAGAGAGCAAACACGCGATTTTGACGTGGTCCGACCAACGGTGCCTACGTCTACCCCTCCAAGTGCACCGGGCTTGAGAATTTTACTAAGCGAGCCTCTAAGGCTTCAACAACCCTTACAATTGACTTCCAAGATGTCAACAAACCTTTACAACAAGAGATTATCTCTAATATCTTAACCCAATTCTATCCCAATACTTACAACCTCTCAACTTGATTTTACAAAAATGATTACAAATGAATTTCCCTCACACAATGTGTTTGATTACAAATGAAAGCTCAATATGTGTGAATGAATGAAATGAATACATAAAGTTTTTACTTAGATTGTAGAGAAATACTTAATAATAACAATGATTGCATCACTTTAATTGAATTTGATTTGAGCCAATTTATAGTTGAAGAAGAAAACTAGCCGTTATTAACTTTTTGGTGATATCCGGATTGCTGTTTTGTGTTAACCGGCTTGCCGCTTTATGTTAACATTATGTTCAAAGATTTTAAGTTTTAAACATCCGGTTTGCCGCTTTTCATTTCTGGTTAGCCGCTTTTACTCTAGAGAGCTTCTACTTGATAACCGATTTGTCGCTTTTGTGAATCCAGTTAGCTGCTTTTATTGGAGAGAGCTTCTGTACATAACTGGTTTACTGCTTTGATAAATCCGGCTAGCTGCTTGCTACAATGAAACAACTATTTTTCAAAACCATAATTTTGTCCCAACACTTTATAAAATTATACTATGGCCCAAATATTTATAAAACTTTACAAATAAGTCCATCTTCATAATTTTAAAATGATACTTGTTGATTTTAAAGTTCTCAAAATTTTTCAATTTAAACTATAAACTTGAAAACAACTAATTTCATAAAATCATTTTCTTGTTATAAAAACATAATGTGTAATTATTTGTTTATCTAAAACATGTGGTTCGTTATCATCAAAATCAACATTTTATAGTCATATAGGCTAACAATCTTCTCTTTTTTTTTTTTTTATAATTACAAACACATTATAAAAGTTTGATTTAGTTATGAAAAACTCCCTCTTAATAAATGTAAGATTAAAAATTGATTTGAAAGAGACTTCTAAAAAGCTCCCCTGCATAATTGCATATGAATATTTTTCATAACAAACAGTTACATATCATATCTCCCCGTTCATCATAAAAAAGAGTGAAAATGCTCTTTTTATCAAGTATAAAAAACTCTAGACAAGTTTATTAGTTCCACATTATCCAGAACGTAGGTGAAAAATATAACAACAACCATATCAAATCATCATATCTCAAAATCATCACCATAATCACATATCAACCACCAAAAGAACGCTCAAAATGCGTGTTATTTTCCCCCTTTTGATATCATCACAATGATATGTTAATTTGTCTCCCTTTTTGACAATAAAAAAGTTCAAAATGCATATTATCCTAAATTAAAGCAACAAGAATTAATTAAAGTTACTGAGGCAGCTCCCCCTATCAATAATCAAGAAAACAAGTAATAGATCAAGCAAAAGCATGCAAAAGTCATAAGAACATATTATCAACTATCCAAGCTCCATAATTACTAATCGCATTTTAGAAAACAAGACAACTAAACTCATCAAAGATCTAATGTGACATTTCAATATAATTAAACAAATCTCATATGTTTAAAATTCTTGAAGTATATGTATTTCTCCCCCTTTCGATATCATTTAAAGCAAGTAATGCATATTCAACAATACATCTATAAAGTACAAAAAATGCATCTATTCACCAATCATAGATCGCATAAGATCAAACTTCACCAAATACAATATAATCATCAAAGCACATTATTTATCATCAAAACTTAAGCAAAGCATAAGTACATAATGGCAATATATAGATCTTCAAAATCAACATAGCTATTAAGATAAGCCATCATTATGAGCTAAAAGAATAAGTGATCAAATCCATAAGTACAATAAGTCATATATGCCAATTTTATAAATGAATGATGATATAACACAATCAATGGCACAAGAATTCACACATACATAAGTGATGAACAATTAATGTTTTAGTGATGGATAATGATTTAAAAATATCAAATGAGCAAGAAAAACATAAAGATAATGGATTTTCGTGAGATAAATGTTTGTGTTTGGCTTCTTGTAGAGAGTGTGATGAACAAACAAGTAAGATGAATAAATGACATGAAACATGATGATAGACAATTAAAACATGAAACATGATGATAGACAATTAAAAAGATGAAATCAAATGTCGTAAATCATCAAAATCAAATAAAGGCATCATGATAAGTTGACATGCTACCATCATATATATCTATCCATGAATCATGATTACACACAATAATAATTCAATTATGTAAACGTACGAGCAAGCTTTAGCAAATTCAAGCTATTATCCATCCATCATGATCTATTCAACAAAATCAATTTGGCAAGAATTGTTACCAAAGCAATTAAATCATCTTACTCATCATTTTCTTTTAGATCATGATCAAGTGATTATTCTTACAAGCTTTCATCGAGGAACTCTCCACCATTTTTTGATTATGATACCTATAAAAAATATTCAAATCGTTCCCTTTGATACCTAAATATTTTTGGGTCCTTGAGTGTTAGCAATGGTTCTTTTTGGAACCTAAAAACATTCTACTCTATAATATGCATTTATTTTACTGGACATCCAAGCTTTATGTGACCATTTTGATTGCAATAGTAACATATAACATGATTGCTAATAGAGGTACTCTTCACAAAGTAATTCTTATAAAACTTTTGTTTCAAATTTGGCTTATAACCAATGCCTCCTTTGTCGAACATACATTTTTGAGAATTAAGCAAGTTATCTAACATTTTTTGCCCATTTGTAAATTTTAAGACAACATCATTAAGTTCAATATTCTTTTTCTTGAGCATTTCATTTTCCTTTTTCAAATCATCTACATGTGATTCTATATGTTCATGTGAAGTGCTAGGTTTCTCATTTGATAATACAACTCTGTCATGCAATGATTTATTTTCTAATTCCAGGCATGTAATCTTTGCATTTAAAGATTTATTTTCATTTATCAGTTCTACCATTTTGTTTTTAAGACATGCATTCTTTTTACCAGTTTTCATCCATTCATCATACAATTCTTTAAAAGCATCATATAATTCATCATAAGTAGGAAGATCATTTACGTTATCAAGTTCATCATCTCCTATTGCCATGAGTGCTAGGTTTGACACTTCTTCCAAATCTTTATCATCACTCGATTCTTCATCGCTATCGTCCTAAGTAGCTACCAAGCCTTTCTTCTTGAGTTTGTTGAGAAGTGGACATTCCGATTTTATATAACTATGTATAACTAGGCACTGTCCCAATACTTTATAAAATTATACTATGGCCTAAATATTTATAAAACTTTACAAATAGGTCTATTTCCAGAATTTTAAAACAATACTTGTTGATTTCAAAGTTCTCAAAATTTTTTAATTTAAATAAAAAATGTGAAAATAACTAATTTCATAAAAGTATTTTCTTGTTATAAAAACATAATGTGTAATTCTTTGTTTATCCAAAACATGTGGTTTGTTATCATTAAAATTAACATTTTATAGCCATATAGGCTAACAATACGATCATAAAACTTGTGCTTAAAAATTTTTTGTTTAGTTTTCATTTTTACATTTATTATCACTTCTTAAATGAAAATATCATGTGATTATTCACTTAGATTGGAATTTGTGCGTCTGTTCCTTCCCTTCAACTGAAAAGATAATTTTAGATTCTCAACGTATTCACATACCGGAGTTCTTGGCAGAGCGTTCACAGGCATATGGCATTGACGTAAAGATAATATCAACATCCGTTGATTATTTCAGGTATTTTTACCTTGATTTTACTCGTTTGGTCTTGTCGCTAATAGCTGCGAGCCTATTATGCGAAGGTCACATCAGCTCAATCCATGTCCCTCTAAAAGCTAATTTCATACATCTGGCTTAGGATTTTCTGAGTGATTCTAAAGTAGTTCATGCAAGTTTATTCTGAAACTATTTTCAATTTTGAAATGAATTTAAATCTATTACAAATAAATGTAGGTAATTTCAAAATCCTAAAACTGATCAACTTACATAATTAAACACAAAATTAATAAACTAAATTAATTTTCTGAAAATACTACTGATCCTTTGTTCATCATTTTGTTTACGGTTACTATTGATCCACAAAAAAATATTAATTTTTCAAAACACAATAAAATTTTAGAAATTAAATGACACAAAGATTTTTACTTAGTTCGGATTAATCAATCCTACATCCACGAGGCCATGCCTAGATAAAAAGTAATTCACTAAGTTGAGGTGTTACAACTTATGGATTTACCAAATTTATAACTCTCACTTACGATTTATCATCATACAACTTACTCAACCTCAGACTGAATCTGCTTTGTTGAATAACTGCTGCCTCTCTTGATCTCTGATCCTCAAGTACTTCGCAAAGTGATCAATAGTAATTCTTCAATTCCTCAATATCTAGTGATCCAAGATCCATATAAACTATCCGCAGAGATGAAATGAAAGAGTCTCGTTAAAAGACTTTGAATGAACAAATAAGTAAACAAATCAAAACAACAATATACACATAAGAAAATAAATCAACACAACATTGTATGCCAAATCTGGATTCTCTATAGAGGAGAGTAAAATGATAATAGAGCAACCCAAGAGGGGGGTGAATTGGGATTTTTAAAACTTAAGCTAAACAAACCACACAATAATTTAATATATTGTCTTAATAAAATAAAAAACAATAAATTTAATCAAGCATAAAAATGAAAGAGTAAGGGAAGAGATATCAAACACGTGATTTTTACGTGGTTCAGCTAACCATGCTTACGTCCATGCCTCCAAGCTCACTGAGCTTGAGGATTTCACTAAGCAAGCCTCCAAGGCTTTAACCACTCTTACAATTGACTTTCAAGATGTCAATGAACCTTTACAATAAGAGATTATCCTCAATCTCTTAACCTAAGTGTATCCAAACACTTACAACCTCTCAATTTGATTTTTCAAAAGAATTACAAATAAATTTCTCTCACACAATGTGTTTGATTACAAATGATAGCTCAATGTGAGAAATAAAATGAAATACAATCAAGTTTAAAGCTCAATAATAGTTGTGTACTTAATAGCTAGCTCAATCATAATAGTTGAATCAATTTATGTTTGAATTTGATTGAGCCAATTTGTAGATGGAGCTAAAAACTAGCCGTTACTAACTTTCTACACATTGTCGGATCGCCGTTTTGACTTTAGTAAGTGATCATTGCACCGAAATTCAAATTGTTAGATCACCATTAGAAGGAAGTCGGATTACCGTTATTGTTCAAGAATCTTAATCAAAGATGTTGGTTATCCGTTTGACATAAATGGTTTACCATTTGCAAGATAATTGCTCTTTAGATTGTTATCGATTAACCATTATCAATAAATAATTTTTCTTTATCTAAGATTTACTCTCTGGAATGCAGTCGGATTACCGTAATTCATAAACAGTTTACCGTTATCTGAGATTTGCTCTTTGAAATATATTCAGTTTACCATTTACCATTATCTGTGATTTGCTCTCTGGAATACAATCGGTTTACTATTGTCCATTAATGGTTTGCTGACATCTGAAATTTGCTCTTTGGAATGCATTCAGTGTACCGTTAGCCATAAATGGTTAATACAATCGATTTGCTATTTTTTTTAAATGGTTTGCCGTTTTCTAGAAATTCACTCTTTGAAATGTGATCGGTTTGCTGTTTTCTATAAATGATTTGCCGTATATTTCCAGAAGGTTTTTCTTTGTTTTGAATATTGTATGGCTTAAAAAATTGATCCAATTAACAACAATTTTTCAAACTTATCAATTGAAAACATGTTTATTATCATCAAAATCATTATTATAAAAACAAAAAAGTTAACATTCTCTCCCTTTTTGATGATGACAAATATTTCAAGACTAGACAAGATTGCTCTCCCTTAATATGTGCTCCCCTTTAGTATGTGGCCAATTAATTTTGAACTAAAAAATTTATGCGCTCAATTTTATCACAACAAGGGTATATTTCTCCCCTTCATCATAAAAAGGAAAAAGTAATGAGAAAATTTAGGTAGAGCCTCCCCATAAAAGTAGACATATCCTTAAACACAGAAATTTTGAAAGCACTCCAAAATATGCATAAACCAACTCAATTCCATCAACTAACTCCAAAAATTCAACAAGCCAACAATACAAAACCATGCATAAAGCCAACATGCATATAACCACATTATCAAAATCATCAAAGGAAATTAGAAAATACTCCACAATCCAAATACCATTCAAAATAGAAATTATTAAAAATATATAGTTAATATCATCCAAAACATGAGATGAGAAATGTATGTGCAAAACCAAAGGGAAAATAAAGATAAACTTGAAATGCAAGTGTGCAACCCAAGAGGGGGGGGTGAATTGGATTTTTGAAACTTAAACTAAGCAAATCACAACACAATTCAATCTAATGCCTTAATGGAAGTGAAAGCAATAAATTCAATAAAAAGCAATAATAAAAAAATAAGGAAAGAGAGATTCAAACACGAGATTTTTTACGTGGTTCGGCCAACCTCGCCTACGTCCACGCCTCCAAGCTTTCCGGGCTAGAAGATTCCACTAAGCAAGCCACCAAGGCTTCAAATGTTTACAATTGACTTCCTAGGTGTCAATAAACCTTTACAATAAGAGATAATCCCCAATCTCTTAACCCAAGTGTATCCCAACACTTACAATCACTCAAAACAAAAGATTACAAATTGTTTTTCTCTCACACAATATTTAAGATTACAAATCAAAGCCCAATGTATGAGATAGATGAAGCAAGGATGCGTTTTTAAAGCTCTATGAAGGTTGTTCACGAATATAAGCTCAATGGTAGTGTTGTGATCAAGATTTGTTTGAATTTGAATGAGCTTATTTATAGTTGGAGCTGAAAACTAGCCGTTATTCACTTTTTGCTCACTGTCGGATCGCCGTTAGTAGGATGTCGGATCGCCGTTTGACTGGTCAATATGACCGTTGGGCTGGATTTTCAAAATGTCGGATCGCCGTTATAGAGATGTCGGATCGCCGTTATTGTCCCGAAGCTAAAACTTCTTTTCTGTTTAAAGTCGGCAAGCCGTTATCAAGGATATCGGCGAGCCGCTATTTTCCAGAAGCTAATTTCACAATTCCTTTCCAGGTCGGCGAACCGTTATCTAGGATGTCGGCGAGCCGTTATGTTCCAGAAGCTAATCTCACAATTTCATTCCAGGTCGGCGAACCGTTATCTTCATGTCGGGTCGCCGTTAGTTTTCGAGACTAAGATTGATTTGTCTAAAGTCGGCGAGCCGTTATCAACAATGTCGGCGAGCCGTTATCTTCCAGAAACTGATTTCTTACTTCTGTTCGATATCGGCGAACCGTTATTGAGGAATGTCGGCGAGCCGTTATTGACTATTTTCAAAATACTCAAGGTTTTTCAATTTTATGCTATTGCTTATTAAACATTTTTCATAGAATATAAAAACCTTTATGGTATGTGAATTATGATTTGAAAGAGTATATATAAAAAAAAATTTGGACTTTTAAAGAATTAATCAATCTTCATCAAGTTTGTTATCATCAAAATAATATTAAAGAAATATTTGTGTTAACAAAACTATCGAGGTGGCCACGATGAAGACTCAGCGGGAGGGAAACCAAGGGCAGTGAGGATGTGCCTCTGACCATCACGAAGCTCTTGCTGCTGATCTAAGATGATCTATTGAAAAAAATCAAAGCAAGATGCAAGTTGTTGCTACTGTAGCGAGAGAGTGCGAACTTCACTAAGAAGCGGCCAGAGCTAGAGGCACGTCAATATCCATATCATGCTCCTCTTACTTTTCAGGCTCCTGAGCGTGCATAGCTGCTGCTAGACGAGGAAGTCGAGGTCTAGCTCTTAATCGAAAGTTGGGAAGCTGATCAGCATAATATATGTCATTAAGCATACGATTATTTTCAGGAGCCAAGAGTGTATCCTCATTCTTGGACGAGGTAACCTTCTCCCATTCTCCATTGAGTCGATGGAAACCGATGTCGAGAATAATCTCACCACCTAATTTTTTAGACTCATCATATATTGGCTCAGTAATGGGGATCCTAAAACGTCTTAAAATCCTAGTGATAATAATACCATAGGGAAGAAGTCGGTTATTTATGGTAAGAGTAGACAGTATGTGACGGAGGTGAATATAACCAAGGTTAACCGGACATCATTGAAGAAGACAATCTAGCAAACTGACATCGAGACGAGTAACCTCATCACTGTGCCCTTTCCTAGAAGTAACCATATGCTGGAGAATGCTATGAAGGATCCTAACATGCACGGGCAACAACTGTGACCGAAAAGGTAGAGAACATATATCTTCAGAAAGATCTCAAGGTCTACAAATGTTTCTAACCGTATTTACCTGAGAAAAGCATTTAAACTAGAGCTATTTCCAAGTATGTATAGAGCTCTAGAACTGCATGATCAGTCCCCAAAATGGAATTCAAATCCTCCACTGTAAACTCAATGGGTACGCCTGTTGAGTGTAAGAAAGTGTATATTTATAAAGGAGCAAATTGTTATTTTGTACTTCAACTTTTACTAACATCTCTAATTTTATTTATTTAAGTCTCTTGTTATTTAATTATTAGTGTTTTGTTTTAATTAAGTATTTTATGTATTTTAGGGACATCATGGTCATTTCACAATGAATGAGATTTCGGACAGCAAAACGGACGTCAATTTTGAACTCAGGACAGTCAAAAACCTTAGGAGGAGCATAAAAGGAAAAATAGCACTGTTCATACGTACGATACTATTCACATGTACGGTACTGTTCATGTATATTGTTCACGACACTGTTTAGACTGCGTTACTGTTCAAACTGCGTGGTCAAACCCTTGGTCAAACTGTGTTACTGTTCACTGATGACGTGGCGCAATCCTGTGCGTCCAAACTGTTTTTAATCCGATGGCCATGATTCACTCAATGTATCTATAAAAAGGGGGTCTCCCCCCCTAATTTGATACCCCTGAATCCATTTTTTAGCTTAGTTTTCTGTAATTCCTTCTTCATCTTGTATTTTCTACGTATTTTAATAAAATTCCCATTTTACCCTTAGTTCAATTATGAGTAGCTAATTTTCTTTCAAGCTTGGGTTGAAGGTGAAGTCTCAACATGTGTCATGGGCTTTATTTGGTAAATTTATTTTTTCTTCCCCTTTAATTTCTGTGGAGGTTTTAACTTTTCGTCGACAAATAATAATAATCTTGTCTAGTTACCGCCCTGGGTTTCAAGCACCTAGTATAAGGTTATTATTATTTGGCACGATAAGCCCTTGACACCATATTGATTAAAGCGTGGTTCATGAGGTGTGGATTCCCCCCTCATGATTTAATTGGTATTAAATAAGGATTATTTAGCCCATGGTGCATGTTGATACGGATCCAGATACCCAAGTGCTTTATTTCAATAGTTCCCAATTCAATTTAATTCCGTTCTTCCAATTTAAATTTTAGCATCCTTTAAATCAATTTCCCCACAAATCCAATCACCCATTTACTTAATTAATTCTACATATAATTAAAATCCACCTACTCGTGGGATCGACACTTGTCACCGTTAATCTATTCTACAATAGATTCGTGCGCTTGCGAGTTCAACAAAATTTACACAACAACGCCTCTAACTAACCGATCTAACCTAGTGGTTGAAAGTTCTATATTGGAATAGAAAATTTTAACTAGGTTTGGGTACATTTTTTCATCTAGATTCAAGGCAATTTTCCATTGTACCAACATCTCTTTTACATTACTACTATATAGAACTAACTCTTCAAAATCATTATTATAAAAACAAAAAAGTTAACATTCTCTCCCTTTTTGATGATGACAAATATTTCAAGACTAGACAAGATTGCTCTCCCTTAATATGTGCTCCCCTTTAGTATGTGGCCAATTAATTTTGAACTAAAAAATTTATGCGCTCAATTTTATCACAACAAGGGTATATTTCTCCCCTTCATCATAAAAAGGAAAAAGTAATGAGAAAATTTAGGTAGAGCCTCCCCATAAAAGTAGACATATCCTTAAACACAGAAATTTTGAAAGCACTCCAAAATATGCATAAACCAACTCAATTCCATCAACTAACTCCAAAAATTCAACAAGCCAACAATACAAAACCATGCATAAAGCCAACATGCATATAACCACATTATCAAAATCATCAAAGGAAATTAGAAAATACTCCACAATCCAAATACCATTCAAAATAGAAATTATTAAAAATATATAGTTAATATCATCCAAAACATGAGATGAGAAATGTATGTGCAAAACCAAAGGGAAAATAAAGATAAACTTGAAATGCAAGTGTGCAACCCAAGAGGGGGGGTGAATTGGATTTTTGAAACTTAAACTAAGCAAATCACAACACAATTCAATCTAATGCCTTAATGGAAGTGAAAGCAATAAATTCAATAAAAAGCAATAATAAAAGAATAAGGAAAGAGAGATTCAAACACGAGATTTTTTACGTGGTTCGGCCAACCTCGCCTACGTCCACGCCTCCAAGCTTTCCGGGCTAGAAGATTCCACTAAGCAAGCCACCAAGGCTTCAAATGTTTACAATTGACTTCCTAGGTGTCAATAAACCTTTACAATAAGAGATAATCCCCAATCTCTTAACCCAAGTGTATCCCAACACTTACAATCACTCAAAACAAAAGATTACAAATTGTTTTTCTCTCACACAATATTTAAGATTACAAATCAAAGCCCAATGTATGAGATAGATGAAGCAAGGATGCGTTTTAAAGCTCTATGAAGGTTGTTCACGAATATAAGCTCAATGGTAGTGTTGTGATCAAGAGTTGTTTGAATTTGAATGAGCTTATTTATAGTTGGAGCTGAAAACTAGCCGTTATTCACTTTTTTGCTCTTTGTCGGATCGCCGTTAGTAGGATGTCGGATCGCCGTTTGGTGGTCAATATGACCGTTGGGCTGGATTTTCAAAATGTCGGATCGCCGTTATAGAGATGTCGGATCGCCGTTATTGTCCCGAAGCTAAAACTTCTTTTCTGTTTAAAGTCGGCAAGCCGTTATCAAGGATATCGGCGAGCCGCTATTTTCCAGAAGCTAATTTCACAATTCCTTTCCAGGTCGGCGAACCGTTATCTAGGATGTCGGCGAGCCGTTATGTTCCAGAAGCTAATCTCACAATTTCATTCCAGGTCGGTGAACCGTTATCTTCATGTCGGGTCGCCGTTAGTTTCCAGAGACTAAGATTCAGTTCTGTCTAAAGTCGGCGAGCCGTTATCAACAATGGCGAGCCGTTATCTTCGTAAACCGATTTCTTACTTACATTCGATATCGGCGAACCGTTATTGAGGAATGTCGGCGAGCCGTTATTGACTATTTTCAAAATACTCAAGGTTTTTCAATTTTATGCTATTGCTTATTAAACATTTTTCATAGAATATAAAAACCTTTATGGTATGTGAATTATGATTTGAAAGAGTATATATAAAAAAAAATTTGGACTTTTAAAGAATTAATCAATCTTCATCAAGTTTGTTATCATCAAAATAATATTAAAGAAATATTTGTGTTAACAAAACTATCGAGGTGGCCACGATGAAGACTCAGCGGGAGGGAAACCAAGGGCAGTGAGGATGTGCCTCTGACCATCACGAAGCTCTTCTTTGCTGATCTAAGATGATCTATTGAAAAAAATCAAAGCAAGATGCAAGTTGTTGCTACTGTAGCGAGAGAGTGCGAACTTCACTAAGAAGCGGCCAGAGCTAGAGGCACGTCAATATCCATATCATGCTCCTCTTACTTTTCAGGCTCCTGAGCGTGCATAGCTGCTGCTAGACGAGGAAGTCGAGGTCTAGCTCTTAATCGAAAGTTGGGAAGCTGATCAGCATAATATATGTCATTAAGCATACGATTATTTTCAGGAGCCAAGAGTGTATCCTCATTCTTGGACGAGGTAACCTTCTCCCATTCTCCATTGAGTCGATGGAAACCGATGTCGAGAATAATCTCACCACCTAATTTTTTAGACTCATCATATATTGGCTCAGTAATGGGGATCCTAAAACGTCTTAAAATCCTAGTGATAATAATACCATAGGGAAGAAGTCGGTTATTTATGGTAAGAGTAGACAGTATGTGACGGAGGTGAATATAACCAAGGTTAACCGGACATCATTGAAGAAGACAATCTAGCAAACTGACATCGAGACGAGTAACCTCATCACTGTGCCCTTTCCTAGAAGTAACCATATGCTGGAGAATGCTATGAAGGATCCTAACATGCACGGGCAACAACTGTGACCGAAAAGGTAGAGAACATATATCTTCAGAAAGATCTCAAGGTCTACAAATGTTTCTAACCGTATTTACCTGAGAAAAGCATTTAAACTAGAGCTATTTCCAAGTATGTATAGAGCTCTAGAACTGCATGATCAGTCCCCAAAATGGAATTCAAATCCTCCACTGTAAACTCAATGGGTACGCCTGTTGAGTGTAAGAAAGTGTATATTTATAAAGGAGCAAATTGTTATTTTGTACTTCAACTTTTACTAACATCTCTAATTTTATTTATTTAAGTCTCTTGTTATTTAATTATTAGTGTTTTGTTTTAATTAAGTATTTTATGTATTTTAGGGACATCATGGTCATTTCACAATGAATGAGATTTCGGACAGCAAAACGGACGTCAATTTTGAACTCAGGACAGTCAAAAACCTTAGGAGGAGCATAAAAGGAAAAATAGCACTGTTCATACGTACGATACTATTCACATGTACGGTACTGTTCATGTATATTGTTCACGACACTGTTTAGACTGCGTTACTGTTCAAACTGCGTGGTCAAACCCTTGGTCAAACTGTGTTACTGTTCACTGATGACGTGGCGCAATCCTGTGCGTCCAAACTGTTTTTAATCCGATGGCCATGATTCACTCAATGTATCTATAAAAAGGGGGTCTCCCCCCCTAATTTGATACCCCTGAATCCATTTTTTAGCTTAGTTTTCTGTAATTCCTTCTTCATCTTGTATTTTCTACGTATTTTAATAAAATTCTCATTTTACCCTTAGTTCAATTATGAGTAGCTAATTTTCTTTCAAGCTTGGATTGAAGGTGAAGTCTCAACATGTGTCATGGGCTTTATTTGGTAAATTTATTTTTTCTTCCCCTCTAATTTCTGTGGAGGTTTTGACTTTTCGTCGACAAATAATAATAATCTTGTCTAGCAATTCATACGGTTTTCTGGCACCCTAGTATAAGGTTATTATTATTTGGCACGATAAGCCCTTGACACCATATTGATTAGAGCGTGGTTCATGAGGTGTGGATTCCCCCCTCATGATTTAATTGATATTAAATAAGGATTATTTAGCCCATGGTGCATGTTGATACGGATCCAGATACCCAAGTGCTTTATTTCAATAGTTCCCAATTCAATTTAATTCCGTTATTCCAATTTAAATTTTAGCATCCTTTAAATCAATTTCCCCACAAATCCAACCACCCATTTACTTAATTAATTCTACATATAATTAAAATCCACCTACTCGTGGGATCGACACTCGTCACCGTTAATCTATTCTACAATAGATTAGGTAAACTGCGAGTTCAACAAAATTTGCACAACAAGTTTTTGGCGCCGTTGCCAGGGAGGTAAGTATTTTAATTTGTAGAATTAATTTTTTTTGTAAATATTATTATTATTATTATTATTATTATTATTATTATTTTAGTTGTTTTCTTGTATTTTTTTTATTTAAGAAAAAGCAAATTTACATTTTTAGGTAAGAATTTCTTTTTCTCTTCTTTAAATTTCTGTATTTTAATTTTCAAGTTATTTTTCTTTGTAATTTTTTTTGTTTATCTTATTAGTTTATTTTAATTTTACTTAATTTGTTTCACGTATTTGTTTTAGTGTGTTTTTATAGAAAGGTTATAACACCGTGATAAGGTTAGTATCGTAATTTCTCCTTCTTCTTTATTATTTGTTTTGTTCTCAATTTATTTTCTTTATTTGCATGCATGGTCGTAAGTCATTATCACCTAATCTTGAACCTATAGACCTTGAATTAGAAAAAATACTTCGCACACAGAAGCACATTGCATTTAAAAATAAAATTGAAATGGATTTGCAACACCAACAACCAGAACCACAGGAGAGGCCATATAAGGATTACTTTAGTCCTTTAGCTAATTTGAGCACATCATGCATTAGATACCCAAATGTAGCTGCTAGGAGTTTTGAACTAAAACCTAGTGTGCTAAATTGTCTCCCAACATTCTATGGCCTAGAAAATGAGGATCCATATAATCATCTGAATGATTTTCATACTATTTGTCAAACTTTTAGATATGAGAATTTTTCAGATGAGGATGTTAAACTTAGATTATTCCCATTTTCTTTAAAGTATAGAGTTCGTTCATGGCTTAATACATTGCCTTCTAATAGCATCACAACATGGGAACAAATGGTAACAAAATTTTTGAATAAATATTTCCCAGTGCATAAAACTAATGCTATTCGCAGGGAAATTTCAGAGTTCACACAGAAAGAAGACGAGCAGTTTTTCGAAGCATGGGAGCGATTCAATAGGCTACTCTTGAAGTGTCCACATCATGGGTACAAGAAATGGCACCAATGCCAATACTTCTTGGAGGGATTATTGCCAAATGTGCAAGAATGGCTAATGGCGACAAGTGGAGGAGAGCTAATGTCAAAAAGTGCATCAGAGATATGGGAATTTTTCCAGAGACAAGCAGATAATTCTCAACAACGGAGTTGATCTCTTAGGAATACTAGAAGAATTAAAGGAGTAAACGAGGTTCACATTGGCGAGTCCAGTTCGGGAATCAAAGAAGTCAAAGAGATGGTTGAAGGTCTTTCTCGACAAATAGCATCGTTGACAACTGCTAAATCAACAGAGCTACGTGACCATGAGTCATATTCAGATCAAGCCAATGCCATCGGTGTCATGAGGAAGCCATCAAATTACAACCCATACTCCAACACATATAATCCTGGATGGAGAGATCACCCCAATTTTTTATAGTCTCAAGGATTCCAACAGAATGGACCAGCAGCTCCAACTCCACCAATGCAACCAATTCCTCAAGTTCCTCAAGCCTCTCAGCCACCATTTAGACTATACAATCAGAACCAGAATTACTCTCAACCCAGACCATGGGAGGATTCATTCCAAAATTTCAAGAATGTTACTCAATCTAAAACGAGCAACAGAACCGCACCATTGATGGACTACGGAATGAGATGAGAGCAGGCTTCAACTCACAAGCCCAATCAGTTTCAAGCCTCGAGAAGATGGTGGGACAACTTGCCTCTTCAGTGCAAACTTTGGCAATGACTGTCGAAAAAGGCAAGTTTCCAAGTCAACCAGTGCCTAATCCTAAAGGAGTGCATGAAGCAAGTACCAGCTCACCACAACAGCATGGAGAGATCAAAGTCGTTATGACCTTGCGAAAAGGAAAAGAAGTCGACAACAAAGTGGAGATGCCAGTGACAAAATCAACTCAGATTGTACCTATAAATGCTGAGGACTCATCAACAGAGGAGAAAGAAGAAACCAACCCACGAGAGTATGTTCCTAAAGCTCCATTTCCTCAGAGGTTAGCTAAAGGAAAGAAGGGAAAATCCACATGTGAGATTCTTGAAATCTTCAAACAAGTAAGTGTTAACATCCCTTTACTTGATGCAATAAAACAAGTTCCATCTTATGCCAAGTTTCTTAAAGACCTTTGTACTAAAAAAAGAAACATTCATGTTCAAAAGAAGGCTTTTTTAACTAAAAATGTTAGTTCTGTACTCCAACACAAAATTCCTCTAAAATGTAAGGACCCAGGCTCCCCCACTATTTCATGTAGTATAGGGAACCACACAATTGAGAATGCTTTGTTGGATTTAGGAGCTAGTGTTAATCTCTTGCCTTACTCAGTATTTGTGAAACTTGGATTGGGAGAATTACACCTAACTCCAGTGGTGTTACAACTTGCAGATCGGTCCACAAAAATACCTCGTGGTATTGTGGAGGACGTGCTTATACAGGTAGACAAGTTTTATTTTCCTGTTGATTTCATTGTAATTGACACTCAACCAATACAGGATTCAAGGAAGCACATCCCCATTATCCTAGGCCGACCTTTCTTGGCAACTGCGGATGCTCACATTCAATGCAGAACTGGAAATATGCAGTTGTCCTTCGGCAATAAGACCATGGAGCTCAACATCTTCAACATTGCCAAACAACCTCACAATGCAGATGATGAAATTGTTGATGTGGATTTAATTGAAGCATTAGTTGATGATACTTTTATTTCAAACCTTAGTGATGACCCTTTACAAACATGTTTAACTCACTTTGGTTTGGATTTTGATATTGACAGATCAGTCGATGAGGTCAACGCCTTACTTGACTCAGCACCATCCATGGACACTAATAAATGGAAGTCAAGAGTTGAACAACTTGCACCATCAGAGAAAAAAATCATCCCATCATCAGAATCACCACCGAAACTCGAGCTCAAACCATTACCCAACACTTTGGAATATGCGTTCTTGGGAGAAGAAAGTACTCTACCGGTAATCATCTCATCATCCCTAAATGACGAACAAAAAGGTAAGTTGTTGGAAGTTTTAAAAGAGCACAAAGGAGCATTAGGATGGACCATAGCAGACATAAAAGGTATAAATCCAGCAGACTGCATGCATTACATTCACCTTGATGAAAATACTAAATCTACTAGGGAAATGCAACGTCAGTTAAATCCTAACATGAAAGAAGTTGTTAGAACGGAAGTCCTTAAGTTATTAGATGCAGGCATCATTTACCCCATTTCTGATAGTTCATGGGTCAGTCCTGTACAAGTTGTCCCTAAAAAGTCAGGAGTCACAGTAGTTACTAATGCTGATAATGAATTGATACCCACTAGAGTGACTACAGGATGGCGTGTATGCATTGATTATAGAAAATTGAATTCTGTCACACGTAAAGACCATTTTCCTTTACCATTTATTGATCAAATGCTTGATAGATTAACAGGCCATAAATTTTATTGCTTTCTAGATGGCTACTCAGGATACAATCAGATTCCCATAGCACGAAAAGATCAAGAGAAAACCACTTTCACTTGCTTTTTTGGCACTTTTGCATATAGGAGAATGCCATTTGGATTATGTAATGCACCTGCTACATTTCAACGTTGTATATTAAGCATTTTTTCTGATATGGTTGAACGATTTCTTGAGGTCTTTATGGATGATTTTTCTGTCTTTGGTGACTCATTTGATCAATGTTTACATCATCTAACACAAGTTTTGCAGAGATGTATCGAGAAAAATTTGGTCTTAAATTGGGAGAAGTGTCATTTTATGGTAAAACAAGGTATAGTTCTCGGTCACATCAATTCATGCAAAGGTATTGAGGTTGACAAAGCTAAGGTGGATCTCATTTCCAATCTTCCTCCACCTAAAAACAAATGAAGTAAGATCTTTCCTTGGGCATGCTAGTTTTTATAGACGTTTCATTAAGGATTTTAGCAAAGTTTCTAGACCCTTATGCAATTTACTTACTAAGGATGCACATTTTATCTTTAATGATTCATGTCTTGTAGCATTTGAAAAGCTAAAGCGATTGTTAACGTCATCACCCATCATTCAGCCATCAAATTGGAGCTTACCATTCGAACTCATGTATAATGCATCTGATTATGCAGTAGGAGCAGTATTAGGAGAAAGAGTAGATCGAATTCCCCATGTTATTTACTATGCTAGTATGACATTAAATTATGCACAGTTGAAATATTCAACTACTGAAAAAGAAATGCTAGCAGTAGTCTTTGCATTAGAAAAATTTCGATCTTATCTCATTGGTTGTAAAATTATTGTGTTCACCGATCATGCTGCTCTGAAATATCTTCTCACAAAGAAAGATGCAAAAGCTAGACTAATTCGTTGGGTATTGCTTTTACAGGAATTTGACTTGGAATTCAAAGATAAGAAAGGGACCGAAAATGTTGTGGCTGATCATCTGTCTCGTCTCCACTTCGACACAATCACAGAACCTTAACATTAAATGAGTCATTTCCAGATGAACAATTAATGAGTGTGGAAGTATTACCCTGGTATGCTGATATCGTTAATTATCTTGTTACAGGTAAACTTCTAGAGCATTGGGCCAAGCAGGACAAGGCTAAATTTTTTACGGAAATAAACAATTTTTTCTAGGATGACCCCTATATGTTCAAGTATTGTGCAGATCAAATTATCAAACGATGTGTCCCAGAAAATGAATTTCAAAACATCTTTTCGTTCTGCCATGAACAAGCTTGCGGAGGCCATTTCAGCGCTAAGAAAACAGCCACAAAAGTTCTACAATGTGGTTTCTATTGGCCGACTATATTTCGAGATACTTACAGCTTTTGCTCTTCATGTAATAGGTGTCAACGAATGGGGAGCATTACACGAAGGAACATGATGCCACTAAATCTAATTTTAGTAGTTCAAATTTTTGATGTGTGGGGTATCGACTTCATGGGACCCTTTCCCGCTTCTTTTGGCCATCATTACATATTGGTTGCTGTTGATTATGTATCGAAATGGGTAGAGGCAATTCCATGCAGGACCAATGATCATAAAGTGGTGATAGGGTTTTTGAAGAGCAACATTGTTTCACACTTTAGATTCCCTCGGGCAATAATTAGTGATGGTGGTACCCACTTTTGTAACAAATCATTCAAAGCACTTTTGACAAAGTACTCCATCACTCATAAAGTGGCGACTCCGTATCATCCGCAAACCAGTGGCCAAGTTGAGATCTCCAATCGAGAAATAAAGCATATATTAGAAAAAACGGTGAGGCCAGACAGAAAAGATTGGTCATTAAGACTCGATGATGCTTTATGGGCATATAGAACGGCGTTCAAGACCCCAATTGGGATGTCACCCTACAGATTAGTGTATGGAAAAGCTTACCACCTACCTGTGGAACTCGAGCATCGTGCGTACTGGGCCATCAAGAAATTCAATTTTGACATACAGCAAGCTGACTCAGAAAGACGATTACAGCTGACAGAACTTGAAAAAATTCACAATGATGCATACGAAAATGCCAAGGTTTACAAGCAGCGAATGAAAGTCTTTCATGATAAGTAGATTATGAGAAAATCTTTCACTTCAGGTCAAAAAATACTTTTATTCAATTCTCGTTTGCACCTATTCCCAAGTAAGTTGCGTTCTCGATGGTCTGGCCCCTTCATTGTTCATACTGTTTTTCCACATGGGGCAATTGAAATTAAGGACCCCAAGAATGGTGTCACGTTTAAAGTTAATGGTCAAAAATTAAAGCCATATTTAGAGTACCAACCACATGGAGAGGACACCGAAATAAATTTAAGTGACCCACCAGATTTGAATTGAGATTTTTCTTTTCGGTGATTTGATTTATTTATTATTTTTTTCTTTTTTTTCTTATACTAATTGAAATCATTTGTGCATAAGTGTGTTTGTTTAACCATTAAATTTTCTCTTATCACTTTTAATCATGAGACAGATCCTCTTGAACATCCTTAGACGACTTCAACGTGTCCAATCTCATCTCAGAGGCCAGATACGATTTTGTAAAACACATCGTATTTGGAAGCTACAACCACCGGAGTTAATATCCCACGTTGAGGATTTAGAAAGCCAACTCAGAGACATTGAGAGAAGTGTCTACAACATCCAGTTGGAGGTTGAGGTAAATTCCATCAGAGGATGATTGTGATTTTCTTTTTGTGTTTTTGTTTGTTACTCCGTTTGTGTGTTTTAGTTTGTCACCCCAGTCAAGTGGCGGATAACGGTACTCCGTGACAATCAAGTCGGTTACTTCAGTTTCCCATAATTACTGATCTTCTGAGGCGAAGGTATGGATAGAAACGAGATCTTAGCAAAGCTTCATAGTCGATTCCCTTCACTTCCTCAGAATGCCCTCCTCACAATCTATAAAGCTCGGTCCGAACGCATGCGATTGCTCATGAGGAATAACATACCTGCTAATATCCGTTGCTTAATCGAAGCTAAAGTACGAATGGCAGGTGAGTTACCTCCCAAATTTATTGCATACATGCCTGGTTGTGGGAAAGAAAATTATGCAAGAAAGCGAAGAGCTCGAAAAATTTTGGTTGCTTGTCATAAGTGTGCAAGAATGATATGCGATAAAAAACGATGTTCTTTAGGAATGGTGTCTGATAACAGAGAAGATAAGATTCAATTCATTAGGGATGGCTTGAATAAGAAGTCATTGGATGATATCCTTTTGTCTCTTGAAACGCATCCCAGTGGATATGTGCAAGGAGCGATTCTCCAGTTATGGCCATCATTCCAGAAAGAGCATGCACGATACAGTCTCGGGAATCTGACTATAAACGACCCTGTTTGCCAGTTTATAAGAAAACTGGATGGGAAGCATATCCTCGATCTATAGAGGGCGTTGAAGCCGTTTCTAGACGTAAAACCAGAGGAAGATGTGAGCCATAGTCGCAACTACCTGTAAATATCCTTTTACTTCACTATTATTTTATTTCACTGTTGTTTTACCATTTGCATTATTGTCTTTAATAATTTTATTTTATCATTGTTTGGTTTTTCTTTTTACTGTTTCCTTTTTGACTTTCGAGCCATGTGCATTGCATGATTAATTGACATAGACATGATACCTCATTCACAGTTGTGACCTACTGCCGCCAAGATCCTTAAATATGATTCTTTTCATTTGCACTCACAAATTATTTTTTTAGAAGTATCCCAATAGCAGCTACTCCCAATAAATAATTCAAGAATATTTGTGTGCTTTCTGGATTTAACTATGGCAAATATAAAGAGTTCGTTGGGGCAGCCATTGATCTTGGTCGAAGCATAGCAGCAAGGAAACTACACTTGGTATATGGCGGAGGTGACCGAGGGTTATCAAAAATGGTCTCAGAAACTGCTTATGTCAGAGGAAGTCAAGTGTTAGGCATCATACCACAAGCCCTAAAACCTTTGGGCTGTTTGTCTGACTCACCGACTGGAGATCTTGCCAGGAGATCTTGCAACTCTAGAGGCACTTATCACATTAGCATCTTGGGCCCATCTGCACATTCATCAGAAACCCATCGGTTTGTTAAATGTCAATAATTTTTATGATGACTTTATCGCATTTCTTAACCATGCAATAAAAAACTACTTCATTCCTTCCACAGTGAAAAAGCTTTTATTCTAATGAGCTACTTGATATGTTACAAGCTTATCGACCAGAGCCAGATCCCAGGACTGTGGTGTTGGAGTGTACAAATAACGATGGTAACAGTAGCCGCAGTAAGAAGTACAAATTAGATTTAACTCTCCGCCTGTAAATATTTTATTTTGTGTTGCACCACCCAAGTGATGTCTTCTAAACTCTACTTCTTTCCTTTAAAACATTGAGGACAATGTTTCGTTCTGGTTGGGGGGAGGGGATAGTTGATAATTGTGGAATGTTGGTTAAGTTTTTACTAATTTTTTGTTGTAGAGACTAACCGTGGCTAAATTTTTTAGTAGAAAATGGTTGAATATGGAGTGTAGTGACTCTAGAAACGCATCTTCTTAGTTTGGAATTTAAAAAAAAAATTGTGATCTTTCTAACTTTTTCTTTTTGACTTCTCCTTTATAAATATGCATTTTCAAATTTTTGAGTCGAAGATGGCTGAATATAGAGTGTAGTGCCTCTAGAAACGCATCTTCTTAGTTAAAAAAAAAAGTATTTTCTTTTTCTATCATTTTAAGTATAACTTTTCCAATTAGTTTTTCTGCATCATTTTCACATTTCTGCATGCATATTTTCCTTTCATGTTTAGAATAGGTTGGGGGGTAGAATGTTGTTTAAAAAAAAATAGTGTGATTTTGTTTTTATTTTTGGATGACATGATGACTTTCGAATTTTAGTATTTGTATTATATTTGGTCTTGAGTGATGTTACACTATGTTTACTACTCTACATGTTGATGTCGGAGATAAATATGAGTTGCTTGAAAGAATTGACATGTCATAATGAATACCAAGTGAGCTTTTGCGCCTATTATTTTTCTTGGAGAGTAACCCTTTTTGCCAATTTTTCATACAACTCAGCAGTTTACTATTTAATATACGATCTCTATATTCTTTTGAATCAACCCTCTAAAAAAAATTACTTTAAAAAAAAAAGTGTGTTGCTACATCTGAATATCCATTTAACTAGTAGATATGGAGGATTATCTAGAGCCCTAAAAGATGATGGAAAGGCCATCTTTGACCCGTTTGAGCCTTTCTAGCCATCCCTTATGTGAAATATCTATAGTTAGCCCTTTTGAGCCTTTTATTAAAAAAAAAAATTTCTTTGTCAACTTATCATCTTGACCCACTCCAATTTGGAGTATTACCCGATATCTTACAAGTTCCATCACCTATTCATGTTTAAGAAAAATATAAATAATTATTTTGTTTAGTAAAGTTGTGCAATACCAAAAAAAAAAAAAGAGAAGAAAACAAAATTCTCTAAAACAAAAAAAAAAGAAAGAAAGTGAGATATAATATAATAATAAATAAGTGAAATGCATTTTTTTAGTTTCCACAAAATATTATTTTTCTCAAACATATATTTTGTTTTCTCTATTTTCCTTTCTTTGTTAGCCATGTCCCTAGCCTACGTTACATCCTAATAAAAGTCCTTCTTGATTTTAGGGAACTATAGTCTGAAGTAGAAGCTAGTTATATGGGCTAAAAAGATGTAGTGGTGCATAAAAAAAATAATAAAATAGAAAAATAATAATAAAAAAAGGTAAATAAATTGGGTTGACTAGCATTTTGTTTGACTTGAGATCGTGTTATTTCTAAGTTGTGGGCATATTCTTTTCATCTCGGTGAGAGTGTGTGATATTATTTCTTTATTATCTTCACTCAATTTATTGTTCATTGAAGTGACAATTTTTATTGGGTTTAATTTCCTTGTGAGAGTGTCACTATTACCGGTGAGATTTTGGGGTTTGACATGTCATTTTTGAAAGTAGCTGTGACAAAGTCTGCTGGACTGATGCATGTGGATGGTTGATGTGGGTGATGTTTCTTTAGACTGGAGATAATACTTATACTTTTATTTGATTGTTATCATTAATCTGACTGAATAAACACGATTGTTTAAAAAAAAAATCATTTTGGATTTGAATTTTGTTTTCGCTTTATTTGCTAGGGACTAGCAATAAGTTGATTAGGGGGTGTGTTGAGTGTTAGAAAGTGTATATTTATAAAGGAGAAAATTGTTATTTTGTACTTCAACTTTTACTAACATCTCTAATTTTATTTATTTAAGTCTCTTGTTATTTAATTATTAGTGTTTTGTTTTAATGAAGTATTTTATGTATTTTAGGGACATCATGGTCATTTCACAATGAACGAGATTTCGGACAGCAAAACGGACATCACTTTTGAACTCAAGACAGTCGAAAACCTTAGGAGGAGCATAAAAGGAAAAATAGCACTGTTCATACGTACGATACTATTCACATGCGATCTTTGTTCATGTATCTTATTCACGACCTTTGTTTAGATCTGCGTTCTTGTTCAAACTGCGTGGTCAAACCCTTGGTCAAAGCGTATTCTTGTTTCACTGATGACGTGGCGCAATCCTGTGCGTCCAAACGGTTTTTAATCCGATGGCCATGATTCACTCAATGTATCTATAAAAAGGGGGTCTCCCCCCCTAATTTGATACCCCTGAATCCATTTTTTAGCTTAGTTTTCTGTAATTCCTTCTTCATCTTGTATTTTCTACGTATTTTAATAAAATTCCCACTTTACCCTTAGTTCAATTATGAGTAGCTAATTTTCTTTCAAGCTTGGGTTGAAGGTGAAGTCTCAACATGTGTCATGGGCTTTATTTGGTAAATTTATTTTTTCTTCCCCTCTAATTTCTGTGGAGGTTTTAACTTTTCATCGACAAATAATAATAATCTTGTCTAGTTTCGCCCAGTTTTCTGGCACCCTAGTATAAGGTTATTATTATTTGGCACGATAAGCCCTTGACACCATATTGATTAAAGCGTGGTTCATGAGGTGTGGATTCCCCCCTCATGATTTAATTGGTATTAAATAAGGATTATTTAGCCCATGGTGCATGTTGATACGGATCCAGATACCCAAGTGCTTTATTTCAATAGTTCCCAATTCAATTTAATTCCGTTCTTCCAATTTAAATTTTAGCATCCTTTAAATCAATTTCCCCACAAATCCAATCACCCATTTACTTAATTAATTCTACATATAATTAAAATCCACCTCCTCGTGGGATCGACACTTGTCACCGTTAATCTATTCTACAATAGATTCGTGCGCTTGCGAGTTCAACAAAATTTACACAACAACGCCTCTAACTAACCGATCTAACCTAGTGGTTGAAAGTTCTATATTGGAATAGAAAATTTTAACTAGGTTTGGGTACATTTTTTCATCTAGATTCAAGGCAATTTTCCATTGTACCAACATCTCTTTTACATTACTACTATATAGAACTAACTCTTCAAAATCATCTAAATCGAAAAAGAAGGAATCAATTAACTTACGCGACATAAACCGAGTGTATAATCTCCTAGGAAGAGAAGGAGAAGGGAAGTGGACCCTTTTGAAATCAGGAATAAGAGGGTGATGAGAAGGACTCTTGCTAGCCCGTTGTTTAACCCATCTCTTTGGTCTTAAAGGTCCTTCGCTAGACATGGATAAATTTGGAGGTATAGAAGAGTATGTATGGGCTTAATTTGATCAAGTAATAAAGGAATTTATGGAGAATTTGAAATAACTATATTCGGTTTGCACTAGGATTTTCAAATTGGGAATTTGCAATTTAAGGCTTAAAAACAGATTTTAATAGGATGAAAATGTTCTCAACTTGTTAAAAAGGGTTTCTATGGCTTTAATTTGGAGAGAAATTGGAAGGAAAATGAATAATTTCATAGAAAGAATGAGTTGCAGCTGCGGTTGAAGGTTAAACGATTCAAGGGCAAAAGAAAATGAAGGAGAAAACATTTTACTGTACTCTTATCGTGCGATAACGGTCAGCTGTTATTAAGATATCGACGAGCCGATATCATTCCAGAATGTAACCCAAAATTTTTATGAAAACGGCAAGCCGTTAGTGAGAAGTCGACGAGCCGTTATCTTCTTGAATATTTTCCCTAGTTTTCTCTCAAAAACGGTTAACTATTTATTGAATAAACGACAATCCGTTTTCTTTAACTAATGATTTCGCACATCTACTTTAGTTTCTAGTCAACAATCAATCCATTTCAAGATCATTTCATTGATATGAAATGTCTTTAATGCATGATTCATGAATTCACATAATTCAAATAATTAATACAAATAAACAATCACATTACTAACAACAAAATAGATTTAATAACACATAAAGCTATTGTACACCATTCAACATTCCAAGCTTATGTCTAATTTTAGTAAATTGTTCTTCATTGAGGAGTTTCGTAAAAATATCAGCGAGTTATTTTTTAGTTGAAACAAAATTCAATGAAATATCCTTTCTTTAAACATGATCTCTCAAGAAGTGATGTCTAATATCTATATGCTTGGTTCTTGAGGGTTGGATAGGATTCTTTTAAAGATTTATGGAATTAGTATTATCACACAAAATAAGTATTTTATCAAGATGAATGCCATAGTCTCTAAGAGTTTGTTTCATGCATAAGGCTTGAGCACAACAACTTCTGGGTGCAATATATTTAGCTTCGGCAGTTGATAGTGCCACCGAATTTTGTTTCTTACTAAACCAAGAGACTAAAGAGTGACCTAAAAAATGACATGTTCCTATCAATCTTATAACCAACAAAATCTGCATCTGAATAGCAAGTTAAGTCTATATGTTTTCTTTTAGGATACTAAAGGCGAAGATCTATAGTACCACTCAAATAACGAAAAATCTTTTTTACCGCATGCAAATGAGATTCTTCAAGACATGATTGAAATCTTGCACACAAGCATGCATTAAACATAATATTAGGCCTACTTGCAGTTAAGGAAAGTAAAGATCCGATCATACCTTGATATGTTTTGACATTAACTTCCTTACCTTTTTCATCCTTGTCAAGTTTAATGGTTGAGCTCATTAGAGTACTTTTTATCTTTCCATCTTCAAGTCCAAATCTCTTGAGTAAATCACTTTGATATTTGGCCTGATTGATAAAGATTCCTTCTTAGGTTTTTTTATTTGAAATCTAAGAAAGTACTTCAATTCTTCCATTATACTGATCTTAAATTCCTTACTCATACAAGATGAAAATTCCTTGCATAGAAACTCATTAGTAGATCTAAATATAATATCATATAAATTTGAACAATGAGAATATCTTGATTCTTATGCTTAATAAAAAAGAGTTATGTCAGCCTTAACCATTGAAAAACTATTATCCAGCAAGAAATTTTTAAGCTTATAATACCATGCTCTAGATGCTTGCTCTAGGTGCTTATTGTAATCCATACAATGCTTTTGACAATTTAAAAACCAGGGGGTTGTTTTGTATATACTTCTTCCATAATACAACCATTTTAAAAATGCACTTTTGACATCCATTTAATATAAAATAAAATCTTTATGACATGTAAATGCTAATAACATCCTAATGGATTTTAATCTTACTACGTGTACAAATGTTTCATCAAAATCAATTCCCTCTTCTTGGTTATAATCATGAGCTACTAATCTAGTTTTATTTCTTACAACCGCACTAGTTTCATCCATTTTATTTCTAAATACCCATTTAATGCCTATAGTGGATTGATGTTCCGATTTAGCAACTAATTTTCATACATTGTTTCTCTTAAATTTATTCAACTCCTTTTGCATTGCCATAATCCAAGATTCATCATTTTCTACATCCGCAAAGGATTTTGATTCAATTTAAGATATGAATGCAACATGCTCACAAGTCTAAATGATGATCTAGTGGTTACATCTCATGATGGATCTCCTAAAATTAAGTCTTTAGGGTGAGAAGAAACATACCTTCACTTCGTGGGGAGTGTTTGAGAAGTACTTTCAACTTGCTTCAAAATCAGTTTCTTCATGTTGCTCCTCTTGATTTGCTAGTAATCTATCATCTTATTTGTCTTTTAAAGATTCTTTTTGTTGTAAATTTGCATCATCATCATCAACAACTTTCTCCATAGAGAAAGGGTTAGACTCATCGAATGTAACATGCATAGGTTCTTCCACAATTAAAGTTCTTTTATTATAAACGCTATAGGTTTTGCTTGTGTTTGAATAACCAAGAAAAATACGAACACTAGATTTTGGATAAAATTTACCAAGATTATTTTTTGTGTTTAAAATAAAACATTTGCATCTAAAAACTTTGAAAAAACCAATGTTGGGTTTTCTATCTTTCCAAAGCTCATAGGGAGTTTTATTAAGATGAGGTCTAATCAACACACGATTTAAAACATAACAAGCGGTGTTGATGGCCTATTCTTTCTCTCAACAATCCATTTTATTATGGAGTCCTAGGTGATGAAAATTGATGTACAATGCTAAAATTATTGCAAAAGGTTTTAAATGCATGATTTTCAAACTCTCCTCTATGATCACTCCTAATGCATGCAAAACTATACCCTTTTTCATTTTGAATTTTCTTATAAAATGCTTTAAAAGTATCAAGAGCATCATCCTTATTAGCTAAGAATAATACCCATGTGTATCTAGAAAAATCATCAAAAATTACAAAAGTATAATACTTGCCACTTAGGCTAACATATCTTTAAGGACCAAATAAGTCTAAATGAAGTAGTTGAAGATGTTTTGAAGTGAAACTATGATTTTTGCTTTTAAAAGAGGTTTTTATTTGTTTACCAAATTGGCATACTTCATAAATTTTATCTTTTTGAAAACCAATTTTTGGAAAACCTTTAACTAAATCATTTTTGGAAATCTTTGAGATTAAATCCATGCTTGCATGTCCTAGTCTTCTATGCCATAGCCAACTATCATCATGTAATGCAGAAAAACATTTATCATAAGCAGATGCACACTTTATGTCAATAATATAAACATTACCACATCTATTTTCATTAAGCAAAATTTTGTTATCACATGCATTCTCAATAACACATCTTGATTTATAAAAAAAAAAACCTTATAGCCCTTGTCACACAATTGACTAATACTAATCAAATTGTATTTCAAATTTTCAACTAAACATACATTTTTAATTAGAGTTGAGGAAACTTTATCGACGTTACCAATTTTGATAATTTTTCCTTTTAAGCTGTCTCCAAAGGGTACATTTCCACCATTTTCGATTTTGGTGAAACTTGAGAACCATGCATAGTTTCCGATCATATGCCTTGAACAACCACTATCTAAGTACCATTTATTTTTCTTCTTTTTCAAGCCTGCAAAGAAAATCTTATGTCTTAGGTACCCAAACTTTTTTGGTCTTTGAGTGTTAGCAATGGTTTCTTTCGAAGCCTAGATACATTTTACTCCAAAGCATGCATTTCTTTCACTGGACATGTATATTTCATGTGACCATTTTGATTGTAATAATGATAAGCACTATTATTATCACTTGTGGTGGTAGTTTTAATAAAATAATTCTTATATATTTTTGTTTCAAATTAGGCTTGTATCCAAGTCCTTCTTTATCAAACACACATTTTTTAGTGCTTAGCAATTTTTCTAAGTTCTTTTAACTACTTTGAATTTAACACAATTTTATTTAACTCATTACTATTTTTCTTAAGCACTTAATTTTCTTTTATTAATGCATCAACATGTGATTTTTTATGCTCATATTTATCATGCAACATTTTATTATCTAACTCTAGTTCTTTAATCTTTTCATTTAATGAATCATTGCAATTTTGTAGAGCATGAATGTACCATCACAAATAACTTCCAAAATTTCGTAATCTAAAGCTTGCCAATAAATTCTCATCCCAGTTTTCTAATATGGGTAGTCATTATCATCAAAGAATGGTGGCCTAGTTATAGATTGTCCTTCCCTAAAGGTAGAGTCATTTTGAGTTGCCATAGATCTTTAACTCTCTAAACAAGAACATCTCGCACTGATACCAAATAAAATGATAATAGTGCAACCCAAAAGAAGGGTGAATTAGGATTTTTAAAACTTAAGCTAAACACACCACACAATAATTCAATCTTATACCTTAATAATAAATAAATAAATTTAATCAAGCATAAAAATAAAAGAGTAAGGGAAGACATATCAAACATGTGACTTTTATGTGGCTCGGCTAACCGTGCCTACGTCCACGCCTCCAAGCTCCCCAGGCTTTAGGATTTCACTAAGAAATCCTCGATAGATTCAACTACTCTTACAATTGACTTCCAAGGTGTCAATGAACCTTTACAACAATAGATTATCCCCAATCTCTTAACCCAAGTGTATCCCAAAACTTACAACCTCTCAATTTGATTTTTCAAAAAAATTATAAATAAATCTCTCTCACAATGTGTTTGACTACAAGTGATAGCTCAATGTGAGAAATAAAATAAAATACAATCAAGTTTGAAACTCAATAATAGTTGTGTACTTAATAGCTAGCTCAATGATAATAGTTGAATTAATTTATGCTTGAATTTGATTGAGCCAATTTATAGATGGAGCTGAAAACTAGCAGTTATTGACTTTCTGCACACTGTCAGATCACCGTTTAGTACTTATTGGATCACCGTTTTGACTTTAGCAAGTAACTGTTGGATCTAAATTCAAATTGTCGGATCATCGTTAGCAAGAAGTCGGATTACCGTTATTGCTCCAAAAACTTGTTCAAAGATGTTGGTTACCCATTTGACTTAAACCGTTTACCATTTGCAAGATGATTTCTTTTTGGATTGTTATAGGTTAATCATTATCAATAAACAGTTTACCATTATCTAAGATTTACTCTCTGAAATACAGTCAGATTACTGTTATTTGAGATTTGCTCTCTGGAATGCAATCGGTTTACCGTTATCTATTAATAGTTTGCCGATATCTGAAATTTGCTCTTTGGAATGCATTTGGTGTACTGTTAGCCATAAATGGTTAATGCAATTGGTTTGCCGTTTTCTATAAACGGTTTGCCGTTTTCTAGAAATTCACTCTTTCGAATGTAATCAGTTTGCCCTTTTTTTATAAATGGTTTGCTATTTATTTCTATAAGGTTTTTTTGTTGTTTTGAATATTATATGGCTTAAAAATTGATCCAATTAACAATAATTTTTCAAACTTATCAATTGAAAACATGTTTGTTATCATTAAAATCATTATTATAAAAATAAAAGAGTTAACAACGGCCAAATTTTTCTTCTCTGCTTTATGTTTTGTATTGTGCTTCTTCAATTGTGGAACACTTTTTATATAGGCACTAGGGTTTCACAAAAATCATAATTCTCAAAAGACTAAATTTTTTTCCAAAAAAGAGTTTCTTTCCTTTTATAATTCCTATGAATCTGAATATGAATAAATATGATATTTTTGCCTTACTGGTCTCTCAAGAAATACCTAGAACATTTAATAAACTTCCTGTTTGAACAAAATTCTTGGTCTAAATAAACTTACTCGCCAATTATGGAATCTCGTCATTAATTGACTTACTAATTTGGACATCTAATTAAAATAGGAAACAAATATTAATAAAAAAAATTGGAATATCACTAAATTAGGGAATTAATAAATTAATCCCTATTACAAGATATGCAATAAATAAAATTCTTATTGAACTACACTTGCCATAAGATGCCAACTCTAAAAATAATGGACTTAACAAATTTATACTTAAAGGAGAAGGAAAATAGTTTGTTGTTTGATGCTTTTCATAAAAATCTTGCCATTCTTCTGAAAATTGTTAGCCTCATGTTATGATTGGTCCTTAATCCGATATGGTGCATCTCCTCATGGTGGATTTGGAGTGGAATTGGAGCGCATAATGATGCTTTTATATGGTCTCAACAATATTCGCAAAACACCTCTTTTCCCACTTCACCCACTTAGCTAGGATTGAAACTCCCGAAATGATGTTTATCATGTATCTAAAAAGGTTAGTTTTGTAAATTTAAATGATAATAAAACAAAATTAATTAAGTGTAAAGTAAAATTATGGTAGCGTACCCTAATTTTTTTTTTTTAGTCCGCTCAACATGTTGATACGAATTTTCATAATTGAATTCCTTCTTTTATATTAACTAATCCTTTTTTGCCTAATTAATTAAACTTTTATTTAATTTGTATGACACAATGACATGTTCAGAAAAAGTGGATGTGGATAAGGTAAAATTAACAATGTTATTTATATATTTAGTTAAATATGGTCATAATAAAAATAATATAACATTGAATATAAATCACATTTAACTCATATGTCATTATTTAATGTTGTAGGAATGATGATGGATGTGTCGTGAATATCAAGATAATAAAAAAGACATTATAATATTACATTAATCTTACTCCTGCAATTACTTTTGATAGATATTTTATTATCATTCTCATTTGTTTGTGTGCACTTAAGTGCAATGAATTCAAAACTCAAGCACTTGAAATAGTTGCGTTTTGAGTAAGTGATTCTATTCACTAGTTACTGGCTACACAAGTGATGTTTTATTTTCAATAAGCATTAAAACGACATCAGTTCCAGCTGTTCTGAGCAAAGATTAAGTGTTTCATGTGATGAAGCATGTGACCTGAGAATGTAAGCTGTTAGAAGTTGTTATACAAGTATCATAAACTGGTGCAATATAGGTTTCTATATCAGAGACATAAAGGTTGATTCTTAAGCATTTTTAATGTGATATTTGTGACCTTTCTAGAGAGATTTAAGAAATAGAGAAAGTATCTTCTTGTTCCATGTAATCTCATTTGTATAATATCTATAATTTTCATCTTGAATAATCAATAATACCTTTTTTGTGGCTTCTCCCATAGATGTAGATTGTGCATTCATGCACAATTGAACCACGTAAAATTTGTTTCTTAATGTGTCTGTTTTGCTTCCAATTCAATTTAATTTCTCGATACTAATCTCTGCTAACCTAGAGCTAAGAGTTTTGTTAAAATTGAAGCATCAGATTGGTTGACTTGTTCGTTTTGCTACTTTTATAGATCTTGATAGTGTTCTTGGGTAATGGTTGATTGCTAGAAGAAGTAAGACAATCTAATCACTACGCGTAGTATCAAAGCCAAGGTCTTCTATCCAAGATCCCAGTATGGCAACCTCTAAGATTGCTCTTGAAAGATTTAATGGAAAAAAATGACTTTAATATATGGAAGGTTATGATGGAGGCAGTGTTTGTAACACAAGGCCTTTGAGATACTCTTCAACCAATATCTAAGAATAAAGAGAAGGAAGTCTTTTCCTCAAAGACCTAAGAGTAGATGACTGAGATAGATAAGAAGGCTAAGGGGACCATCATCTAGAGTCTTGTAGATTCAGTGATTAGAGAAGTTGCAAAAGAACCCACACTTGCTGTTTTATGGTCTTAATTAGAGAGTGTATACATTAAGAAGTCTGTTGGCAATAGATTGTATATCAAGAAAAGGATGTTCACACTGAAGGTGGTGGAAGGCTCATCTCTTGATAATCATCTTGATGAGCTGAACATGAAATACAAGTGTACAACCCAAGAGGGGGGTGAATTGGTATTTTAAAAATTATCCTAACAAAACCACACAACAATCCAATCTAACGCCTTAATAAATTCGAAAGTAATAAGTTCAATAAAAGCACAATAATAAATGAGTAAGAGATAAGAGAAACAAACACACGAAATTTTACGTGGTTCGGCAATCCCCACCTACGTCTACGCCTCCAAGCGATCTAAGCTTGAGGTTTTCACTATCCAAGCCTTCTAAGGCTTAAAATGCTTACAATTGACTTCAATGTATCAATGAACCTTTACAACAAAGAGATTATTTCTCAATTTCTTCACTCAAGTGTCTCACACACTCAAACACTCACAATTGAGATGAAGAAATAGAAATTACAACAAAAACTCTCTTAAAGAGTAGATGAACAAATTGAAGAACAATAATGATTTAATGAATAATGATTTGTGAATTGAGAGTTCAAGATAAGTTGTGTGCTTTTAGTTTATGCTTGCTAGAGAGCTTGAAAATGAATTGGATTTGAGTTTTTATAATTGGAGCTCAAAAACTAACCGTTATTCACTTTTTACTCATAACCAGATTACCGTTTATAGTATCTGGAATTCCGCTTGCATGTTACCATTAAGGCAAAAATTTGAATTTTAGAACATCCGGAATGCCGCTTGTAATATCTGGATTACCGTTTATGCTCCAGAAGCTTGCTGTCCAACAACCGGATTTCTGCTTATGGAATCCGGATTGCCACTTTTCATCCAGAGAGTTTATGCCCCCTAACACATATTCGATTTACCGCTTACTACAGTAACGGTACAGTAAACTGTTTACTAAAATTATAATTTGACCTCAAAACTTTATATAACTATATTATGGCCCAAAACGTTATAGATTTTGTAATTAAGTCCAATTTCAGATTTTGTAAATATTACTTTGTGAATCCCAAAACTTTCTGAAATTATGAACACACCCAAACTTTGTGAAATTTTAGAATGGCCTACAATATTTAAATATTTTCAAATAGGTCCAAATCCGAAATTCAAAACCGTATTTATTAAAAATAAAGATTGTAAAATTCTTTCACTTTAGTTCACAACTTTGGAAAATAACTTAACTCCATAAAATCATTTTCTTATTTTAAAAGCACAATATATAAAATTTTATTTTAACTACTCTCAATTTTGTTTAACCAACACATATAGTTTGTTATCATCAAAATCAATATTTATAGCCATATAGGCTAATAATCTCCCTATTTTTGATGATGACAAAACACATTAAAGAAAATTGATTTAGTTATGAAAAGCTTCTCCTTAATCAATGCAAGATTAAAACTAATTTTAAAAAAAATTAAAAGACTCCCCCTGCATATCCATATTTTTCATAACAAATAAAATTTCTCATGTTTCTCCCTTACAAATTATATCTCCCCCTTCATCATCAAAAAGAACAGAGGCTCCCCCTATCAATCATCAAAAACTCAATATACACACATTAGTTAAAAAAAATATCCAAGGCATGAAGAGATATCATAACCAACAAGTAAAACAAATCCATAGCATCCAAAACTTAAGTAAAGAACATAATAAATATGCAAAGCAAATGCATATCATCCAAATCAAATACATAATCCAAAGTCATAACAACCATCCATATAATCGAAAATAAAAATACATAAAGTAGTAAATGACATATAAGTGTGTCTGATACAAGCATAAGAGACTACTGATGTGGTAAGGATGGTGGTGATGGAGGTGTATACAGATATGGAATACCGAAGTGCTCAAAGAGGAGGCGTTGGCTGTGAATGAGCTGCTGCTGCTGCTGAAACTCAGTCTGCCGCACAGAGAGCATCCTCACCTCATCCATAATTTGCTGAAGTGTAACCTCGTCAGAAATATGATGCTCGGGAGGTGGTAATGCAGGTGCAGAGGCAGTAGGAGCAGTGGTAGGCATCGGAGAATCTCGACGACAACGCTAGTCTCGAAACGGAAGTGAGAAATCAGGGAGTTGATCAGTAGGAATCATATCGTTGAGTTGCCGATCATCACTCGGAGTTAGGAAAGTGTACTTGTTTTCAGTGACTTTGACCTAAATGCAATCACGCCACTCAAAACCTAAGCCAATAACAGCATCATCCCCTATACCCTTAGATGGTCTAAACGATGGTTCATTAAACGGAACCTCAAAGTATTTAAGGATTCGGGTAATGAAGTGACCATATGGAAGGGAGTGAGAAATCAAGGCAGGCATGGTCAACATGGTTCGGATGATTGTATATCCTAAGTTAATTGGACGATGTTTAATAATACAATCAATCAAAGCAACGTCCATGTGAGAAACCTCATCCAAATGCCCTGATCTAGGAAGAACAATTGACTGAATAAAGCGAAGTAAAATACGAGTTTGAAGACAAAGGCAGCGACAACGGAAATGAATGGTACAATCTTCAACAGTAAGATCTCTACGCCGACATATATTACGAACGGCATCAATATGAACAAATTTATCAAGTTTCGGAGATTTCCTACGTGAGAAAATTTTTAGGCCAAAATCGGATGAACCTAGGATAAAGTTTAACAATGAAACATCAAGATCAATCATAACTCCTCCGACATTAGTTATTACTCAAGTCTTATTCTCCTCGGAAACATCCATATTCGAGTAAAATACTTTCACCAAGTCGGGATAAACATTTTCATCAATCATAAGTGCATTAATCCAACCAACATCACCCAATAATTGAAATAAATTTTTATGACTAATGTGAAGACTATAAAGTCAATCGGTTTGTAAAACAAAAAATCTGTTGAGTACCTCACGAGTCCGGAAGCTTTGCTGAAACCATTTGGCTAAATGTTTGATGTTCTAAAAGTGTGTGGGCTCAAAGGTGGATTGTGTGGAAGTGCCGCCGGCTTGCCATGATCGCTTAAGGGATTGAACTGGTTCTTTACCTTTTCTTTGAACCGGCCATGAGCTTGACATGGTAAGTTTGAGTGATTTGAGGTGAAATGAGGCAAGAAAAATGAAGATAATGAGGATTGGAAACAATTTTGAGAAACAATTTAGCTCAAAAACAACTTGAGATGAAGAAATTTAGAAAGAGAAAAAATCTTGAAAAACCCCAGGATGATTTCAAATCTAACAATTTTGAGGTGTAAGATGGGTTTGAGAGATGATTTTGGACACAAGAAAGGATGGGAAACAAGATTTATAGTACGATTTGCATAAAAAATGAGTGAAAATGAAGGATTTTGGAGAGAAAACGAGAAAGGAAGAAGCGGCTTTAGAGAGAGAGAGAGTGAACCGGTTTTCCGAAAGAGAAGAAGATGATGAACAGAATTTATCCCTGTAAATCCGGCATTCTAGATGTGAATAACCGAATATCCGGTTGCATTCCAGGAGCTTATTTTTACGAATCCGGATTTCCAAATAACATAACCAGTTATCCAGTTTGGAAGCAAAAAACTCCCTCGCGAATCCGGTTTACCGGATGTTACTAATCGGTTAGTGGACAGAACCATCGAACCCAAAAACGGCTTACCGGTTAGCCGAATGACTCCTAGAATGCTCTAGACCAAAAAGCTTCTAGGTTTTCCATATCCGGTTGGCCGAAAGATGTCCAGAATGAGTCCAGCCTTCAACCGACTTATTCAGCATCCGGTTGACCGGATATTTCTCAGAATATTTTTCAAAATGAGTTCGGTTTACCGGTTTGAATAAACAGTTTTTCGATTTAGAGACAGAAAGTATGCTTTGCAAATCTGGTTTACCGGATTTCATAACCGGATGACCGATTTCGCCTAGAAATTTTACAAAACAAATGCGGCTTACCGATCTGGTAAATCCGGTTATCCGAAAGTTGATCTGAGAGAAACTAAAGCTAATCCAACTTACCGGTTAGCTAAAATCCAGTTATCCGGATATTGACCCGAGAGTAGCAAAGAAGAAAACGGATTTCCGGTTGATAGGAAGCGGTATACCGGTTTAGACTTGGAAAACGTTTTGCCTCTTATTGAGTATTGGCAAGCTCTTTTACTTGTATTATACACACCATTTTATTTTTGACTTAAAATTTGATCAATTTTTAAATCATTTTGAGATTCAAAATTTTTCAATAAGCCATTTAATTCATGAAACATAAATTCATAAAATAACAAGCATATCAAGCTATTTAATTCATAAAGCATAAATCCATACAATAACAAACATATCAACTTAATCAACAAATCATAACTTAAGATGCAACATTCATCATTCCAAGCTCATGTCTTATCTTTATAAAAAGCTCTTCACTAAGAAGTTTTGTAAAGATATCTGCAAGTTGATTTTCAGTTGAAACAAATTTAATCACAACATCTCCTTTTGAACATGATCTCTAAGGAAATGATGCCTAATTTCTATATGCTTTGTCCTAGAATGTTGAATTGGATTCTTTGATAGATTAATAGCACTAGTATTGTCACACAAGATAGGTATTTGATCGAGTTTAATGTCATAGTCTCTAAGGGTTTGTTTCATCTAAAGAATTTGTGCACAACAACTACCTGTGGCTTTATATTCGACGTCGGTGGTTGAAAGCGCAACTGAGTTTTGTTTCTTACTAAACCAAGAGACAAGTGAATGACCTAGGAAGTGACATGTTCCACTAGTACTTTTTCTATCAACCTTATAACCAGAAAAATCGGCATCTGAATAATAAGTTAAGTCAATATGTGTTCCCCTAGGATACCAAAGGCCAAGATTAATAGTTCCAATCAAATAACGAAAAATTCGTTTAACGGCAAGCAAGTGTGACTCTTTAGGACAAGATTGAAATCCAGCACACAAGCATACACTAAATATAATGTCAGGCCTACTAGCAGTCAAATAGAGTAAGGATCCGATCATTCCTCGATATGTCTTGATATCAACTTCCCTACATTTTTCATCTTTGTCCAGCTTGATTGTAGTACTCATTGGAGTGCTTTTTGTCGTTCCATTATCATAGCCAAATCTTTTGAGTAGATCTTTCACGTACTTGGCTTGATTTATGAAAATTCTTTCCTCGTTTTGTTTGATTTAGAGTCCAAGAAAGTACTTTAACTCTCCCATCATACTCATCTCAAATTCTTTGCTCATACAAGATAAAAATTCTTTATACAACAACTCATTAGTAGAACCAAAAATAATATCATCAACATAAATTTGAACAATAAGTATATCTTGGTTTTTATGCTTACCAAATAAAGTTGTATCCGCTTTCACCATTGAAAAATTGTTATCTAACAAAAAGTTTTTAAATTTATCATACCATGCTCTAGGTGCTTGTTTAAGACCATACAAAACCTTAGATAACTTATACACATGATCTGAAAATTTTTCATTTTCAAAACCAAGAGGTTGTTTCACATAAACTTCCCCCAAAATATAACTGTTTAAGAAAGCACTCTTGACATCCATTTGATATAAAATAAAATCTTTATGACATGCAAAAGCATTCTAATGGATTCTAGTCTAGCTACAGGTGCAAATGTTTCATCAAAATCAATTCCCTCTTCTTGGTTATAACCTTGAGCCACTAATCTAGCTTTATTTCTTATAACCACACCGGATTCATCCATTTTGCTTTTAAATATCCATTTAGTGCCTATAATGGATTGATGTTCGGGATTAGGAACTAATTCCCACACATTATTTCTCTCAAATTGATTCAACTCCTCTTGCATTGCCATAATCCAAGATTCGTCATTTGCCGCATCCTCAAAGGATTTTGGTTCAATTTGAGAAATAAATGCAACATGCTCACATGTGTTCTTAAGTGATGATCTAGTTGTAACACCTCGTGAGGGATCTCCTAAAATTATATCGTTAGGGTGAGAAGAAATATACCTCTACTCCTTGAGGAGTGTTTGAGAAGTGCCTTCATTTTGCTCTGCATTTGTTTCTTCATAATGCTCTTCTTAAATTCCATGAGGTGCATCCTTTTAGTTGTCATTTGATGATTCTTCTTGATGTTCTTATTCTGCATTATCATTAACAACTCCTTTCTCCGCAGAGGAGGGATTAGACTCATCAAATGTGACATGCATAGATTCTTGCACAACTAAAGTTCTTTTATTATACACTCTAGAAGCTTTGCTTGAGTTTGAATAACCAAGAAAAATACCAACATCGGATTTTGAATGAAATTTACCTAGATTATCTTTTGTGTTCAAAACAAAACATTTGCATCCAAAAACTTTGAAATAGCCAATGTTGGGTCTTCTATCTTTCCAAAGCTCATATGAAGTTTTATTAAGATTATATCTAATCAACACACGATTCAAAACATAACAAGCGGTGTTGACGGCTTCGGCCTAAAACTATTTTGGCAATGAGTTTTCATTTAGCATGGTCCTAACCATTTCTTGAATAGACCTATGTTTTCTCTCTACAACTCCATTTTGTTGAGGAGTCCTAAGTGATGAAAATTAATGCTCAATGCCAAACTTATTACAAAAATTCTCAAATGCATGATTTTCAAATTCTCCACCATGGTCACTTCTAATACAAGTAATTGAATATCTTTTTTTATTTTGAACCTTTTTACAAAAAATTCTAAATGCATCAAAAGCATCATCCTTATTAACTAAGAACTATACTCATGTGAATCTAGAGTAATCCTCTACAATCACAAAAGTATAATATTTGCCACTTAAACTAGCATATCTAGAAGGTCCAAATAAATCTGTGTGAAGTAATTGAAGAGGTTTTGAAGTAGAGATATTTTTCTTCCTGTTGAAACTAGTTTTGATTTGTTTTCCAAATTGGCAAGCTCCACAAATTCTATCTTTTTGAAAATTGATTTTTGGAAGACCTTTAACCAAATTATTTTTTCACAATTTTTGAAATCAAATCCATGCTTGCATGACCTAATCTTCTATGCCAAAACCAACCATCATCATGCAATGCGGAGAAACATTTATTATTTGAGGATGCACAGTGTATATTGATAGTATAGACATTAACACACCTATTTCCTACAAATAAAACCTTGACATCACATGTATTCTCAATAACACATTTTGATTCATCAAAGATAACTCTATATCCTTTATCACATAATTGACTAATGCTAAGCAAGTTGTGTTTTAAATTCTCAACCAAACACACATTTTCAATGAGAGTAGAGGATACATTACCGACATTGCCAATGCCAATGATTTTTCCTTTTGAATTATCTCCAAATGATACACCTCCACCATTTTCGATCTTGGTAAAACTTGAAAACCAAGAATAATTCCATGTCATATGTCTTGAACAACTATTGCCTAAGTACCACTTATTATTCTTCTTCTTCAAGTCCTGCAGAGAAAATTTCAAGTTTTAGGTACCCAAACCTTTTTGGGTCCTTAAGAGTTAGCAATGTTTCTTTTTGGAACCCAAACACATTTCACACCATAATATGCATTTCTCTTCACTGAACATCTATCTTTCATATGACCATCTTGATTACAATAATCACATACAATTTGATTGTTAATAGATGTATTCTTTACAAAGTAATTCTTGTAATATTTTTGTTTCAAATTTGGTTTGTAACCAATCCTTCTTTTCTCAAACACACACTTTTGTGAATTAAGCAAGTTATCCAACATCTTTTGCCCATTTGTAAATTTTAGCACAATCTCATTTAGATCATTGCTCTTCTTTCTAAGCATTTCATTTTCATTTTTCAAGTCATTCACATATGATTCTAAATGCTCATGTGAAGTGCTAGAATCCTCAAATAATGCAACTTTATCATGCAATGTTTTATTCTTTAATTCTAGGCATGTAATCTTTACACTAAATGATTCATTTTCATTTTTAAGCTCTACCATTTTCTTTTTAAGGCAAGCATTATTTTTACCCATTTTCATCAATTCATCATGCAATTCTTTAAAGGCATCATGTAATTCATCATATGTATGAAGATCACTTACCTCATCAAGTTCATCACATGATTCTTCCCCCAAAGGCAATGAGAGCTAAATTTGTCATTTCTTATTGCTCTTCCTCATCACTTGTTTCCTCATCACTATCATCCCATGTGGCCGCCATAGCTTTCTTCTTGAGTTTGTTAAGGAGAGGACATTCCGGTTGTATATGTCCGGGCTTTTTGCATTCATAGCAAGTGATTGGTTCTTTCTTCTCCTTTTTATTCTTGTAACCTCAGAACTTTCTCTGCTCATTATTCTTCTTGTAAAATTTTTTTATTCTTCTAGCCAACATTGCCAACTCCTCATTATGCATCTCGCTTTCCTCATCACTCTCATGTTTTGAGGCTTTGAGAGCAATGCTTTTTTTCTTTTCCTCATGCCCTTTTTCTGTTGCCAAATCCTCTTCATATGAAATGAAAGAGCCAATTAAATCATCAATAGGTAAGACATTTAAATCTTTAGCTCTTCAATGGCAGTCCTTTTTTGTCTTCATTCCTTATGTAGCGACCTAATGATTTTCTTAACTTTCTCGCTATTAGAAAAAGTTTTTCCTAGGGCTCCTAGAATGTTCACTATGTCCATAAATCTAGTATACATAGAATATACACTCTCATTTTGTTCCATTTGGAACAATTCATATTGTCGAGTGTATCTACTAATTTTTGACTCTTTCACTTGATTAGTGCCTTCATAAACAACTTCAAATTTGTGCCAAATTTCATTTGCACTTTCACAACTAGACACTCTATGAAATTCTTTCTTATCTAGTGCACAAAATAAGGCATTCATAGCTTTGGAATTTAGAAAAGCCTTTTCCTTTTCCAATTCATTCTATTCCCGTGAAGGTTTTAGAATATCTTCCTCGACTTCATTTTTAGTCAAAGGCATGAAAGGACCATCATGACCGATTTCCCAAATTTTGAATTCTAAAGCTTGCAAGTAAATTCTCATCCTAGTTTTCCAATACGAGTAATCGTTTCCATCAAAATATGGTGGTCTAGTGGTGGATTGTCCTTCCCTAAATGTAGAATCATTATGAGTTGCCATTGATCTTTAGCTCTAAACGGTTATATCTAAACAAGAGCACCTCGCGCTGATACCAAATGAAATACAAGTGTGCAACCCAAGAGAGGGGGTGAATTGGTATTTTAAAAATTATCCTAACAAAACTACACAACAATCCAATCTAACGTCTTAATAAATTCAAAAGCAATAAGTTCAATAAAAGCACAATAATAAATGAGTAAGAGAGAAGAGAAACAAACACATGAAATTTTACGTGGTTCAGAAATCTCCGCCTACGTCCACGCCTCCAAGCGATCCAAGCTTGAGGTTTTCATTATCCAAGCCTTCCAAGGCTTAAAATGCTTACAATTGACTTCAAGGTGTCAATGAACCTTTACAACAAAGAGATTATCTCTCAATCTCTTCACTCAAGTGTCTCACACACTCAAACACTCACAATTGAGATGAAAAAATAAAAATTACAACAAAAACTCTCTTAAAGAGTAGATGAACAAATTGAGGAACAACAATGATTCAATGAATAATGATTTGCGAATTGAGTGCTCAAGATAAGTTGTGTGATTTTAGTTTATGCTTGCTAGAGAGCTTGAAAATGAATTAGATTTGAGTTTTTATAGTTGGAGCTCAAAAACTAGCCATTATTCACTTTTTACTCATAACCGGATTACCGTTTATATTATTCGGAATTCCACTTGCATGTTACCGTTAAGGCAAAAATTTAAATTTTGGAATATCCAGAATGCCGCTTGTGATATCCGGATTGCCGTTTATGTTCCAGAAGCTTGTTGCCCAACAACCGGATTACCGCTTATGGAATCCGGATTGCCGCTTTTCATCCAGAGATTTCTGTCCCGTACCCTAATTTTCATTTAGCATATCCGATTTGCCACTTGCTACAGTAACGGTACAGTGAACTGTTTTCTAAAATTATAGTTTTACCCCAAAACGTTATATAACTGTATTATGGCCCAAAACGTTATAAATTTTACAATTAAGTCCAATTTCAGAATTTTTAAATATTACTTTGTAAATCCCAAAACTTTCTGAAATTATGAACACGCCTAAACTTTGTAAAATTTAGAATGACCCACAATATTTAAATATTTTCAAATAAGTCCAAATCCGAAATTCAAAACAATATTTATTAAAAATAAAGATTGTAAAATTCTTTCACTTCAGTTCACAACTTTGAAAAATAACTTAACTCCATAAAATCATTTTCTTATTTTAAAAGCACAATATGTAAAACTTTATTTTAACTACTTTCAATTTTCTTTAACCAATACATGTGGTTTGTTATCATCAAAATCAATATTTATAGCCATATAGGCTAACAGAACAAAGTGTGTAATACTTTGGAAACCACTAATGAGGCATTAAGTGATAAGGATAAAGCTCTAATGTTGATAAGCTTGCTACCCAAATCCTATAAGCAATTTGTTGATGCCTTGATGTATGGAAGAAAAAAATTGTCCCTGGATGAAGTTAAATCAACCCTGAACACTAAAAAATTGTAAAGGAAACAAGAATGCATGGAAAATGATTTTGGTGAAGGTTTGATTGTCAAAACAAAGCTTGATAGAAAGAAAAAGAAGCAGGGTAAGAACAAAGCCAATACAAAGAATCTGAAGTGTTTCTTGTGCCATAAAGAATGACATTTAAAGAAAGATTGTCCTGAGAAGAAGTTCAAGAAAAAAGAGTAGAATGGTGATGCAGTTCTTATGGAGGAAAAAAGATATGAGTCTGCTGGCGTGTGTGTGTGTGTGTGTGTGTGTGTGTAGCAATAGAAAGTAGAGATAGAGGTAAATGGGTCCTTGATTCTGCCTATCCTTTTAAGGGTTACTTTACTAAATATCATGATTTTGACCGGGGTAGAGAGATGATGGGAAACAATGCTATGTGTAGACCATAGGAATTGGTAATATCAGACTTAAACTACATGATGGGTCCATAAAAGAGCTAAACCAGGTTAGGTTTGTGCCTGATCTTAAACACAACTTGATTTTCTTGGGTATGTTTGACCAAATGGGGTATAGTGTTGAGATTGAATCTGGTGAAATGATGATAGTCAAAGGACTGAAACCATCATGAAAGGCTTAAAGAAAAATAGAGTATTTGTTTTAGATGAAGAAGTAGTTACGAGCGAAGTTGGTATGCCCACAAATACCAACAATGTCAGAACCATATTATGGCATTTAAGTTTGGAACACATAGTGGAAAAGAGACTAATAGAACTAGATAAATAATGGAAGAAAATAAAGGCTAACTTTAAGAGATCAATTCACAAGTCAAAGGATAAGTTAATATTATTCATTCTAATTTATAGGTTTACATAGCAAGTGTCTCCAGGTGGTTACAGTTATTTGTTAATTATTGATACTTCTCAAGAAAGGCATGGGTATATGTCTTAAAGAGAAAAGACCAAGCCTTTGAAAAGTTCATAGAATGGAAGAGCTTGGTAAAGAATCAATGTGGAAAGAAAGTGAAGAAGCTCAAAACAGACAATGGCTTAGAATTTTGATATCAAAGATTTGATAGTTTTTATGCAAAAGAACGAATTGTAAAACATAGAACATTGAGGTTGACTCCTCAATAGAATGGCTTGGCTGAAAGGATGAACAAGACTCTCATAGATAAGATGAGAAGCATGTTGGTTCAGTCTAAGCTTCCTAAGACTTTGTAGGCTGAAATACTATTGACTCCTTATTATATGGTTAATTTAAGTCTTCTGCAACTATTGATTTCAAAACACCATATGAGAAGTGGATTGATCAACCTGCAAACTATAAAGGCCTAAGAGCATTTGGCTATTTAGCATATATTCATACAAGCCAAGGAAAACTATCTTTTAGGGTTTTAAAAGGTTTCTTTATAGGGTATCCAGAAGGGGTAAAAGTTTATAAATTCTGATGTACAAATTTAAATCCTCCCAGATGTATTATAAGTAGAGCTGTAATCTCCAACAAAGAGGAATTTCTTAGTCATAAGTCAATTCAAAAGCCAACTGAGAGTGATTCGAAAGCTATTGTTAAGCAACAGTTTAAGGTAGAGCTACTAAACCATGATGATTCACTTAAAGCTGCATATTCAGGTAATATCATTGATAGTTTAGGGGATTCTAAAACCTCATAGAAAGAACTAGAATAAGAGGCACAAGAACAAGGCTACCAATTAGCTAGAAAGAGCTAAGAGGCATCAGACCACCCAAAAAGTATGGATATATCGATCTTATTGCTTAAACACTAGCAGCTGCACAAGAAATTAATGATGAAAAACCAAAAAACCTTAAAGAGGCATTCCAAAGCAAGTTTAAAAAGAAGTGGCAAGAAGCCATGAATAAAGAAATGTCATCTCTGTATAAAACAACTCATTGGAACTAGTCATAAGACTTGAAAACAGAAGAGTTGTGAGCTGTAAATGAATTTTTAAGATAAAAGAAGGGTTGGCAATTTTTGAACCAAGGAGATTTAAAACAAGACTAGTGGCTAAGGGTTTTATGTAAAAGGAAGATGTTGATTTCAAGGAGGTTTTCTCTCCAGTTGTCAAGCATAATTTAATAAGAGCGCTTTTAGCACTAACAGCAATTCAAGACATGGCACTTGATCAATTTGATTTCAAACTACATTTTTGCATGAAAGACTTTAAAAAGAGATATTCATGGCTTAACTTGAAACGTATATAGATCCTAAGAAACCTTGGCATGTGTGCTTACTTAAGAAATCACTTTATAGTTTAAAACAGTGGTATATCGGGTTTGATGAATTCATGATAATACATCAATTCATGATACGCAATTATGATTATTGTGTATACTTTAAATTATTAAAGGATAACTCTACATATATCTCATTGACATGTTAATAGCTTGTAAAATGAGAGAAGAAATAGAAGAACTTAAACTGATATTGAACTCTGAATTTGACATGGGGGATTTATAGTCTGTTAACAAGATTTTGGATGTAGAGATTAACAGAAATAGAACCCAAGGAGAAATATTTCTTACTCAGGAGAAATATTTTACTAAAGTTTCTTATACTTATAAGATGCTAGATTCAAAATCTTTACAAACTACCTTAGCAGCATTTCTGGCTGAATAATTTGTTATGTCCAAAAGCAGATGAAGAGAAGCTTGACATGGAAAATGTATCTTATGCAAATGTCGTTGGATGTCTTATGTATGCTATGGTGTTAATAAGACCAAACATATCTCATGCAGTGAATGTAGTTAGCAGATATATGGCTTTACCAGAGAAGGAACATTAGAAAGTTGTTAAGTGGATTATAAGGCACTTAAATGGTTCAGTGAGATGTGGTTTGGTGTATAGAAGACCCAAGAGAAGATGTGATGGCTTGTTAGGTTATGTAGACTCAGATTATGCAAGAGACTTAGATAGAAGAATATCATTAACAAGCTATATGTTCATATATAATGTGTTCATATATAATGAATATCTCACTATTTGGAAAGCCACCTTGTAACATGTGGTTCCCCTCTCAACCACAGAGGCTAAATATACAGCTACAACAGAAGCTGCAAAGGAAGTTTTATAGTTATAGGGGTTAATGGGTGAATTAAGAATAAAGTAAAAGTCTATAACAATCTATTGTGACAGCTCCAATGCTATTCATTTATACGAAAATACTACTCACCATGAAAGAACTAAGCACATAGACATTAAACTTTATTTCATTAAAAATGATGTCCAAGGTGCATACTGATGAGAATTCTGCAGTTATACTCACTAAGGTAGTTCCTTCAGCTAAGTTCAATGTATCTTTGGACGTGGCTAGGTTGAGCAATCTCTGAATTCCTCGAGGATGGATAAAGAACCAAAAAGAGGAGTTTTGATTCAAGGAGGAAAAGTGTGGACTAAAGTGCAATGAATTCAAAACTCAAGCACTTGAAATGGTTGCGTTTTGTGCAAGTGATTCCATTTACTAGTCACGGGCTATAGACGTGATGCTTTCATTTTCATTAAGCATTAAACCGACATCAGTTTCAGCGATTTAAAGCAAAGATTAAGTGATTCACGTGATGAACATGTGACATGAGAATCTAAGCCATTAGAAGTCTTATACATGTATCATAAGCTGGTGCAATCTGGGTTTATATTATAGAGATATAAAGGATTATTGTTATGGTAGTTTTAGCGTGTGATTTGTGAACTTCTCAGAGAGATTTGAGAGAGAAAGAAAGTATCTTCTTGTTCTTTGTAATCTTATAAGCTTTGTAAATTTGATCTTGAATCATCAATAAAGCTTTTTATGTGGCTTCTCCTACGAGTGTAGATTGTTCATCCATGCACAATTGAACCTCGTTAAATCTATTTCTTGGTGTATTGTTCTGCTTCCAATTCAGTTTAATTTCTCGATGTTAATCTCCATTATCCTAGAGCTAAGAGTTGTGTTAACATTGAAGCATTAGATTGGTTGATTAGTTTATTTTCCAACTTTTATAGATCTTGATGGGGTTCTTGGGCAATATGGTTGATTGCTGGAGGATGTAAGGTAATCTAATCACTACAGTTTGTTTAGTGCAAAAGCATAAGCTACAATATTTATGAGATCTTTTAGATAAATTATACAATTTAATTGTTATTTGTACATTTTAGTCTTTAATTTTCTTTCTAAAAAGTTTTTGCTCTTTTATTGTTGAGTTTTAGAATGCATGATGGATCTAGAGCGGATTTAGATTTTAATTTTTTTTTTAATTGGATTTGGAGCAGACACTATTTTCTTTTGGATCTGGATATAGAACAAAAAACATGGACCTATAAAATTTGGAGCAGATACGAATCGTAATTTTTATTATGGATTGAGACCTAGAGCAGAGTAGATCAAAACCCATACATGCCCCATAGACATCCATAGCTATAGTTACACTTTAAATTTAATTCAATTATTAAATAAGATTTAATAGCCAGCGATTACTCATTTAAAAGTAGTGATTACAAGTGCATTTAATAAGAAATTAAAATTTTCAGTTACAGAATTTATAAAATTTGAATCTTTGGACGAAAATATTCTCATAGAATTCTATAAATAGAATTCTTCTTCGTTTCAAGTAAGTGACAAGGATTGAGACAAGAGACAAGAGACAAGGAGAAATTTTAAATAAAATAGAAGAATGGGAAGAGAACATCATCAATTCCTCGTTTGTCTTTTATTCAATTTTGATAGAGTTCAAACATAACAAAAGCTCGCTTTGGAATAACCAAGTGGTGTGCCAGAGCTATTTGTCACCGTTGTATCTTGGGGAAAATAGATGTTGTTCAAATCCTAAAGCACCTGACAATAGAAAAAAAATCTATTTTAAGGAAATTGTGGTATCACACATGGCTCGGTTTGCAATCTATTCTTTTGTTTATTATAATTTGTTGTTATTTCAATTTTGTTATTATAAACTTGTGACAAGCTTGCAAGTGGTGTATTCGTGAGTTTAGGAACTCTAAGAAGGTTCTGTCACAAAGGCCATACATTGTTTGTGACCCCTCTAATCTTTTAGAGGACCTAAGTTGTTTTTTGGTTGTTTTTCGAGTAGAATTTTTAAAGATAAAATAAATTATTTTTTCTTTACTAGCAGAAGCTCAATTTGTGGATTTTTGAGATTAGAGGTTGAAAAGCTTATTTAAAATATTAAAAAGTCTAAAATTTTCTTTATTCATTTGATAATCTTATTTCATTCTTTTTATAATATAATTTTAAAAAACTTGTCTATTAAATAATTTTATAATTTTTAATATAAGTTCTCATTGATAACTAAACGACTAATGTTTTTCGGTGAAGCCTTTACTTATAAAAATTCTACTAATAAAATTTCTACTCAGATAAGCTCTATTTGAAAAGTTACACCAAACGGAACCTAATTGCTGTAATTTTTCATGCAACACGGGCTGTCTCATGTAACTGCTGTTATCTTATTGTTGTAATTACTGTTTCAGCTGTAATGTCTTTTATTTTATAAAGTCCCAATTTATGATTTGTAATTTCAGAATTTGTTTCTTGTATATATTGTATACCATGTATTTTCCCCTACAGGTTCCTCATCAGTGCGGGAAATAATCGGAACTAACTTTTTAGTTAACACCAACGGATTTTGAAAGCCCAAGTAGCTCCAGAGGAGATATCAACTTGGCCAAGGAAAATCATTTGTTTCCAAGGCAAGCAGGGAGAGCGTGCCTTGATAACATTGACACACACACACACACACACACGCACACACACATATATATATATATTCTACTTTTATATATGCAGCAACAACAAAGGTGCAAAACCAAGCAAGCAGATAACTGTTAAATTATGGAAAGTTCGTCTACTGTTCTTCAGCACTCACTTCTGAAGTAGCATGGCAGCTACTCTTTCCAGTAAATGCTCTAGTACCAATAGGCCGTGTAGCACGAAGCATTGTGGCAGCGAATCGTGATGCATAAATGGTGGCTCCTAAACTAGACGATGAATCGCGCAACCTGCTTATTTCTCCACGCATGGATTCTTCAAGCTTTCTCTTTCTATAGCGCCGCCAAGATGCTTGTATGAAACGAGCTGCCCAAGTCCTCCACTGTGGCGCATAAAACCTGAAAATGTGTTCGAGCTCCTCTCCGTTCATTTGCCTGAATCGAGAGAGCACAAACTTCAAGTCATCTGCCATTAGAGCCAAGCCTTCAACTTCCGTAAGGGTTCTAACAGTCCTAGTCGAAATGGGAAGGTTATCAGAAGAAGATTGAGTTTCTAGAGCCCACATGAAAAGATCTTCTCCCAAAAAGTCCCCAGCCGTAAGATAGACTCCTGTTCTTTTACGATTGGTAGTCTTCATGCTCAATAGCTGTCCTCGTGTGATGAAGAACATCTCAGAAACTGGGTCACCTTCCTGTTGAATGTAGCTTTCAGCTGTATACAGCACTTGTTTCAGACGGTCGCACATTTCACTCAGAATTTGTTCATTCCAGTTACTAAACATTGGCACCTTAATAAGCACATCCAAGAAAATGAGATACAAAAAACATAATTAGTACGGTGAGAACAAAAACATTAATATTAAGATAAAAAGAACTCACTTTCAGAAGCACATGTGAGAAGAGTTCGCGGTTTATGTTCCTTTTGAGGTTCTTGGGGAGAGTATTCAGAAAATTTTCTACATCAACACCTTTGGTTTCTCGCCATACGTATCCTTGGTGTTTCCTAACTTGCTGTTGGAGATCCTTAGAGAGCTTTTGGTAAGGCATCCATTGCTCTATTTCTCGCAACTTCAGTCTCATCTCCTCTGATCTCATTGTTTTCGACTGCAAATATATCTGTCTCATCCGAAGCAATTAGTGTTCATCTTAAACATATAATTCATAATGTATATTGGTTGCTAAGAAAGAATATAATGCACTATATATTAGACCAACCTGGATGTTTCCAATGAGAAAGAGGAACAACACCAAGCCTGAGATGGTAATAAAAACAGCAAAGATGTTTTCCCAAACATAGCTACTTGTTTGTAGGTTCTGACCAAAACCACTACACAGAAAATAATAATAATAATAATAATAATAATAATACTAATAATAATAATAATAATAACAACAACAATAATCAAATTCAATTTATTAATTTGATATATCATGTTGAGAAACAACAATAATGCAACATTTGTATGTGACTGATGTTATATATACAAGTTAGATAATCACCAACGTAACACACTAACAAAAGAAAAGTTTTTGGCTTAATTATTATATACCTAAGGTTTTGCAGGCCCCATTGGAAAGAATGAAAGAACTTTTGTGGAAAATCCATCACCTCCACGATACCTGACTGAAGAGCATCCTGGAAGATTCCAAAATTAAAGATCATTGTATTTCCTGTCCTTAGAGAGCAAAAGTCGTTAAGGAACTTGTAGTCTCCTAAATTTTCGTGACAGTAAAAGGAACTATGTTCACATCCATTATGATTGACGCAGAATTTATTCCAGCATGTAGTCAGTCTTGAAATGGCCAAAAAATACCATAAGGCTCCAAATACCTAACACACCAGCAGATCACTTTATCAGATTGGTTTTACACTGTTAATGACAATAAAAAAAAATTAGAATTTCTTTCTCCAAGTGTGTAAACATATATAGATATATGGATCAAGCTGGGGTTCATTTGTAATTAATGGTAACTTGAACAGTTATAATAAACTCCTTCTCCCAATTAGTATTTCTAATTATTTTTTGGGGCAAAATTTCAAGGGAAAAACCACCAAGACCCCTGAAAGTTTCAAATGTACACATGGGTCCTCATGATCTCAGAAATGGGCACACAATTATGCTAGATGCAATTCAATTGTGTCACTATAATCAAGGACAAAATTGTCCAAAAAAGGGTCTATCTGACGCACAAAAAGAAAAAAGAAAAGAGAAAAAAAAGATTGTGTTACCATTTCTGAAATCAACGGAGTTTTCGTGATTTTTACATATTAGTACAAAAGCTAATTCATAATAGAGATAATTTACATAAATCTATTACATTAAAGTCCGTCAAGCCACTGCTATCGGCCTGCCCTGTTGATAGCCAAAAAGAAATTAATGCACCAGAGATACCACAAGTATCTCCAACAAGAGTTGATGTGCACACGACACATGGACTGTTGGATCAAGATTGGCAAATAACCAATCCAGATCCCCCCAAAATTGCAAAGAAACGCACTAATAATTGATCAAGAATTACAAGCAATCAATCAAAAGAAGCAAATCAAAACTGAAAACACACAAAAATAAACAGTGTTTGTAGTGGTTTGGCTTTAGAGAAGCCTAGTCCACTTGAAGATCTGAGCAATGTTTTGATTAATCACAGAGAACAAGCTTACAAGCCTAAAATGATGATGCAAGCTACAGAATGAGCTAAACCCTAGATATTATGGCTTTATATAGAGCCCCAATGACATCACACAAAGTACCTGATTGGTCAGCTTGCTGCTTCTCGGTTTCTTTCAAGTTTCAACAAACCCAGATTTTAACCCGCCCAAAATAACTGCCTAACAAACATGACAAGCCTTAACTCACGTGCCTTGCACGCGTAACTTTACAGCTCCTCAAAACGGCATTAAGCTCTCGCGTTTTGTTTCTGAGTTAATCGTGATCGGCATAACGCGTGCTTCACTTACTCGACAAGAATAAAATCTAGGAATCCAACACGTCGTCTCAAGATAACCGTCACGTCGTTCTACCTTTTAATCTAAATCCGACAATGCCGTCTGGTTTTGAGTGCAGATTCCATGTTCAAACTTTTACACAGAATAAAGTACTTCACTACATAAAAATGGGCGTATTGAGGAATAGAAGGGATATATTTGGGACTCTCAACTCCAGTATTAAGATAAAAGGTATATGGTTCAATTTTTGGCTTACATCCACTCACTGTAGCTAGACTTTTGTTTTTATTTTATTTTTATTTTTATTTTTTACCGGCTATATCAATGCTATTTAATGTGATAAGTAAATCATGAAAACAAATTTTCAAAAATGCATGCATATGCAGAAATAAATGGGAATATAACTTACATGACCTGCAAGCATGTAAAGAAGAAGATTGAACACAGCTTTGGGCCATGTGGCTCCAGGAAGTATGCCTGAATTCCGTCTAACTTTTGTGAAAAATGGGTAGATTCGAATAACCCTTGGCACATATTGGAAAATAACAAAATATTTCAACAAGTTCATTGCATTTAAAAATGTTGTGCCTCTCGTAGTTGGAATGATTAAAATCACCACCTGCATAGAGCACAATTCAAGAGTACGCTAATTATAGCTAATTGTATCATATATGCAAACAAGAAGAAATTAGGAGCGGGTAAAGTCTAAATTAATTTTTTTTTTCAACCCTCTAAAGTATCTTAAAATTTAAAATTAATTTTGCTAGTTAAAGAAAATTACTTAAAAACCTCCCAGTCAAGCTTATGGGCCGTCTATATTTTTGAAAAATTATCTACGTTTGCACATGATAAAGTCTACTATATTTAAATAATAATAATAAATTGCGATATCTTAAAAGACGAAGTGAATTACTATTACCATCATAGGTAATTATCAGCTTCTAACAAGACCAACGGATAAAAGAGATGTATGTCTTACTTGTGGGAGCGGAAGAATAGCAACCAGGTCAATTGTGAAGAAGCCCATAAAATATTTGATCGCACTTTCTCTGACAGTCTCTTGTAAATTACCAGCTAATAAGGAAATAATACGCAGTCGCAAAATAATATAGATTATGTAAAACAAGTCCAAGACAGAACGAATGACAATGATTGTAGTCCCCAAAGCTTTGTCCAATCGAAGGCACTTTTTATCATCGTTCACCACAGGAATGTAGAAGAACAAAGGATCTACTGAGATAGCAATCACACCCAAAATGAAAAATATCAAATTTCTGAAAGGACTCAGAGGGTCAAGGATTTTCTTCGCACGAAAACAAAAGCCACCATGAGTTTTCCGTGACTTTATCCTGCTTCTAATATTCTCTAAATAGTCAAGTGCAAAACTAGGATCACTTTGGAACTTATCGGAGATTGAGCTTGTTCCAATCTGTCTTGATGTACCTTTCTCCCAATTCAAGTCCTGAAACCTGAATAACAAATCATGAGTAACGTAGTTCAAACTTCAGCTAATTAATGAAGTTATTAATAAAAATAATTAAATAAATCGTATGCAAAACAGCGCAACCGACGGCTATTAAGAAGTCAAGCTGTAGTAATTTTCCAGAGCTTCTACCCAGGAAGAACTGTTTCAGTACCATTTGACACAGAAGTCACTTACATGATCAACAACGAACAGAGGAGCAAAGTTTGGATTTCTGCTAATTTGATCGACTAAAATTCCTAAGAAATGAAGGAGGACCTTTCAGAAATTAGATCTACACATGTATTTTTAAAATCATTGTAAAAGAACTCGAACTTATTTTGTCGGTAACTCAGCAAACCAACCGTAACTGTTAGTGAATGGAAAGAAAAATATGAAATTTATATTTATAATTAATCATTGGTACACAACATTCGTAGTAAAGCGAAAATAAATAATTTAAAAATAAAGATAAACAGGAGAATTTTGTAAAATAACAATGATCACCCTTAGATTTTAAAATAATTTCACTTAAATACCATATTTTATTTAAAATTATTTTTCAATCCTTCTTTAAATTTGAAATGTGATAATCTTTTTTAAATAAATTATCCAAAATCTATTACCATTAAGTATAAAATATAATGATAGGTTATTTAACACAAATCAAATAAATAAGTTACAATTAAAAAATTTATATATGATATAACACTAATAAATAACACAACTAAATACATATATTTAAGTAAATGTCATAGTTACATCAATAAACTCATTATTGAGATTGCTTGTAACATAAAAAATACTTGATCACACATATTTTAATAAAATTTAATATTGTATATTAAAATACTCATTATTTTGTATAATATTAAGGTTATTGTATAGTTGATCATGAAGTATATATTATTTTTAATACTCATTTAACATTTTTATTCTCTGAACTTTATGTTTATCTTACAATTAATATTCTTACATGGTAGGAATTTTAGTTTTATAAGCCTATATATTTTCATTTTATTTTCAAATACCACTTTGTTAATTTCATAAAAATTAAATCTAATATATATTCCTAATGAGATTTAGTTTATGAATCATGAAAAATTATTTTATTGATATCCTTTGATTGTAATTATAAAATTTTATGTTATTAAGAGTCATTACTTTTGTTATGATAGTTAGTAGTGACAATAAATAAAATATTGCCTCCAATAATATTTACATAGGAAAAAAATGTGAAAGAAAATATTTTATATTTTTATATTTTTATTAACATGGTAGGAAATTATCTGAGCCTTATAAAATTTAACTTTCACAAGCTTATTTTTATTTTATTTTCAAATGTCACTTTGTTAATCTCATAAAAGTTAAATCTAACACGTATTCCTAATTAACTTTAGTTTATGAATCATGAAAAATTATTTTATTTTTATTCTTTGATAATAATTATAAAATTTTTACATTACGAAGAGTCATTACTTTTATTATGATAATTAATAGTGGCAATAAATAAAATATTGCATCAAATAATATTTAATGGAAAAATTGAGGAAAAAAATCATTGTATGTTTTTATATTTCCATTATAAAGGCATGGTTTGAGATACTTTAACTTAAAATTTTGACACAATATTTGAGCTATTAATATCTTATAGTCCAATGGTTGATATTGAAAGTCAAAGTAAAATTTCATAATGTTATATCCTCCACCATTGAATTGCATGAATAAATAGTTTACTTTTTTGTTAAAAATTTAAATCAAAATATTTCTCACTATATAGTTATATAGACATATATATTTTTCAATAATAATTGGTGAATAAAATATTTCTCATTTGTTTTGATTCATATAGTATTATTAATAAAACACACATAAATTAGTTTATTGCAATGCCTTCTATTATCATTATTGTTTAGGTATCAATAGTTTGTAATTAAATTCATACAATACAAATTATTATAAGACTTTGTGTTAAATAACCTACTTGATATTAAATTTTATACTTAATGGCAATTGATTTTGGAAGATTTATTTAAAAAAGATTATCATATTACAAATTTAAAGGAAGCTGAAAAGTAATTTTAAATAAAATATGTTATTTAAGTAAAATTATTTCAAACTCTAAAGGTGGTCACAGTTATTTCACAGCATCATAGACGAAGAATTAGAAGAATGAAGTTATAAAATTAAAAAAATTTAATCTGGAGGCATGGACGTCTTTAGTGAACACTAGATCCGATATCCATTAAATGTGGTATTATATGTTTGTGTGTGTGTGTAAATACATATATAAATAATTTATTATTTTTCTATTATTTATAATACAGAATACAATATATTACAGAATACAATACAATTACTAATAAATAAAACTCAGAACGCATGTGGGGACGCAGGGGCCTTGAAGCCCAACCTAATCTTTTCCAGACAATAATGTATGCTGAGATCCCTCTTGATATGTCAAGTTTAAAGTATAGATCAAAATTTTAAAAATTAAAAAATAATAAATAAATAAACTCTCACACTTGTGAGTAGACTTAAAACTTTAGTCTTCAAAATATGACCAGATAACTAATCAACTCAAAATTAATTTTTCTTACTTTATTTGCATTTTTTCCATTTTAGTTCTATACTTTTTCTTTTGTCTTTTCCCTTAGTCGTCACATTAATAAAATGGGTTAAAAAATTGCAAGGTAAGAACCGAATCTTTCTTGTCTCTCATCGGGACAAAACACTTGAGTGGCGGACAATTAAAGAGATCAGGCAAGCAATGGGTCCGGGACACATTGTCGGATATTTGAGTGGCCTTATCGTAACAAGTGGTACTACGAGTTCTAAAATTTTATTTAAAATTATATTTGGCTTGTAGGATTAGACTTAATTAACTTTGAAGATTATATTAAATTATATAGGATTGTCTGTTGTTTAGTATATTGTTGGATATAGATATGTTAAATTTAATATAACTAATTAAAAATAACTATTTAAATAGTTTAATTATTTTTAAATTATATTCGTACTCTTTCACATTAATAAATAATATACAATATTATTATAAATGAATAATTATGTTTAACATTATTTAATAGTTTATATAAATTATTGAATTAAAATTTTGATATTTAATCTTAAATTGAACATAAGTTAAAAATAAATTATTGAAGAAAGCTTTTATTATTGATATCAAATTTGGCTTAAAATAAGATATGAGAATTAGTCTCATCAACTAAAACCATGAAAAAATAGGGGCTAATAGTCCCAAAATCTTTGGACAAAAAATTAGATTAATTTATTAATCTGGACAGCCAAACATGACTTTACATACAATAAAAATATTTTATCTTAAAAATTATTCTAGTCCTTCCAAATCCTAGCAGCTAAAGGTAGCTTTAGAAATTGTGAAAAATAGCTTTAGAAATTATGAAAAATTTTCCATCATTTAAAAAATGACAAAGCACTCGCCACATAATTTATGATATAATTTAAAATAAAAATTTGGGATGTATATTATTATTGTTGTTATTGTGCCCCTCAATGACTTTGATTTGGTTAGTCATATCGAAGACTTTGACTTGGTTAGTCATCCAGAAATCTTCAAAACGTGTTAATTTTTCGGTAATTACCATTCCAGCTTACTTTGATGCAAAATAACAAAACGAGGCATCTGACAAAAAGGACTGTGGATTAATAATATATAAATGAAAATATTCCATTTATGATTTATGATGCATATACTAATCCGTTATTAAAATGGATTGGGGTCAAAATAAGCTGAAATCGAAATGAGAAATGAGAATTAGAATAAATTATTTATTTTAATAGTGCGTTTACTTCTTTGATTGGAGAATCAGAATTCAGAATGGTAATGATGAATAGTACTCATTTACTATAATAAAAGTGAGAATTAGAATGAAACATGTGCAGCCCATATATATTTCGAGATTAAAGAAAGGAAACTTGATTCATGGGATTGGTTGGGAATCAAGTTTCCACTACTTGAACTCTCCATTTTACCCTCACTCAAATTTTATAATTTTTTTCTCAATGAAAATGTTAGTAAACTATTTTTATTTTTAATTGAGGAAAAAAATGAAATTATAAAATTTGAGTCACGGTAAAATGGAGACTTCAAGGACATGGGAACTTGATTCCCTACCCTTCATGGGAATTAAGTTTCCATTTTTACTTCTATTTTAGCAAATAAATACCATCAATCATTCTGACTTTGAATTATGAATCTCCAATCTGGGAAGTTAATGCACCGTTATTGTTTATGATTTTTTCAGCTAATTGGAAATTATCTACACGAAGATGACAAGTTCCATTGGTTAAGCGGCGGCCTTAATAAGATTTAAGTCTTAAGTTCAAGTCTCAAATTATAAATTTTTTATAAGAATATTATAAAATGATAGATTACAATATATTTTATAGTCATTTAATATATTGTAATTCTTAAAATAATGAAACAATAATAACTCTATAAAGAATTTGGGTGCCCGGTAATCATATGCTTTTTTTTAATAATTTTCTGTCAAATTGAATTTTTTCTCCGCACTTTAAATAAAAAACAATTATTACCAAATCTAACTCAAAGTCAACGGACCCAGAGTCAGAGGCCTTTCTCCAAACTTTCTCCAAACTTAACACTCACAATTAAGGCCCTAAGCCACCTCTTCGACGACGTCACCGTGTCGACGACATCATATCGGTATATAAATGCTCTGGTTAGTTATATAACTCACTTTCATTTCTCTTCAAAAAGACATCTAATCTTCAAGTGTAATCTCAAACTCCCATGATTTGAAAACAAACAAATTTGCTTAAAATCTTTAGTTGCTACTTTAATGCTTTTGTTTGATGCAAGTTAGGTCTCTTTTAGGAGTTAGTATGGGTGTTATTAGTGGTAACTACCCTGTTGTACTTTGTTTCTTGATTCATGCTGATATTGTTAAAATAAAAAAATATAGCTTTGTATTAGCTTCCTGTTAACTTACGCTCGTAAGTGGTAAGCATTATGTTTTTCTTGATCTAGAATCAAACCACCTCTGGTACATGCAATGCTCTTTGGGACTATATATGCCAGAATGATATGAATTTCGCAAGAGCCTATTCGGTTGTACAGGCAACATTCTTTCTCTCAGAGTCAGATACTTTGGCAATCCAAATGAGAGGTTCCAGATAAGTATAACTTTTTGAAGACAGCTTGTAGGGTTTATGGTACGCCAGAAACTACTACCGTTCATATATCTCAATAGTTTGTTATTCGTTTCGGTGTGCTCTGTTCCTACTTTCTTTACGTTTAATTCCTCTGTCTGACAATTACTTCAATACTATATAGCAGTCATTTGACAGATGCCAAGCTCAGTAGACACAAAATTTTCTTCAAATTTTTGCACTTAAAATAAAGGGGAAGCTTCTTGTTCCAATTGATAATTAAAATGCAATCATTACATACAAAAAAAAAATGCCCAAAACATTAAACCCTATTAGAAAAATTGGCATGAGGTACTATTTCGAGGCTAATTTTGAGCAAGATAAATATTGAAAAATATACTTACATGGATGATTCAAAATCAGCTCCATGAGCTCTTCGCAAGGAATCATACAACGCTTAAATTGGTGCTTGGATGAATGAGAAATTAGATTTCAAAGAGCATATATTGGCTTAAAAAAAATAAAGAAAAATGGCACGTGGGGTTTTAACTAACTAATGTCCTCCCTTGAAACCTATATATATTGTCTTCCATGTCCATTTAAAACATATAAAAAAATCCATGAGATTTTTTACCTCTCTTAAACAAATGTCTCTAGCTTTAGGATTGAGTGTAATAGAATTCAAATATTTGTTTGAAGTTTACTGAAATAGTGAGGTTGTGTTGCCAATACTATTCGATCCATTGTATCCTAGGAGACAAATGTCAATCAATATAATTCAAGCATCATTGTGAAGGTAGCAAATTTATTTTAAGGACACTATATCTTTACAGGCCTTAAGTCAATGTTTTTTCTATTTTACATATTGTTGACTTATATCTTTGCTATTCAATTTATTATTATTGTTAAGGACTTGTGATAAGTGATAAGTACGTAAAAGGCTTATTAGTAAGCTTGAGTGCACTACAAAGATTGTATCATCAAGACTATATATATTGCCTAAGGAGTGTGGGTTTTAAGCGGATCATTATGACCCCTCTAGTCTTTGCTAGGAACCTAACTAGTGTATTTTTTTTATACAAAGTAGGTAGTCTTATATCATTTGCTAATTAAAAATAATCTATAAAATAATTTTAAAATAGATCATTTATTGAAATGGCAGTTGATATAAGTCAACAAGCTAGAACTTTTGACCATACTCTTGCTGTCTTATGTGCTTTTGTTGGCACATGCTGCTACCTCTCTGGTTGTTCCTCATGCATAAAAAACCTAAGAAATTCTCTGGATAGAAATTCAGATAGTGGCAACAAAAGACGTTCTTTTACTTGGCCACCTTGAATCTTGGGAGTTCTTTAAGGAAGATGCTCCAATACCTTGAGAATGTGAACCTGATCTACAAGTGATCAGTGCAATAGATGCTTGGAATCATTTTGGTTTCCTTTTAAATCATGTGTTGAATTGCTTGAGCGATTTCTTCGTATAGTGTGTCTATTGAAAGAAAGAGCCAAGGAGTTGTAGTCCTTAGAACAAAAATAAAACTTAAGATGTTGGCACTAAGAAATTTATCATAGGTTGCTTCCTAAATCATAAGATGGTGGACTCCAAAACTATTACGAGTCAAGTTCAAGACTTGCAGATAATTATGTCAAAATTTCATGGTAAGGGGATGGATTTGAGTAAGACTTTTCAAGTGGCTACTATCATTGAAAAATTACCTCCAACACGTAAAGATTTATCAAAACACAAAAGAAAGGAAATGAGTCTTGAAGATCGGATTATTAAACCTCAACTGGCAGGCTGCATTTGTCTCAATCCGCCCTCTCTCATGTTCTTGAATTGCCTTTTGAAGGAAGTTCTCACAAAAGAAAGTGAAGATAGGACCAAAATCTGCAAGCTGCATTTTCTATGGTTATGTAGATAATAATAGTGTCTATCGGTTTCTTGTGTATGAGTTGAATACTAGATACTCATAAGAATACGATAATTGAATCTATAAATGCATTATTTTTTGTACATGTGTTTCCATATAAATTCACGGAGTATTTAAGTTTGAATAAACGAACACATGACACTGTCACTAAAGATAGAGAGGACTAAGAATTAGGGGTGGACATCAGATCGGATTTGGATTTGAAGGCAAATCCGATTGGATGAAATTTTTGCAATCCGATCGGATTTGGTTCGGATCGGATTGGATTTGGATCAATCCGAATTATCCGATCGGATTTGTATTTATAAACTAAAAACTAAAATAAAAAAAGCTAAAATGACTAAATTTTTTGGATGATAATTTTTATTTTGGTTTATTTTATTGTTGGATAATATAGTGATAATATTTATTTTGATTTTGTGTTTATTTATTTGAGACTTGGAGTACGTTTAATTGTTTATTTTGTGTTATTTGTTTGGAGACTTGGAGTAATGTTTATTTTGTGTTGTTTACTTGATGTTGGAGCAATGTTTATTTTGTGTTGTTTATTTAGGAGACTTGGAGCAATGTTTAATTTTTGTTGTTTATTTGAAAGATTGGACTTGGAGTAATGTTTATGCACCTAGCTTATAAGAGATTGTTTAAGACTAAATTAAATGGGAGCAGTTTTGTACAAATGAATGCATATGAGAATATAATTAAATAATAATTTAGAAATTATTAGATTATTAGATTTGATTATTTTTCTAAATATTTCATTTTAACATTTATATTTTTTATTTTTGTGAATGGAACCATAGAATTTATAGATCTATTGGGGTAAATATATATGTAGTGTAATAAAAAATTAACAATTTAATTTAATTTTTTTCGGAAGTATTGCTTATTTATCGCTACTTAATTACTGTTCATCATGCCATCGCTCACCATCACCGCTTCACCGCTAGCTTGTTAATCGCTATCGCTCATGACTGCTCATCTCAGATTAAAAATATTAATTTTCCAAAACATAATAAAATGTAAAATAAATGACACAAAAGAGATTTTTATGTGGTCTGGATTAATCAATCCTACATCCAATGCAGGTCAAGCTCTGGGATAAAGCAACCATTGGTTTAGAGATGCAACTTATGGATTTCAGCTTCAAACTTAATTCTCACTTACCGCTTTATCACCATATGGCTTACTCCTAACCTTAGATCAATCTCGTTTCTTCTTGAATAATCGGGCACCCCTCTTGATCCACGATCCCCGAGGCACTTCGGCAGTGATTAATAGCAATTCTTCACTGCCCATGATCCAAGATCCACATAGACTCTCGGGCAGAGATGAACAATAAAATAGCAAATCAAATCAACACAACGCGTGATGCTGGCCAAATTCCGACTTGAGAGAGGAGGCCGACTTAAGCCACTAGCATCAGTTGCACTCAATTGAGAACACTTCTCTTTTATATACAGTCACTAGATTTAACAAAATAGTAAGTCTAACAGCTTTTCCTCTTATAATTCCCATGAATCAACAAGAATAAATCCGATCTTTCGCTCGCTGTCTCATAAGAAATATCTATATTTTAAATTAATTTCTCATAAACTAACTCTTGCTCTAAATAGATTCATGCGCCAACAGAATCCCACCATTAATTGACTATTAAATGAGACATCTAATTAAACTAGGAAACAAATATTCCCAATAAATTAGAATCACTAAATTGCGAATTAATAAATTAACTCATTACAAATATGCAATAAATAAAATTTTCAATTTAACTAGACTTACCATAAAATGCCAACCTATGTATTAATGGTCAATGTTAAAACTTCTTGTATCGCTAGTTTCTTTGGAAAGTATGTCAATGTTATTGTCAAGGAACACATATTATCATTTGTTAACTTGTTTTCAGATTTATTTGGGATGAAACCAAATCACCAGATCCATCCAACTCAGTGCAATTCAAAATTTTCATCCTATCCGAACATCTGGCCGGATTTAAAAGTGCGTTGATTAGTCCGATGAATTTTTTTTTCAATCCCATAGTTATTCAAAAATTCAATCTAGTCTATTCAATCCGATCCAACCAAATTGCCCACCCCTACTAAGAATAATAAGAAGTTCAAATAGTGAATAAGAGTTATGGCTGAGCCTCATATAGTAAAAGAGATAACAAAAGTTTTTAGTTTAGATTCTCGTGATCTTTTTTTACTAGAAAGTGCAATTGTTGTAACCATAGAAGTTGGGAAACCACCACATGCTTATCGGCAGAATAGCGCCAGAGCCTTAAAAAGGAAGCGGATCAATCTCCCACCCATCCCCTATATTTTTGTATAGGTCCTGGCCCTCCCATCCCTGGGTCAGACTATTTGAGAGAATTCCTATCTCCGGTAATAATAGATCCTAAGGTCCCTCGACTCTGGTCAACTAATGATTTTTACTTTGGCAGGTTCATGGTTGAATAAAAAAATTAGTAAGTAATAATAACATGTGGGTGATACAAACTTCGTGGCTACTGTGGAACAAATTAATAGTGTATCAAAATTGTTGCAAATAAAATCAATTTAGATTCAAAATTAACTTTTTCAATTACTTACGACTTTATAAACGGAATTCTTTCCCGCATAAATATTACCACAAGTCAGAGCAACCAAGAGCAAAATATTAAATTAGATTAGATATTAAATTGGGACACCACAAAATTATAATATCTAAAAAATAAATAAAAATAGATTTAAGTTTAAAAATATTTAATGAATATTAAAATTAAACAAAATTTTTGGGCTAACAATTATCTGTCTTAATTTATATTATGCAAATTTGAATTGAAGTGCTTCCTG